>VZZY01004763.1:254288-304823 GCA_013400335.1 Eurystomus gularis | reverse complement strand
GAGATGCTTTGGGGTGGGTGGGTGGGTGGCAGGCAGTGGCGATTCTTGGGGAGCAGTGGCAGTGGCTCTGCCTGGGAGCAGGGGATGGTTTTCAGCTGGCTGGGGACAGGAGGGCATTTCTACTGGTGCTGCGGAGTGACTGTCATTAGTGGGAGAGAGCTTCCATGTGAGGGAGCTGGGCTGAAACTATTCCAGAGCTCTGGAATAGTATCAGCCNAGAGGGTAAGCTGGGCAGCTTTTGGTTTTGCAAGAAGCTTTAATGAACTTCAACCCCCTCGGGCTCTCTCCAGGAGCAGGGGCAGGATGCAGGCAGCCAGTGGAGGGTGATGCAGGGCAGGGTTGCTGGTGGGTCTCCGGTTTCTGGCACAGGGGCTGCCTGGTTTGCCTTTGGATCCCAGTGAGAGGGTCTGTCCTCACTGTGCCCTTCGCTCCTGGGTGGCTGAACTGTCATGTTGCTGGTGGGAGCTCTGGGCTGAGGTCTGGGATCCCTGTAAGCCTGTGGGCTGGTGTGGCTGTACTGGCACAAAGGTGCTGTGTGGTGGTGTGGCCATCCCTGGCAAGCTGTTCGTGCTGAGACGTGACCCTGTTCCTGAGAGCTAGCGATGGTGCTGGTGTGGTGCAGCCTTGCTGCCTGCCTGCTGAGCTGCTGTGGAGATGCTTTGGGNGAGATGCTTTGGGGTGGGTGGGTGGGTGGCAGGCAGTGGCGATTCTTGGGGAGCAGTGGCAGTGGCTCTGCCTGGGAGCAGGGGATGGTTTTCAGCTGGCTGGGGACAGGAGGGCATTTCTACTGGTGCTGCGGAGTGACTGTCATTAGTGGGAGAGAGCTTCCATGTGAGGGAGCTGGGCTGAAACTATTCCAGAGCTCTGGAATAGTATCAGCCCTTTGGCACCTCCAAAGGCTGTGAGACTGCAGAGCTGCTGCCTGGGCTGGGGCAGGGCCCCGGCATAGCTGAGAGCATCAGTTGGACTTGGCTTTTGGAGGAGAAAATGAGTGAGACTAGAGGGTTCTATGGATACCAAGAAAAGCAAAGAAATCCCAAGAGCGCTAAGCAGGCAAGTTGTGGTCTGCCCAGAAAACAGTGCTAGGGCATCTGTGCTCAGCGATGGCACGCAGCATGCCATGGCTGGTGCTGCTGGTCCTGTCCCACATGCTCTCATGAGCTACTGGGAGCTGGGACAGCAAACCAGGCGACAAGGGGTGGCTGGGGGTTGTAGTCTGTGCCACCTGCTCTTTCATCTTGCTGATAGTGGTGTCTGGGCTGTACTTTCATCTGGAGAAGCACGGGGTATTTTTGCAAGGGCTGAATCACTGCTCTCCTGACCCACGCACCGTTTGAGAGATCTTCGTTGGCATGTTAATGAAGTTGTATGGAAGGTGTTTCTTGGTCTTCTGAGCAGTCTGCTGCAAGGGGTCACAGCAATGCATTCCCATGCTTATTTATTCAGCTGGGTGGTGTCACTTGAAAGGGTAGGAGCAAAACCTTGTTTAAAATGGCCCCAAATCACCCAGGTCTTGCAAAACGCCTGTCCTGCTGTGCATGGTGGGAGCCGGACAGCAAGGGAGGAGGACATGCTACTTTTACATCCTGGCAGGCTTGGAGGAAGAGGCACCGCAGCCTTGTCCTCCCACCTCCCAGAGACGCAGCAGAGATCACACTCATCTTCCCTGGTTTTTCCTGGTGCCAGAAGAGCTGGGGCCAAAGCACGATGGAGCAAGCTGGAAGGAGGGTTTTGTCTCTCGGGACAGACTCTGCCCCAGCTGCTCAATGCTGGCAGTGGAGCTGGTGAGATGCCATCACTGCCTGACTCCAGGCCAACTTGGGGGACAGCCCTCCCCTCTCTCTGTGAACTTGGTGGCTTCTCAACTTTGGTGTTTGTTTTTTTTTTTTCCCAAACTTTCTCATGATTCGTTTTTGACCCATGGCATGATGCCTTTGCAGACACAGGGGAGCTGAGCCCAGCTTCCAGAGTCTAGTTTGGTGAAGTAAGCTCAGGCTGCTTTATTAACCCTGGAGCAGGGGGATGCCACCGTGGGCAGCAGGTCATTGCTCATCTCCTGAAGGCAATGGTGGTGGAGGATAGTGGTTTGTGGTGGGGGAGGCACTTTGCTGCCTGTCAGCTGTGTTTGCAAAAGCCCAGCATCCTGCTCTGGGGTCAGATGTCTCCGCGCTGCCTAGCTCCTGCATGATGAGTGAGCAGATGTCCAGGCTCTTGGCAACTGCTGACATAATATAAATACATAATTGCCTAAATGCAGATTCAACACGTGTCAATTAAGTCTGAGCTTGCTGCAGGACAGCAGCTTTGCCAGCCTTGTTCAGAGAAGTGAGCCGTGGGCTCCTTCCATGTGGTGGATCCCAAAGCTTGTGGAGGTGTTGCCACAGGATCATCTCATCCTTGCTGCCTTTACTCTCATATTTTTCCCCACTTGACCCAATTAATTGCTTGGCAGCTCCAGCCTGGCCATTGTGCACCCTGTAAATGAAGAGCCACCATCCACTTCTTATCATGGTGCTCAGTGGCTGCTTCAGCTCTGGGTTTTATTACTTTTCTCCAGCTGAGTGTCCCTCAGGAACTCCAGGTCAGGTCAGCGGTTGCAAAGCACACCAACTCAACAGCCCAAGCTTGCCAGGCTTGCTTGGGGCTGAAAAGCAATCACCTCTCCTGACAAAGGTGTCTGTCATAGCCATCAAAGCCCTACACTGATTTAAGGCCTGCTAACAGGGTAGACTTGGGCCTGTCTTCAGGAGGGGACTGGTCCAGACAGCCTTGATGAGACTTTCCTGCCCTCCATTACCAGGCAGGCTCTGAGCTAGACCTGTCATCTCCGTGGGAGGGTCAGGAGCTGACGTGTCCTGCAGTTTCACTGAGACCAGCCTCCAGTGGTTAGTTGGTGGTGATCTCTGCCAGCAGGTTCAAACCTCATTGCACTTCCCTACCTGAAGGCAGTAGCTGTGGCAAGGCCAGGTTCTCCTGATGCTGTGCTGTTGTGTGGTGGGCCAACCTTGGTCTGGTTAGCAGGACAAGGCAGCAGAGCTCAGCTGGGCCAGTGTGAGATCTGCTCATGGGCTGTTGAGAAAGGCATACGAGTTGAAGAGGGATTGTTCATGCTGTCCTTTATGTTCCTGGTGTGACCTACTTGAGTTCACACCATCCTGCTGTTCAGGAGAACATCATGCTATGTTGGTCTGACTTCTTTCCAAATATTCCTGGCAAGTGGGTGGGAGGGAACAGGCTTGGAGTTATGGGCAGCGTGGCTGTGAGACTACGTGTGTATGCAGTGATGTGGACGGATGTGTGGTACAAGGGTCATGGGTGGATGGAGGGATGATGCCTGCAAGCACCCCGTGGTTGCAGGGAGGACCGGGTGAGGTGGATGGTAGTGGCAGGAGATGGATGTGCAATAAAACATCACCCAGCACCCCAGTGTCCTGCTACTTCTGCAGTAATTGAGCCCCATCATGCAGGGTGCCCATGGGATGCGGTGCCTGTGCTCTTGTGCTTTAGTCCTGTCTATTGGATGTATATTGAAGTGCTTGCTGGGCAGGGGAGCCAGGTCATGGGAAATTGGAGGATGCCTTTGGTGCAAGTTGAATGGGAAACTGCTTTACTGTAAATGATGAACATCAGAAGAGATTGTGATTGACTGGAAAAAAATTGGATGCTAAAACATCCATGTGACTGATCTGAGGAACAGAGAGAAAATAGCAGAACATGAGGAGAGAAGATAGAGAGGGGGCTTGAGACAAGTGTGCGGGCACAAGAGGTCTTAGAAAGCTGTGGTTACACACCAGACAGCAAATCTCAGTGCTGTGATTGGAAAGCCTTTCTGTCTCAGGTAATAGATCTGCAGGAGCCAGGCAGAGACGTGAAGTGAACCCCGATGTCCATCCAGCTACAGGCAGCAAGGGCGTGTGGACTAGACCCTTATGGCACAGCCAAGACCCTGATGACAGAAGGAGGAACCAAATGCTTTTGGTTTGGACCCAGTAGCTCTCAGTGCTCAGCTGCCAATGCCTCTGCCAGCTCTTTCAGGGCTGAGCAGAGGAGGTACTGGGGCTGGTTCTGCAGGGACCCTCCTGGGCAGTTGTCTGCCTTAGTTCAGTGCTCTGTAGACCTGCTGCTCTCTGAGGGCCTCCAGATCACCTCTGGGAAGGCTGGAACCTGATGGACTTGGGAAGGCATTCTCCCGTCAGAGTGGATGCAGGTCCTGCTGATTGAATGGTGGCTGTAGGGGGTTGCTGTCCTTGGGCTGAGGGAGCTACCGAGGGGTTGCCTTCTCCATGCAGGGCTGAGCTGCCACCGTAACCAGTTGTCTGAGGAGCTGCTCCTGTGGAGAGGTCATGGTGGCTTGAGGGTGGTGGGGAGTTACAAAGCTGGAAGTGATGGAAAGGCAGAAGGAGCTCTGCCCTGGCTTCTTGGGACAGGGACAACCACAGCCCATAACTACAGGGTGAGATGCCAGAGAATGCCTCTCTAATGTGATGAGGAGAGGAATTTCCACCGCAGGAGACTATTAGAGGCTTGTTGGGCCAGTATGGATGGAGCTGCTCCCTGTGTTGGGCCAAGCGGGATTAAATGACCTCTTGAAGCATCATCTCCCTGCTGCGGTGGAGGGCTGCTGAGCCCCTCTGGGGCTCGCAGAGGCGGTGTGGGGACCTGAAGGGAGGGCTGTTGGGAGCTCGCTCGCAGGAGACTGCAGGAACCTGGGCTCCCGCGTCAGCCGCATCCGGAGCCTCACCTCTGTGAGTCAGCGTTTCGCTGCCGATGACTCACAGCGCGCTGCAAGACAGCCACGGGCTGAAATTAATTGTCTGGAAGGAGGGCAGCGCGAGAAGAGGGAGAGAAGATGTTTTCCCTCATCTTAGCGTTTCCCAAGCCTGGCTCTGAGGTATGCCAGCACCAAGCTGGACAGAGATGTGCTCTGCCTGGAAAGGGAACTCCACCTTTCTGTCCCTTCCCTGGCAGCATCTGGGGTTTGGTGCCCTGGCACCTTGGCGAGCTGCTGGCTGCATCCAGCCGTCGTTGTCCTAAGCCAAGAGCACAGTCCCCTGCTTGTCTGGACCTCCTGGCATGCTGCTTCGGTCGCAGGCAGCCCCTGCCCTCCCGCAGCCCGGCAGGGAGAAAGAGCCAACCAACCTCCTCCCTGTGCATGCATGGGGAGGCACCTCTGGTCCCCGCAAACCATGCTGCAGGGCTCCTTGCTGAGCAGGCATTTCTGTAATTCAGATTAAACGTGAGGGTCACCTGTCTCCCTTTTCCTGGTGGGAGGCAGGTGACCCCCAGCACATCTCCCACAACTGCAAATCCCTTGAGCTATTCCGAACCAATGCGAGAATGACAGACAACTACCATTGTTATGCTTCAAAAATATTATCTGGGCACCTTTCCATGTTCTTTCTGGGCTCAGATACCCTCAACCTGAGATATAAATTCTCAGAACTGCCCAGAAGTGTAATCCTCTTGAAGGTTTGGCCCTGTCCCTGAGCTGCAGCTCTCAGCTGGGTTGGAGGCTGAAGTTCTGCATCCTCAGTGTCCATGTTGGTGCTCGCCAGCCTCTGATCTCCTTCTGAAGGATTTTTGCAGATCAGGTGCCCTGCAGTAAGCCAAAGCCTGACAGCGCTGGGTTGTTTGATTGCATTTTGCAAGTCACTGAGGAGTTTTCCACTCGTCCCTGGCTTGGGTGTCGGCAGTGCCTGGGCACTCTGATGCCAAAGGACGGATTCCTCCCAGCTCTGTGGGGAGACAATACTGTTGCTTGCAAATAGTCATAGAATTGAGACTAGTGAAGTGTTTTCTTAGCAAAGCAGAGTCAGAGACGGGTAAAAAAGGTTATTCAGGGCCGTTGCCATCCATCTCTAGTGAGGCAACCATTTGAAGGTTGTTTTCTGCTACAAGGCAGCCTGATGAGGGGTGTCTGGCCTCCCTGCCCTGATCCTGCCCAGCACATGTGAGCCAGGCTCCTGGTTACTATTTCTGGCTTCTGCTCAGCCCTGTGACTTGTTCAAGCTCCTTTGACACCTTGCTGGTCCTTTCGCCTGTCTGTGAAGTGATTCAGAGCGTGGAAATTTCCGAGTTCCAGTTTTCTCCGCAGCAGCTGGAATCCAGCTATGCTGCACTTAGGGCGCAGGCGCTGCAGTGCCGGCCGCTGCGGGCACAGCTGGGGACCGGCGTCATGGGGGCTTTGGGACTCGGGCCTCTGAAGTGGTGCTGCATGGCGTGTTCGACTGAGCTGTGATGATGCTGCATTAATGTATGTAATATATACATTATAAATACATTCGGAATATAAAACAGGCAGGGAGGGCAGCCTGGGCAGAGATAGTCGCTGCTGAAAGACAAACAGGGGATGGGTGAAGGCCATTAATTGGAGTTAAATCCGATCCTGAGAACTGGTTGTCTGGTGTGTGGGCACTTCTTGTTGTGCCACGGTGAAGCCGGGGGAGATGGCATCACAGCTCCTGGGTGATGTGACCTGGTGGGAAGCCAATGGGAATGGAGAGCGGGGCTGGGAACATGTGGGGCTTGGGAAGGTAGGCATGGGGCAGCTTGGCTGCTGCTCCTCCAGGCTTGATGGCATGGCCTGTCCCCTCTCTGTCTTACCCATGGTGGGTGGGGAATGTTGGGGGCCCCTTCCCTCCTTGCCCTCCAGACTTACACTGCAACCAGGACCTGGCCTGGTGAAGTGGGGCGCTCCTCCCAATGGGTGCCCACTAGAGCCCTGCGTCTGGCCAGCACGTCTCCTGGTGAGCTTTGCATCAGCTCCAGGGGTGCCCAGGAGGGTCTTTGGGGAACCCAGTCACTGGGGCACTGTCCCAGACAAATTGGAAAACATGAGGATAGGTGGGAGTGAGCCTGGCCAGTGTGAGAGTTCTCTGAAGGCTTCTCCTGCAAGTTGAGCCCTGCACTGCTGGTGGGACCCTGGGGCACAGCACAGCGTGTCCTGCCCTCTGGGGTGGGGGGAGGTGGCAGCACCCCAGTGCTGGCAGCATTACTGGGGGGTCTGGGTTGGGGTGCACCCTGCAGTGCAGTTGCAGTGCTGGGGCAGGACCAAGGTACTTTCTCCTCAGCACCATTTTTTTTTTTTTTTTCCCCCTAGTAGCCTCAGATCTGCTCTCAAGGCCCGAGTTCCCCCTGTCTCCCACAGTGTCCCATGGTGTCCTCTATGGGGAAGGTCAGAGCTGATGAGGGAGGCCTGTGTGCTGCTTCCCACCCCCCTGCGGCTGTGAGCCAACTTGCTTTTTCTTCTCCCTACCCTCTGTTATCCCTCTTCCATCCCTTCTGGGTTGTAAAACATTTATCTCTTATCTTTGATAATTGCCTGCAAGGCTTGAACATCTCTGAGGCCTCAGAGCTGTCCTTGCCTTGGAAAAAGCTAAAATGCTCATTTCTCCTGTGCCTAGACATCTGCAGTCCTCTGCAGAAGCCTGGGGAGCCACTACACCACGGGCACATTGGGGATATTTCTGTGCACAGGAGAGGGTTCCTGCTCTTCTACCCTCCCGCTCCTCACTGGAGCTGTGGGTCTTCACCAGTGGACAGACTGCTCCTGCCCTGGCTGCTCAAGCTCCCCCAGCAGAGCTGGCCTTGGTCAATGGATTGATGCCTCCAGCCCAGCTTGTTAGCAGGATGTTGAACCCCAAGATGGGCAGGGGGGCATGCTGCACATGCTCTTATTTAGTCTTATTTGGCGATGCTCTGGGATTACTTGCGGTCCTGATCCTGCTTCTGTTGTCACTGGTGGGGATGTGGTTCATGACTGCGCAGCCATGGGGATGCTGTTCCTTCTCTCTCCCAGATGTATCTTCCTCATGGTTGGGACAGGGTTATACAGGGAGAAACCAGAGCAAAGCCTGCACTGGTGTCTTCAGACATTCAGAAAGCAGGAGCCAGGCCTCCTGAAAGCAGGGGAGTTGGGTTAAAATCTACAAATATTTTAATAACGGCCCCTCCAGGGGGGCTATTGCCTGTGTGAACCTCTGAGGTAGGTGCTGAAGGCTTTGTTGCCAATGCAAGGACAGAACTGAAGAGGTGACAGGGACAAGTGGTTCAAGTGGGGATTTTTGGGAAAAGACTGTTTTGGGCATGGACCAGGCATGCTGTGTCCCCTGAATCCTCCCTTCTGCTCAGGCCATGGAGAGCAGCAGAGGTAGGCACGGGCATGGTGTCCCTGCACGGAGTGACCAGCCATGGGGTGCATGTGGCTGCCACTGATGGCTGGTGGTTGAGAGTTATGATTAGCCCTCACTTAGATGGGAAGAGAGTAGATTTAGATTAGAAATTAGAAGGAAATTCTTCACTCTGAGGGTGGTGAGACACTGGCATAAGTTGCCCAGGGGGGTTGTGGATGCTTCATCCCTGGAGGTGTTCAAGGCCAGGTTGGACGGGGCTTTGAGCAACCTGGTCTAGTGCGAAGTGTCCCTGCCATGGCAGGGGGGTTGGAACCAAACGATCTTTAAGGTCCCTTCCAACCCAAACTGTTCTATGATTCTGTGATTTAAAGCACTCTGAGGATGACTGTTGTGTTTTCCCCTATGCCAAGTTGAGGGGCTGGCAGGCCTGAGTTGGCAGTGGGGTACAGGCTCTGGGTGGTGGAATGGTTGCAGGATGAGGCCTGTCCTAGATGCCTACATCCCCCACTAAGGTGGGAGGCAGGATGAGAGCATTGCTGTGACCAAGCCCACATGCCTCAGTTTCCCCTCCAGGAGCCAGCGAGCCCCCAGCCTGTGGAGGAGCTGGCGAGGTGTGCACAAAGCCCAGGAGGAAGGCAGCGGCACAGCTCTGCTGCCTTCCCCTCTTTCCCTGACCTTCCTGGTGGGATGGCCATCATGCTGGCCTGGGCTGGGGGTCAGAGGGGATGGACTCCCAGGGGGGCAGCCGTGGGGTCACAGCATGGGGAGGAAGGTGCTTTCACTTGGTATGAGGCAAAGGGCTGGCACGGCAGAAGCACTTGGGCAAGACTCCTGAGCCCTGCAGCCCCTTGGCCTCCCTGTCCCCCTTCCCGAGCAGGGAAGCTGTTGTGCCCCGTGGGCCAGGGTGTCAGCCACGAGCGTGGGTTTAGCGCAGCCTGGGCCCAGCACCACGCTCCCCCTGCTCCGGGCAGCCCTTTGCTCCGGCCCCAAGCAGTGTTGTGGCAGCCCCTTCCCACATAGCAGCCGCGGGGAACCCCAGCTACAGCCCAGCGCTCATCTCCATGCTGGAATACTTGCAGAGTTGTCCTCTGTGAGTCTTCCTTACGACAGGGATGTGCCCAGTACTCGTGATCATCAAAAGGCTTTTTTTTGTTCTTTTTAAATGCAAGTTTGAGTGAAATTTTAAAACGGATTTTCCAGCATTTTCAAGGCAGAGGTTGGCTTTGCCAGCCCTTCCCCACCCACCTCACGTTTAATTTCCACCAGATTAATCAGAAACATTTTGATGCTTGAAATCAGAGGCTATTATCTGGGATTGAAGGAAACCTTGAATCAGCTTGTAGGTAGAACTGTTCCATGCAGCAGCCACCTCCTTTTCTTCCTCCGTGTTTGCAAATGCCTCCAAAATGACGGCTGGCAGCCCACTTTACTAGGCTGGGGGAGGAAGTAAGACCAGTGCCCCTCTGCCCCCACAGCATTCTCCACTGGGATATAAGAAATTAGCACGATGCTGAACTGGAACCTAAGCTCAGCTTAGCCTTGACCTCTTCTAAGAGTTGAGCTGTGTCCCACCATGGTCAGAGGGAGCTAGCTCTGCCTCGGTGCCTGAGTCACCAAATTGTGCTTTTGGTGGCAGTGGGGAAAGCAAACCATTGCCTCCTGGGCCAGGTGGGATCTCAAGGATGTGAAGAAACTGTGTTATGGGGTCAGCAGGGGTGGTGAGAGCAAGGAGGGACTCACCTGCAGCCACTGCCTCTGCAGAAGCTTGGTTCTGTGGCATGGCTCAGTGCTTGCTTGGGGAGGCACCTCAAGCTGCTCCCTCCCCCAGGAGGGATCTTGGCATGGTTTTTTTGGTGAGTGTGGAGGTGGATGACCCAGCCCATGAGTCACATCTCCATGGGACAACTCAGACATTAGCTGGGTCCTCGCTGAGCCTGGTGGCACTGCAGTAGTTACAGGTGATCCTCTGTGGGGTAGTACTGTGGCTGGCACCTTACAGCTGGCCTGAACCTTGGGCTGAAATGCACATGGAGGTCTCTTGGGCACTGCCGGGACTCTGCCACCCCATCCCTCTTAAAGGGAAAAATGTGCTACGTGAGCTGGCCTGTGCCACCCTCTGGGTTCATTTGCCTCTCCTTGCAGTGAAAAGTGGGGGAGCTCATCATGGAGCAGCTCCTCCCTGCTCCCAGCAGCATGTGCCATCCTTGCCTGCTGCCAGGGCTTCTTGCCAAGAGGACAGAGCCAGGCTCTTCTCAGTGGTGCTCAGAGGACAGGACCAGAGGCCACGGGCACAAACTGACACACAGGGGGGTGCCTCTGAACACCAGGAGACACTTTTCCACTGTCAGGGTGACCAAGCACTGGCACAGGTTGTCCTGGGAAGTGGTGGAGTCTCTCCATCTGTGAAGATACTCAAAAGCTGCCTGGACAAGGCCCCGGGCAGCTAGTTCTAGGTGGCCCTGATGGAGCAGGGGATTGGACAAGGTGACCTCCAGAGGTGCCTCTAACCGTAACCAGCCTGTGGTTCTGTCCTTGAGCACAGTGTGGTGGTCTCTAGCATGGGCAGCATGCAAGGGGTTCAGTGGAGTGTGGTGCAGGCACTGATGCCACAGGGACCAAGGCACTGGCAGGACCCTGTTTGAAACCCATTGCTGTCAGGTCTCCCCAGTGCCTCGTGGCCCTGAGGGGTCTCACCAGTGGCAGATTTTGAAGCCAGGGAGAAGAGCATTTCCCAAGGCACCTCCATCCCTGTTAGTGGGTACAGTGGGTCCTTTCCAGCCTGAGCCCCTCCAGCTGGCTGTGTCATTGCTTCTTGCCAGGGCTGGAGGGAAGATCCTTTTTGCTCTTGTTTTCCCTTGGCTACCTTATGGAGCCAGCACAGATATGTTTCATGGGGTGCAGTGCTGATCAGAGAGTGAGGGCATGGTCTTTTCTGCCCCCCCAAACAGGCTACTTCCTCACTCCCCTGGGACAAGCAGGCACAGGCCAGTGGCAGCTCCTGCTGCTTTGTGCAGCACTCCCCAGGGCCAGGGAATCTGGCTGAGCTGGGGGAGTTGTGCACAACATGATAAATTAGGTCTCTCCCATCATGTGCCAGGTGCTGTCTGAGGCACAGCTCCAGTCTTGGGGTCTTTGTCAGCCACCATCTCTCCCTCTCCTCCTCCTTTTCCTGTCTGTTTTTTGTCTCTCTTGGCTCTGGGATGGCTCTTCCCTCTGCTGTCTTTGTCTCCTCCTCCTTGTTCATATGGTGGATCTGGACAGGATGTTTTGCCATTATAGGTGCTCGGAGATTGGTGACACCAGCCCTGACCACTGTGGGAGGGGTGCAGAGCAGCTGAGACCTGGTGGCCCACAGCCCAACATCCCTGGGGCTGCAGCCTCCCTTGCACTTGGTCTTGTTGAACCTCATGAGGTTTGCACTGGCCCACTTCTCCAGCTTGTCCTTCTGGATGGCAACACTTCCCTCAGGCCTGTCAACTGCACCACTCAGCTTACTGTCATCTACAAACTTGCTGAGGGTGCCCTCAATCCCACTATGTCATTGATGAAGATAGTAAACAGCACTGGCCCCAATATGAATCCTTGAGGGACACCACTTGTCACTGATCTCCATCTGGACAATGAGCCATTGATCACTACCCTCTGGATGTGACCATCAACCTATGTGTTATCCACTAAACAGCCCATCCATCAAATCCATATCTCTTCAATTTAGAGAGAAGGTTGTTGAGGGGGACCAAGTCAAAGGCCTTGCAGAAATCCAGGTAGATGACATCCATAGCTCTTCCCTTGTCCACTGATATAGTCACTCCATCCTACAAGGCCGCTAGGTTGGTCAGGCAGGACTTGCCTTTGGTAAAGCTATGCTGGCTGTTTCCAATCACCTCCTTGTTCTCCACATGCCTTAAAAGAGCTTCTAGGAGTATCTGTTCCATGATCTTCCCAGGCGCAGAGGTGAGGCTGACAGGTTGGTAGTTCCCAGGATACTCCTTGCCACCCTTTTTATAAATGGGTGCAGCATTTCCTTTCTTCCAGTCACTAGGAACTTCTCCTGAATGCCATGAATTCTCACATATCATGGAGAGTGGCCTGACAACTACATCAGCCAATTCCCTCAGGACTCTGGGATGCATCTCGTCAGGTCCCATAGACTTATGTATGTTCAGGTTCCTCAGCTGGTCGTGAACCTGATCTTCTTTTACAGTGGGAGAGACTTTGCCCCTGTGGTCCGTGTCTTGCAGTCAGTCAGCTTGGGAGGTGTGGGAAGAGGGATTGTGCTGCCGAGGTTGGAATGTGGGGTTAGGGTGCAATGGACCGGGCAAGGATTTCGGAAGAAAGAGGGCTTGATGGGAAGTGTGGGATGACTGGTCCTCCCTTGCCTCAGGCTTCTGGGCTTTGCTGGAGTGGGACACCCCCACCCTCCCCCCTCTCTGGGCTGTCCTACTCCAACGGCTCAGGAGTCCCTGTGCGAGGCCAAGCTCACCACTTGCCAGCACAGAACACATCTGTGTGGTGCCCGGCTCTGCAGGGGTCTTGGGAGGAGGGTGGCAGGTGCCACCTGGGCCCTGCCCTGCCGACTCCCTCAGGGATGATGCTTGCAGGTGGGAGGATGGTCTGTGAGCATCCCTACCCGTGGGTAGGATCTCCTACCCGTGGGTAGTTCTCCCAGACGGAGAACTCATATTGGTGAAGGACTGGGCAGTGGGGGCTAAGTGGGGTTTTCTCCCTCTGCATGCAGCATGGTCAGGCTCTGTGTGGTCAGACCCTGTGGGTGGGTGCCTGCAGCCTGATAGCAGAGTCCACCAGCAAGTTGCCAGACGTGCCCCGCCCAGGGGCTTCCGATGGCTTGGCATGCTCTGGAGTTGTCATCAGCGCGTGTCCAAAGCAGTGGGTGCTGCCTGAGCACCCCTCCTCCCAGTAGGCTGCCTGCACCAGGCAGATGTTCCCCGGCCTCTGCCTGCCCACCCCCAGCCCACCCTGCCTGCCTCCCAGGCGCTGCTGCTCTGCCAGTGCCCTGCCTGCTCTGGGCTTTCCCACCAATCGATGCAAGCAGGATATGGCCCTTTGCTGCTGTGGTGCCAGCGCTGTGCTTCAGGCACCTCATGCTGTTGCATCGCAGGGGTACAAGGCACCCCGTGATGCGTTACAGGGGAATGAGGCACCCCTGTAATGCGTCGCAGGGGTACGAGGCACCTCGGTGATGCGTTACAGGGGAACGAGGCACAGGTTCCTGGCACCAGTGCTTGCTCAGTGGTGTTGTCCCCCCCAGGAGCCACATGCCCTGGAGCCCGGGATGTGCTGGGTGTCACGCTCTGCGCTTCACTCCGGAGGCGGCGATGAAAGAGCTTCTGTTCAGCTCTCGCTGCTGGTGCATCTCCAAGCTGACCAGTGCCAGTGGGGTCCTTGGGTACGTGTTTTGGAGGTGGCACAGCGTTTGCTGCCCTAGGACCGTGCAAGAGATGGAGGGAGTGATGCAGGAAAATGCCAGATGAGCTTGGGATGAGGTTGTGTAGTGGATCCAGCTCCTTGCTGAGCAGGCAGTGGAGGAGCTGAGCTCTCCTTCCCTGTGTATGGGGAAGGATCCTGGCGGGATTGCAGCCTGTGCTGGCTCTGTGGTGCCTGGCTCGGGATGAATCAGATGTTTGCAGGGAAGGAGGGGGCTTGTGTGACGGGCACCAGCATCCACGTGGGACCCTCTCGCCACGACAAGGGTCTGCCGTGGAGGCACAGAGCTCCTGGCGAGGGGGGAGCCCAGCAGTGGGATGGGAAGGCAGCCCAGTTTCCAGCTCGGCTGCGGCTGCGGTACACATCAATCACTGTGCGGGGGTGTTGGGGTTGGGGAAGAGGCAGCTCCGCACAAAGCCTCGGACGCGGCGGCAGCCTGGCAGCAACGAGCTGTGCTGGAGGCATGGGGAGCTGGCACCAAGGTAGGGCTGGCCCCGCCATGGAGCTGGGGTGCTCTGTGGTGCTGCTGGCTGCTGCGGGATGCTCTGGGATTTAGCCAGCAGCGGGTGCCCAGCATGGGGAGCACCAGCCTGGCTGCGATGCAGGTCCTGTAGCCCGGGTGGGGGGAACAGGGCACTTCTCTAGCTGGGGAACGGTTCGGGGCAGTGCAGATCTCTGCCTTGGCAGTCTGGCATGAGGAGGAGTGCCAGTCGCCAGGAGCTGGGGTCACCCTGCGTTTCTGATCCCCCCCTTCACCAAAACACGGCAGCTCATATGGTTTTTTGGCCTTGCTGCAGAGCAGCAGAGGAAAGCTCTCCAGGCTGCCTGCACTGCGGAGCGGTTTGGGGTTTGCACATCCCCCAGTGCCAGGGGTGAGGGCTGGGTAACGGTGGGGCTCAGGGGTGCTGCATGGTGGACCGCTTTCCGTGTTCATTTTTTCCGTGTCTCTGGAGGGTACCCAGGACTCCCTGCTGGGGCTCCTCTCCTGTTTCCAGGATGGCTGCAAGGCACTGCCTGTGCTCTCATCCTGCCCGTCCTCTGCCAGCTCAGCCTCTGCCCCATGGCAGGGGTGCTGGGTGCTGCAGCTCTGGTGAGCTCCTCCATTGCTCTTGGGGGCTGGCAAGTACCTGCCCCTCCTGGCCAGTGTTATGCAGCCACTGCCACCCCTCAGCGTGCTCCCTGTGCCCAGCTCGCTCCCCCTCTGTCCTGCAGGTGGGCTCGGCTGGCAGGATCAGGCCCAAGGACCCTCAGCAGCTGTGGAACGCAGGGGTGAGGGAGGAGGGTGCTTGGTGGTTACCCAGCTCTGTGCACCCAGGTGTGCTGGGTCCCGTGGAGAGCTGTGTGGGCACTCAGCATGGGCTCTGCACAGAGACTCCTGCGTGACGCTTCAGAAGTGAAGCATCGTGGCCAGGCAGCGTCCTCAGCAGGGACCAAAGGGGATGCTCAGCTGGGAAACCCAGCCCAGCAGCGGGGAGCGAGTGGGCAGCGGGACGGCGAAAGCAGGCTCGGGTGAAACCCCATTAGGGGGGCAGGGAAGGAAGGGCTCCTGGAAGGGAGCACTGCGGAGGCTGGAGCTGGGATATGCTGGGGAAGTGCGGGGGCAGAGCGTCTGGGAAAGCCGTGAATCCACACTCCGGCTTGAAGAGGGGAAGAGGAAAACACCAAGAGAAGGAGGAGCAGGCAGCTGGTGGGAGGAGATTATAGGCATGACAAGCAGGTCTATGCTCAGTCACCTCCCATGTGCCTGTTCTGGTAGCCTGGAGCTCCAACCAGCTCCAGCTATTTCACCTGATGTCTACCCTGAGGAGAACGTCCCCCAGCCTGTTTTGGGTCCAGCTGCAGCAGAAGGGAGCTAGCCCTTTCTGACAAGTGGGGTTGTGTGACGCTGGGGACTATGTGGAGGAGTCCTTCAGCCAGAGCCCCATACATGGACAGGGTCTGGGGAGATGGCACCTGCTGCCTCCTGCCTCTGTCAGCTGCTGCCCGGGCAGCGCGGGAGCTGCTCTGGCTCTGGCTTTGCTCCCGAGGGAACATACATGAGCAAGGCTGGGTGCTGGGATGGGCTGGGACATCTGGAACAGCCCAGATAGGCTGCCTACCCTGCAAGACTGGGTCCTGCTCTTGCTTGGGTGATACTTAGAAAAATAAGTAATTAATTTTGGGATAGCATTTCCACTGGTCTCAATCAAGTTCATGTAGTGGTCTAAATGTCTTCTAAAGGTTAGCGATGGCAAATATGTCAGTTAAATTGTCGCTTTGGCAGCATGCAGGGACCATGTCCTTTCTCGAACCATGGCCTCCCATGTTGGGGTCACCTGGTAGTGTCCTGCAAGATGGGGTGGCAGGAGCTGAGTTTTGCATCCAGAAAGTACTGTGTGATGGCAATTGCTCTTCACAGCTGGCCTCTTGCTGACTGAAAGTGTGCTTTGCACCTTCAGATCAAGGGTCGTTCCTGCTTAAAGCACAGAGATGCTCCCATAACAATAATTTTGTGCTTGTGAAACTCTTGCATACTATAGGAAAGTCCACAGGAAGAAATCTAACTCCTGGGGGGGAGAAGGGGCTGGGACAAGTTGCACCCAATGCCTCAGTGTGAGTACTGCTCATGGAGTCCTGCAGGTGCCCACGGGGTGTTGAGCACCCCCAGCCTAGCATTGGGAGAGGTCAGGGTGCTGGTGGTCATTCCAGTCTTGGTGACCTTCTCCTACAGCTGGGCCTGCAGCAGCCCCAGGCTGGGTGCCACCATCCCCAGGGGTTGGTGGTGCCAGGCTGTGGCTGCCCCTCAGTACCCAACCAGCCCTGAGCCCCCTGGCCCTGCAGCCTGAGCTGAGCAGCATTGGGGTGAGTGGCAGTGCTGCAGGCAGCCCCAGTTCTGTGCTCCCAGCCCCTCTGCTCAGCTCTACCATGGGCAGAGAACCCCAGGCAGCAGCACTGCCCACATGGACATGGCACCAGTGCTCCCCTGGCTCCTGAATGCTGCTGTTGTGGCTGTGCTCGGGCGTGTGACAGTGCCAGCGTGGAACCCCCGCCTGCACTGCCTGTGCCAGGACTGTGCCCATCTGCAGGGCTTGGCTGCAGCGCTGCTGTGCCCCGGGTTCGCTGCCTTCCCTGCCAGCCCATCTCTGGCATCTCTCGGACCCTTTTACCCCAGTGATGAGTTGGCAGCGAGGGCCAGGCGAGGATTGGAGTCATCCCAGCATGGCTGCGAGCCAACAGACCGAGGGGCTTCATGCTCCTCCCTGAGCCTGTCCTGCCCTGGGAGTATGGAGGGACTTGTTCCTTCCTCCTCCGTGTTCCACCTTGCTGGGGCAGGAGCAATGCCATGGGTATGGGCTCGGTGGGCACACTGGTGCTGGAGGTTCTGCTGAGCCTTGTCCCCCTGCTGAGGTGTGGAGCGGGTGGTGCTGGGGAGCCCACTGCACCTGCAGCAGGTGGGACAGGAGGGACAGTGTGGCCAGGTGAGTCCTGCTGGGACTGGGGACAGGGAGCAGTGGCCGAGATCCCAAAGCAGGGTGACAGGAGAAGCCAGGCCACACTGGGAGCAGGTCTCTGGGGGCTTGCCAGACCTTTTTGGCCAGGCTCCACCACCCCAGAATTGCTATGTTCAGCCATCACCTGTTTCAGCTGAAAGTCAGGGTCCCTGGAACAGGCTCCTTGCCTGATCATCAGAAGGTTTGAATTGGAGCTTAATATGAAAAAGTAGGGCTGGCTGGGAGAGGTGGGATGGATTCTAAGTCTGCCACCCTTAAACAACCCCCATCGTTTCCTCAGGAATCAGTGCTTCCTTGTGCAGGGAAGAAATAGTTTGGAAGAAAGTTTAGAAACCTTCAGTGAGAAACTCAGCATGTTTTTGGCTCAAATCAATGGTTGTAATTTTTGAGATTTCATGTTGATGAACAATTTCGCACGCTGAGATCCAAACAGAAGCGGCTGGGAATGATCCATACAGGGGTTGGAGCTGGGAGTGTGCAACTGGTTGAATTTGCATTGGAAAAACAGCAACCCTGTTTCCTCTGTGGAAAAAATAAACCACTGGTGACCTTTGTCATCTTCTTGTGCATTTGACCGTGCACTGGGATCTGTTAGGAGAGGATGAGCTGAAGTTTCTCAGGGGCTTGTGGCAAGTTGTCCTGCCTGTTCTGGCCAGGAACATGTGGCCCTGGGACAGGGGAGTGAAATGCTCTCTGCTTCAGCGTGACCAAGTCCCTGCAGTGACTGCAGAGCGTGGGCACAGCCAGTGTGGCCATGGGACAAGACTGCTCCCAGGCAAGCGGACTGCTCTGGCTTCTTTGCCCATCCCTTCCCTTCTCTCCTGTCTGTCCCCTCCCACCCCTGGGTGCCAGTTGTAGCAGTTTTTCTGGGTAAGGTTTCACATGTCTCCATTGTGCTGAGGACACTTGAAAGGCAGGGGTGGGACATGAGCTGTGATGTGAGATGTGTTTTCTTGATAAAAGAAATTCAGCAAGCTTGCAGATGACACCAAGCTGAGAGGTGCAGCAGCTTGCCCACAGGGAAGGGATCAATCCAGAGGGACCTTAGCAGTCTGGAGAAGTGGGCTCATGTGAACCTCATGGCGTTCAACAAGGGCAAGTACAAGGACCTGAACCCGGGTCGGGGCAATCCCAAGCACAAATACAGGCTGAGCAATAAGTGGGTTGAGAGCAGTCCTATGCAGAAAGATGAGGGGGTACTGGTGGCTGACAAATTGGATGTGAGCTGGCAATGTGTGCTTGCAGCCCAGAAGCCAATGGCATTCTAGGCTGCAGCCCCAGCAGCGTGGGCAGCAGGGCGAGGGAGGGGATCCTGCCCCTCTGCTCTGGGGAGACCTCCCTGCAGTACTAGGGCCAGCTCTGGAGTCCTCAGCACAGGAGAGACATGGACCTGTTGGAGCAGGGCCAGAGGAGGCCACAACAACAATGCGAGGGCTGGAACCCCTCTGCTGTGAGGCCAGGCTGAGGGAGCTGGACTTGTTCAGCTAGGAGAAAAAAAAGCTCTGGGGAGACCTTCTTGTGGCCTTTCAGTCCTTAAAGGGGGCTTATAAGAAAGACAGAGAGAGACTTTCTACCAGAGCCTGTAATGACAGAACAAAGGGCAATGGTTATAAACTGAAAGAGGGCAGAGTTAGACTGGACATAAGGATGGGTGATGGTCACAAAAGGTCCTCAATGACCTGTGTGTGCCTGGGCCATCCCAGCAACCCTCTCCAGCCTCACACTGTTTGCATGAAGGTTTCAGAAACATAAAGGTTGCAAAAGCAAGTTACTGAGCACCCCAGCACAGAAAGTGCCGTCCCCTCCCCTGCTCTGGCCCTGTGTTGTGTTTGTGTCTTGCATGGGGCAGGCAACTGGAGCTGGAGGCAGGTTTTGTTCCGCCGCCACGCAGGGTCCGGCTGCACTGGCCGTGGGAACCCAGCGTGCTGTTGCTGCTGGGAAGTCCAGAGGGGAAAAACCAGCTGCCATGGATGCACTACGTGGAGTTGTCCATGTTTGCAATTTCCTGTGTCAGTACAGCCTCTAACCTGACTCATGGCCTGTTTTTTCCTCCCAGAACAAACCCTTCCACTCAAAAAAAGCTAGTGAAGGCACTGAAGGCCCTGGGGCTGGGGGCAGCGGGGGGTTATGTGCAGCTCCACTACCTGCTGTGAGTGCAGGGATGGGTTGTGAGCCCTCTTCCCTGACCACACTGGGTCCATGCCCACACCGCTGGCTCTTCTCCTCCGGCTCAACTGAGTATGAAATCCTGACATCCCGTGCTGCTGCCACCGGCCCTTTGCAAAGCCAGCTCTGGGTGCGGATGCAGAGCCAGGTGTTGGGCAGAGGTGGGCAGGTTGCCCATGCGGCTGGGCATCCCGGGCTCTGCTGCACAGCTCTGTTCTCCAGCCCCGTGCGCCCAGGTGACACCTCCTGTCTCTCCTTGTGGGTGACAGTGGCAGAGCAGGGTGACCAGCGGCCATGACGACAGAGACGGGCCCTGGCTCAGAGGTGAAGAACGCACAGGAGGAGGCTCCACAGCAGCAACTGGATGCGGCCGCACACGGCCTCACTGCCGCAGCCACCGGCCGGGACGGCGAGGCCAATGAGAAGTCCGGGGCACACACCGATGCCCGAAATATGGAGCCGGTGAGTGGATGACGGCGAGGTGCCACGATGTGCGGCAGAGCAGAAGGGGATGTGCCACCACTCTCTGCTGCCCATTGCTGTGTCCCTGCTGCAGCGCGGAGGCTGCAGGGAGCCCAGTGAGGTGGGCACCTCCACTGTGCTGTCAGCCCCGGGGGAACGTCCTGGAGAGGAGCCCTCTGCAACCAGGGCAGGGGATGGGCTCTGCTGCTGCCTCCCAGCTGCCTGCATGGCCCTTGTGGGCAGGACGGGCAGAAGGAGAAGTGCAGCAGCCCCAAGTGCTGACTGTGCTGGAAATGGCAGTGCCGTGGCTGCTGGCCAGGGTGGGGGAGGAAGCAGGTGGCCCGATTTCCCAGGACTGAGCTGCCCCTGGCAGGGCTGGACCCCGATGTTGGAGCCATGAGGATCCATGCTGCTGCCAGGAGGCACAATGCTGCCCTGGCCCAGCTGCTGCACCAGCCCTTTGGGCAGGGAGGCTTCAGGTGCTGAGCTGACCCCGGGCTTACAGGCATCCGTTTTCCGGGCCTCTGGTTGGGGCTGCCTAGGGGTGGGGGAACTAGGCGTGGCTGTTGACTTCCAAGAGGTCCTCAGCCTCCCGCCCTCTTGTACTTGCTGTTGGAGCACTTTCTCCATCTGCCTGTCTGTCCAGCCTGGCAGTGGTTTCAGTTAACTCTGTATGTCTTTCCTGTTCCAGGGCACAGAGATGGAGGAGAAGGACTACAGTGAGACAGATGGGCTCTCTGACAAAACAACCCCCAGCAAGACCCAGAAGTCACCCCAGAAAACCACCAAGAAAGTGAAGAGTGCGCTCTGCAGAGTGACCCTGCTCGATGCCTCTGAGTATGAATGCGAGGTGGAGGTGAGTCCCAGCCTCAGGGGGCTGTGCTGGCAGCAAGGGGAGGACACATCTCAGCCTGGGGACCCTGCCCAGCCCAGTGACTCCCCAGTGTCAGGGCTTTTCCAAGGACAGCTTTGTAGTAGCTCTTTCTTAGGAAAAAAGTTCCACAGAACTAGCCGTTCAAGTTGAAATTCCAAAATAAGGAAAAATCTGGAAAGACAAACCCTAGCAAGTAATTTCAGGCCAGTGAATCTGAATTTGGCAGCTACTCACATCAGAAAACAGTGTCTAAAATGCAGAAGCCTAATGGATGGGGACAGAGCTCTGCCTGACCAATATGTGCCCACCACGCCCCTGTGCCAGCCTGGCCACCGACACCTCGAGCGCATTGGCTGCCCCGTGCTAGGGCAGAGCATATGTGCACACGTGTTGGTGCACAGCAGCTGACACGCGTGGACCCTCATGGTTTGCATCCCTCCTGTCTCTGCTCACCTTCTCATCCCTCGCTGTCACTCCCATAAAGCTGCCAGGCTGTGTGGGGAGGTGTGTCGGAGCCTGACAGCATCACGCGTGTGCTGGTGAGCGTACAGGAGGTGCACGTGCACACCCTTGTAGCTGCATCCCTGTGTGCACAGGTGGGGCCGGGAGGTCCAGCACCCTGCTCTGGGTCTGTGGGCCACCCATTTGTGCAGCGTGGCAACGTGTGGTGTGGACATGCTGCGGATGTGCAGCAGTGAGCATGTCCCCTGGTAGTGGCTGTCACGGCAGAGAGGGACAGGGGGGATCGGTGCCTGCCTTGGCATTGGGACATGCTGCAGGGCTGCTTCAGCTACTCTCAGCACAGGACTTCTCCCTTCCAGGACAGGCTGGGGAACACCCAGGATGTGAGGCGGGTTTTTGTGGAAGGATCCTGTGGTTCTGCTTTGGGGACAAAGGCAGCTGGAAGGAGAACCTGCCCGGAGTGCCTGTTCCTGTCCCCAGTACTCACTGCTGTCTCTGCCAAAGCTGAGGCTGTTCAGGAGCAGAAACCCTGGAGCCTTTGCGAGGGAGACCTTTGCACTTGCTACTGGACACTGGCCAGATGCGTTTCTGTTGGCAGCAGCTTTGGAGATGGCTACACAGAGCAGACCTGCATCTGTATGCAAGTCCTGCCTCCTCCGGGTCTTGGGTGCCCAGGATTGATGAACACAAGGAGCGTGGCTGCCTGGGATTAGTGAGCACCTCGAAGCAGTCGCACTGGCGGGGTCTGGCCCCCTGCCCGTGGCACAGGCAGCAGGGCCTTTGATCAGCAGCCCTGACTGTCGCTTTAGTGGTAAAATTTGTCACAAAGCTGTGGAAAGATGGGTTGTCATGAAGATGAAAGCCTTCCTGAAGAAGAAAAGGAGCAGAGCACCCCAGGGACTGCAAGGGGCTCATGGGGCACAGGAGCAGCTTACAGGAGCCCCGTCAGGGTCGTCCTTCCCCTGGCTCTCCTAAAAGAGAGAAAAAAAATTGTGTAGCAGTGCTGGCATGCAAACAGAACCGCAGGTCACAGGCTTGCTGGGAGCCTTGTGAGCAAAGCAATGCCCCTCGCCAGGCGTGCTGGGGATGAGTTCTCTGCCCTTGCAGTGCGGAGGAGGGGCTTGACTTTCAGAGAGCTGCTGCTCTAAAAAGCCTGCTTGGGGCACAGGGAAGAGGGTTTAGTGTAGAAAGGCCAGTGCTGCTTTCTTCTTTCTTTCTCACAGGCTACATGGGAATAGTTGTGCCTTGCCCACATGCTTAATTATGACTTAATTCAGTAAAAATTAGAAAAAGAGTGGAACCATTCAATGTGACACCCCAGCATGTGCCACAAGTGCTCCTGGCTTCAAAACGTCTTATCACCAGGAATGATGAGACCCAGGAAGGGAGACTGCAACTGCTGGCAGGGGCAGGAGAAGCCCAGGGTTGCAGCTGAGGCCAGCGAGCCGCCGAGGCTGTGCCTCTCAGTGCCTTGGGCTGCCATCCCTGAGGTGCATGGTGAAGATGCTCCAGTAAATGAATGCCTTGGAGAGGGGAGATGGGAGCTGCCAGACTGGAAGACTGTAAACAGGGGAGAAAGACACATGAGAGGCGTTGTTCTTCCATCTCCATGAGGGAGCCTGGGCCTCTCTGCGACCAGTAACAAAGGGAAATTCAGGGAACTCAAAGGACCAGAAATGAGGGTGCCCCTCATTCCCACATGTGGCTTGAGCTCTTCATGATTCTTGTTTGTCATGCCATGCTTTGGGACCCAGCTGCCACACCCACCAGTGAGGAGGGTGTTGGGAAGGAGTTTATCCCACAGGCAGTGCCAGCCACTGTGAGCTCTAGGGCATATTTGACCCAGCTTGCTGGTCTAGAGCAGAGGTGTCTGTGCTGGCTGGAGCCCTCTTTGGTATGGCATTGCTGTCTTCTGGTGTGATAGAGATGAGCCGGGTGGCCACCAGGTCCCCCTGGCCCATGGGACCTGCTGCCTGCACCACTCTGTCTGGGCGTGACCGTGCCCCATCTCTGCAGCCCCAGGATTGCCTGGGTGTCCCCAGAGCAGTGCTACCGGGTGAGAGTCCTACTCTCAAAGGCAACCGAGCACTTTCTGGTGGTCACCTAGAGGGCCAGGGCTGCCCTGACCCACCCTAGTGCTCCCCACCTGCACCTGGTGAGTGCTGGCTGCGCCGGCTGACTTGAGGAGCACAGGGGAGCTGGCTGACCATCGACCTCTCCGTATCTCTGACAGAAGCATGCCCGAGGCCAGGTCCTCTTCGATATGGTGTGTGAGCACCTCAACCTCCTGGAGAAGGACTACTTCGGCCTTACCTTCTGCGACTCGGACAGCCAGAAGGTGAGCACAGGGGGTACCCCCAGCAGCCGCCACGTCTGTGGTGGGGGGCCCCCCTGACCTGCTGTCTCCTCATTGCAGAACTGGCTGGACCCCTCCAAGGAGATCAAGAAGCAGATCCGCAGTAAGTGCCCAGGCAGGGTCCACCCTCCCCACCACTGGGGCATCGTGCAGTGCTCCCAGGTGGCTCAGCTATGGCTGTCCTCCAGCAAGTCCACTCTCCACCTGCTCTGGAGGGGACCTTTGGTGGCTGGCCTGAAGACAGCGATGCTGTTACTTTTTCAGCTGCCTCTCCTCTTACTCATGACAGGCACAGGGAGCAAAGGACCCCGTTTGTGCCACTGGAGAGCTGGCTGAGACCCGATCCCTCTCTGGGCTCCATCCTCTCCTGCCCTGAGCAGGGGAGACAGGGATGGAGGGAAGAATGGGAGGGCTTGCTGGGACAGGTCTTGGGATGCCTTTACCCATGCTGTTGCCTTGCTGGAGCAGCAGCAGAAGGTCTGTTGCCCAAGGTGTCACCTTCTGGGACATGTGAGGCTTTTGCTGTGACATTGGCAGTCATATTGAGCTGATAGCTCCTGAATTTGTGATGCTTTTTTCTCCCCAGCTGTTTGTAGAGGGTTAACCAAGTCGTACTGTCCCCGTGGCTGTTCTCTTGACAGCTTCTGGAACACTTCAGCCCTGCCTGGTGCCAGGCTTGGGGAGAGTAGTGGGACCTTAAGTGGACGTCTGGATGCTCCCACATGCCTGCGTGCAGCCAGTGTGGGTGCTGCCCTTACTGCTTTCTCCCCTCTCTAGGCGGGCCCTGGAACTTTGCCTTCACCGTTAAGTTTTACCCTCCAGACCCTGCCCAGCTCATGGAGGACATCACAAGGTGAGGACCACCCCTCCATGGGCACAGCTGCCTGGGCAGCTCTCAGGGGCCTGGCTGGGAGTGTGTGGAGGGGCAGGACTCAGGCAGGACATGGGCAACCAGGGGATGTCAGGGGGTTCACTGCCCCCCTGCTGCATGTGGCATATCTAGGCCATGCAGAGTGGGGCCAGGAAGGTGGCAGTGGGAGACAGCAGTCCCCAGAAAGCGGTGTGAGGTGGGCTGCTGGCTGCAGCTTCCTGGGGAGCCCCAGCCTGCTGCAGAGGGCACACGCTTCCACCCTGCTCTTACCCTCTGCCCCCCCTGCAGATACTACCTGTGCCTGCAGCTCCGTGCGGACATCATCACAGGGCGCCTGCCCTGCTCCTTTGTCACGCATGCCTTGCTGGGCTCCTACGCTGTGCAGGCTGAGCTGGGTGACTATGATGCCGAGGAGCACGTGGGCAACTATGTCAGCGAGCTCCGCTTCGCCCCCAACCAGACACGGGAGCTGGAGGAGCGTATCATGGAGTTGCACAAGACATACCGGTGAGCCCCAGGAGAAGATGGACTGGTGGCTGGGAAGGCACCAGACAGCTGGCCCACACACAGTGGGGCACCCAGCCACATGTCCCCCTCTCTGTCTCTCTGCAGGGGAATGACCCCCGGCGAAGCGGAGATCCACTTTCTAGAGAACGCCAAGAAGCTCTCCATGTATGGGGTGGACCTGCACCATGCTAAGGTACAGGGCTGTGGGGCTGCCAGTGATGGCAAGTGCCACCCCATCCTGCCCTGCTGCCTGCACACCCCATCCTGGGCAGCTGGCTCTGGGTGGCCCTGCATTGGACCAGATGACCTCACAGACAGAACCAGTCTGTGATTCAGTGACCTCTCTGTCAGCTGGTCCCCCATAGCAGAGCACTGAGTGGGAGGGAGTGTGGCACTCCTGGCCAGACTGGTTCTTACTGGGCAGCTGAGCAGACCCCTCCTGTCCCTCTTGCCTCCTCCAGGACTCAGAGGGCATCGACATCATGCTGGGCGTCTGCGCCAATGGCCTCCTCATCTACAGGGACCGGCTGAGGATCAACCGCTTCGCCTGGCCCAAGATCCTCAAAATTTCCTACAAGAGGAGCAACTTCTACATCAAGATCCGCCCTGGTGAGGTGGGTGCCTTGCGCTAGTGTGACCCCAGGGCACAGCAGATGCTTGTGCTGCTGGACTCTCGTGGGTTGCCTAGTGGGGAGGTCCTCTCCTGGCTCCAGCCTCCGCTTCAGGGGTCCCAAGTTAATGACCATGATGGCCAAGAGAGCACTTTTCTGGTGGTGTATGGAGGCTTTCAGCAAGTGCTTCCTTGTTCGTGCTCTCATTTTCCCACTGTCTTCAGCAGGCTGAGGGCATGCCAGGCTCCTTTCCCGCTAGCCAGGGGTCTGAGTGCCATTTTTGACCTGTCTTCCATGCTTCACAAAAAACGTCAGGAGGCTTTTAAATTAATTTTCTGACTTCATTTTCACTGTTTTCACTTTTCTGTGCACTGATGGGAGAATGCATTTCCACCCACACTTTCCAGCAGGCAGGAGGGCAAGGACAGTGCATGTCAGAGAAAGAGTGATGCCCTCTTGCCAAAACGAGCTGTAAAAGATTTTTGCTTCTTGAGGGAATTTGTCTTGCACTGAAAAGCCATTTACAGTTGAGGAAACTGCTTAGGCCAAAAGTATAAGGGCATGATCTCACCACCCAGTGGAGCTGGGTATGGACCTTTCCAGGCTCCTGTCAGGGGAACCTGAGGGCCTTGGCAAGGCAGGCCCCAACCCATCATGACCTCTAGGGCAGGATCTGCCTATAATGGTGTGTCTTTGTCTCCCCAAGTATGAACAATTTGAGAGCACCATTGGCTTCAAGCTTCCCAACCACCGCTCTGCCAAGCGCCTCTGGAAGGTCTGCATAGAACATCACACCTTCTTCAGGTGAGGAGACCTTCTCCAGACCTTTTCCAGGCCTCCCTTATCAGAGACAGGCATGCTCCTGCCTCTGCTGCAGTGGGTACACGTGGGGGGTGGTGGTGGGGGGCATGGCTGAGGCTCACTGTCAGCAGTCCACCTCTTTCACCCCTAGGCTGGTGTCCCCAGAGCCACCCCCCAAGGGCTTCCTGGTGATGGGCTCCAAGTTTCGCTACAGCGGGCGGACACAGGCACAGACACGGCAGGCCAGCGCCCTCATTGACCGCCCGGCTCCCTTCTTCGAGCGCTCCTCCAGCAAACGGTACACCATGTCTCGCAGCCTTGACGGAGGTATGCCCCAAATTGGGGAGGGGGAGGGAGATTAGTCCGCTGGCGGGAGCGAGGGGGATGCTATTCGGCTTGTCTCTGTGAGCTGTTCGGCTCGGCTGGCAGGGCCGCAGCAGCCATCAGGCTTCCTTTTGGAGGCTGTCTCCAACCGCATTGCCATGGCATAGGGTCTTTCTGCTCCCTCAGGTGATAGCTCCGATGGTGCATGAGCAGGGGGATGTGGCAGGGCTGGGGTCGGGCAGCTTGGGGATGGGACCTCCCCCCGGCTGCCTGTGCCCTGGGACCCCTGGGACCAGCTGGCCCTTCTGCAGGGCATTGGAGGCTCCTCAGCCCCAAGGTCTGAGCTAGCAGGGTGGGGGCCAGGGGACGGGCAGCTGGGGTGGCATTGGGGGTGGCATGGCTGGAGTGACCTGGGCTCTCCACCATGGACAGAGTTCTCGCGCCCAGCCTCTGTCAGCGAGAACCATGACGCCGGGGCGGAGGGTGAGAAGCAGGATGAGGACGGTGAGTTTGGCAGCAGGAGACGGTCCGAGACAGAGGACGAGGAGGTGACCACCCCAACGAAAATCAAGGAGCTGAAGGTACAGCTGAGGCGGGCAGAGGGGGGCAGGGTGGAGGGGAAGGCTGGCTTACACCTGGAGAGGGCAGGCAGCCGGGCTGGCCTGCACGCAGGAAGGGTCACTTCTGGGACACAGTCTCCTGCAGCCTTTTCTCCACCAGCTGTGCCCTAGGCTGCTGGGACTTTTGGGACATGGCTCTTGGCCTCACCCATGGAAATGGGGCTCTCACAGGGGCTTGGCTGAACTCTGATTCCCCAGTGCTCTCCAGGTGGTGTCAAGGTTCATCCCCAGGCAGGGCTGGACCTGGGAGCAGCCCTGCTCCAGGACAGAGATGGGGATGGGGACAGGCCAGGCACACCGGTGCCCACTTGTGCCCTCCACTGCCCAGGCACAGCCCACCCACTCCCTGCCCTGGCCCCTGGGCTGGCCCAGGGACAACCCAGCCTATTTCAGCCCCACGCTGCAAGGGAGGGGGGTCCGGTCCTTCTGCACCCTACTAGCCCATCAACTTCAATGGGATGTTTGTGACAAGTTCCCTCCACTGACTCTGCTGGTTACTTTTAACCCTCTCTTTGCTGCCAGCCGGAGCACGAAACAACCCCCAGGCACAAGCAGGAGGTATTCTTTCTCTGGAGTATCTTAGTCCTCATCGGTGCATCATATTGTCCATCCTTTCCAAAGCAACACTGTGTGTCACCCTATTTACTGGAATACAAGATGCGCTGGGGCTGGGGGGTGGATGCTAGAACAGCCCAATGAGCAGGCAGCTGGGGATCGGCCCCAGCACGCACACGGCATCTTCTATCCCACTAAGTAAGGTGGTCCTACTTGTGTGTGTGAGCAAGAGCCTTCCAAGGTGCAACGGCCGGGCCCCTGTGCTGAGTCCTTGGCCCGTTGGGAAGACCTGGCTTCTGCTCGTGTTACTGACTCTGCCATGTCCTTGCCTCGTGTCTCCTCTCTGCCCAGCCCTGCAGCCCCGGCTCTCCTCCGGAGGCTGGTCCCATTGCTCCTGCTGGCACCCCAACCCATGCTCTGCTTTTGCCTGACCCGAACTGCCTCCGTCACCCGCCCTGCTCCCTGCAGCCCCTTGCCCCAGCAGCGTGCTCCCCTCGGCAGAGAGCTGGGCTGGGGCTCTTCGCAGCACTGCAGCTGCCATCCTGCCATGCCAAGGCACAGAGTGTCTGAGCTGCCTCCGGTGCCCACTCCGCTGCCTGTGGGACAGGCACTGGCACCCGCCCCCTGCCAGGGGTAGCTGTCTGCGTCCGCCCTGCCTGGAAGTGGGCTGGTGTAGGGAGGAGGGAGGCTGTGCCCTCCCTTGCACAAACCCCCATCTCTGCCGTGGTCCCCCATCAGGAGCAATTCATCCCAGCCTAAAATCCATGGCTGCTCCCCGGGGGTTTCCCCTCTGCTCACAGCACGATGTAGCTCGATGGAGCTGTTGTCAAGGGCAGATACATCCAGGAGATGGGGTTTGCTGTGCTGGCACCACCCAGCCCTCACCGTCCCGCTCGGCTCTGCAGGGCAGACCCTGCCGCGGCGCTGGGCACCGGTCCTGGTCCTGGTCCCCTCCCAGCCCACTTCATTGCTTCCCCCACTGCATGTGCATGTGCTGCTCCCCTGGCACACCCCAAGCCCAGAGGTGGGCAAACCATGAAGCACTTCTCCACAGCTCAGACACATGGGTCCGCAGAGGAAGTTTGTTCATGAGTTGCACTTGAGCTTCCAGCATCTGAAAAATTTGGTCGGGTTTTTCATGGGACTCTCTTTCTTGGGTCTCTGGGCTGTTGCTGAGGAGAAATACTGGAGAGGTTTTTTAGGTGACTCCTTTCGAACCTCAAAAGAGGTTTGAATTCGAAGCAAAAGCCAGGGGTTCTTGCTCGTGCTGGTTCCTTCTCTGAACCAGTTTGCCCACCTCTGTGGCAGGATGAGGGGAGCCCCTCTGGTGCCTGTACCACCACAAAATGATGCTCTTAACACTTAACCCCAACCTTGCACTTGAGCACTCCTGGCTGTCCTCTCTCCACAGCAGGCCAGACCCTGTCCCAGGCTGCCCTTGGGCCCAGGCTCGTCCATGATGGTCCAGACTTGGATCCGTGCTGGACATCTCTGACCGGCCCTTGACCTCCTGCCCTTTGGCAGAATCCCACTTTGAAGGAGCTCCGTTGGAAATGCCAGTTCTCTGCCCTGCTGGGACAGAGGCTCAGGCTCCCTTTATGCTGCTCTCTCCAATAGGGCCCGATCCCTCGCTGATCCCAAGGGAGAGCCCACTCTCTTCCCCCAGGTAGCTTAGCTTGTCCCAGGAAGCCGTGCTGGAGATGTTGAAGGGACATGCTGTGCCCTTCTCAGAGCGAAACCTGCCACGTGCGCTCAGCCGTGTGCTGCCTTTTTCCTGCTCCCTGCCATGGTCTTGGTGAGAACTGCAGACCAGGGTGCTCTGACACACTGCTCATTTGGCTCTGGAGACCCTAAATTCAAGCCCAGTGTGAAGCAAATCCTGCTCCTCCCTTTTGCCTTGACTGGCGCTTTAATCATAGTTACCTTCCTCTCTCCTTCCCCAAGTTTTTGGACAAGCCAGAAGATGTTTTGCTGAAGCATCAGGCCAGCATCAATGAGCTGAAGCGGACCCTGAAGGAGCCTAACAGCAAGCTGGTTCACAGGGACCGAGATAGGAGGCTGCCTTCCTCACCAGCATCTTCCTCACCCAAGCATGAGGATGAAACACCAAAGGGAACCCCAGAAAAGGCCAGTGAGGTTTGTTCTGCTCCTTCTCTTACAGAGGGGATCAGGTTGTTCATGGGAAGGTGTTCCTCACCTTCATGGGAAGGTGTTCCTGGGCTCTGGGTCTCTGCCTTCTGTGCTACCTTGGGGGAGCATAGTGGAATTTACCTGATGGGGACACAGGGTGGAGGGAGAGGGCCTTTGGCCAGGCCATTGTCTCTAAGGTTTGTAAAGAGCTAACCATTGTCACACTGCTGGCAGTGATCTCCCCTTGTGTCCAGGCACTGCATGGAATTGAACTTCTCATCCTTCTCTGGAAAGCTGTGTTTTGGGGGTACCTGGAAGTTGGACTGTGGCTTTGTTGGCCCATGAGATGGAGCTTTCCTTACCCCTCGTAGCAGCAGGGCTGCTGCGTGGTAGTGCCCAGTGCAGTGCTTGCCTGAGGGATGTCCTCAGCAGAGCAGGACCAGGTGTCTGTGCGGAGGTGCCCCATGGTGCTCTAGGTGGAGGGGTGAGCGGTGCCTCAGTGGCATCCTGCACACTCGCCTTCCCCTCTGGGCATTTTGCCTGCTGGCTCTGCGGTGGGACCGTGAGTGTGGAAGGAAGGAACCTGGTGAGCTGAAACTGGGAGTGCCGGGACATGCAGAGCCCTTGATGCTGTGAGGAGCACAGATGTGGAACAGCTGGATGCTCTGTGGTGCTGGATTCCTGGTTGGCTTGGCACAGGCAGCATGTGGTGAAGACATCCCTGCTGCCAGCCTGGATGCCCTCTCCCTGCCAGTGACTTTCTCTGTTTGCTCTCCCCTCCATGGTGTTCTCTCCCCGATGGGTGCTCTGGGGCCAGTCCTGTGCCCGCACTAGTGGCTCTGGGCAGGGTGGACACGGCACGCAGGGCCCGCTTTGCCCTGGCTCCCTCCCAGGACTGTCTCGCAGAGCAGGTGAGGACATGGGCTGGGCTGCAAGGAAGCTGCGGGGCAGCTGAGCCAGGGGCTTTCTGCGAGGGTTCCTGATGTGTGTGTGCGACTGCTGGTCCACGGCTCAGTTTGGAGACCTGGGGCTGTGGGTCAGCTCATGGCCCCTCATCGGAGCACTGAGCTGGGAAGAGGGAGAGGGACTTCACCCCACATCTCTTCTAGAAGCAAAAAAAATCCTGTAGAGATGTAAGTGGAGCATCTAGAGCTGGCATAGCTGTGACCTCTGTTCATCTATCCATCCATTCACCCAGCTGTCCACCTTGTGTTCCTTCATTCCTTCTCATGTGCTCTCTCTCTCTCTCTCTTTCTCTGTGTCTCTCTGTCTCTCTCTCTCTCTCTGTCCCTGTGGGTGCTGGGGTTTCCGTGCTGGCACAGATGATGGAAGAGGACACCTTAGACGATTTTGCATCCGAGCACGGACCTTCCCTAAGCATGGAGTCTTTCACGCAGAAAAGCCTTGTCTGCTCTCCTGAGGTTGTCACCATCCTGCTTCTCTCCCCATCCCTTGCTCTCACAATTTGCCCTTCCTGGGGCTGTCCAGCCTGCTGAGGTGGTTCCTGCCCTTGGAGCAGTGCTTGAGCCATTTGCTGGCCCCTCTGGGTGGGTTCCCTCTCCAGCAGTGGGCAGCATCCCTCACCAGGACAGGGCTGTTGGTGAAATCTGCTCCCTTGACTGTTTCTTCTGGGCTGTGAGACAGGGTCCTGGGAGAGACCTTCCAGTGGAGCCCTGCTGTGCACCCCCAGGGCTGGCTGTGCTCTGGGTGAGGGGGCCATGCTGGAGGCCAGCGTGGGGGTCCCAAGGCAATGCTGACCCTATGACACAAGCACTCTGCAGGTGACCGCTCCAGCTGCAAGCAGACAGGCAGCTACAAGCTGTCTTTAGCAATCCCTTTTGCTTTCCTTTCTGTTTGGCATAGTTACAGTTCCCTGGGCCCAGGAACCCAGGCATCTATGTGCCAGTATTTAAGAGCTGGCGGACAGAAACAGCAGAAGTGAGGTGTGCACACATCTCTTGATTCAGAGAGTCTTCCCCTCTGCCCTCTGGAGACCCTTGGGGTGCCAGGGCTGTGCTGGGGTGCAGGTGCTGAGGTTGCCTCACCGGTGATTTCTGTCTAGGTGTTAGTGGCCGAGACTTATAAGTTGCAATGTGGACACTCATCCTTTCCTGGCCTGTGGTCGCCATGAGGAATTCATGGCCCCAGGAGGGTGATGACATGAGGGCAGAATATCTGCAGAGCTTACGGGTCTCATCATGCTCAACCAGAAAGTCCCTCAGTGCCCCTGGGCTTCAGGCCCACTCAAGTTGGATTATCTGTGCTGCCCAGCTATATGCGTCTCCAGCCTCCCCTCCATCCCTCAGTCCTCACTCCCGCTGGAGGACCAGAATACTGGGCTGGGAGGTGCCGGGAATCTCTTCAGCTTTGGTTGACAAAGCAATCCAGTGTGTTTTCTCAACATCTCAGATTCACTCATTCTCCCCTCCTTGTCATGAGGCTCGTGCTTTCCTCTCAGGTGAGCTGGGTCTCCATGAGGAGCAAAGGAAGATGGCAGAGTCATTGGAGGATGCCAAAGGGGGAAGCCTTCTGCCTGCCCTGGTCTCTGCTGAGGTTACGGGCCTTGGTGGCCAAGGCAGAAGGCTGTCTTAGCTCCATGCCATTGTTTCTTTCCTTTCTACCGGCTTGCTCTCTCTTGTGATGTGTAGGCCACAGTGAGAATGGCCTTCCCAAATACTCTTGTTCCTAGAGCAGATGTGTTGGGGGCGGGGAGAAGCATGCAAGTAAATTCCTTGGGAAGTCAGGATTGCTCTATGGACAGACCGTTCCCGGCATCATCACTTCTTAGACCCAGCTCCTGCCATCACACATTCTGTCCTGCCGGCCTACTTACCTCCAAAGCTCTGGGAGTTAATTTCTTTCCTGGAGGACATACCCAAGTATCCAGATATTTGCTCCAAACATCCCAAGGAGTCCTCAAGCTCTGGAGACACAAGGGCTGCCATGAGCTGTGGAACCCGAGCTGTGGCTGGAGCTGGTGTTGAGCCCTCCAGAGCAGAGTTCAGATCACAGCACAGAGGCTGTTCCCTTGGAGCGGGCTGTGCTCATCCCAACCAAGTTTGAAGAGAAGGAAGCTGGTTTGGAAATAAACCTGGAGCTTTTTGGTTTTCCTTACTGGTTAAGAGGCACTGCCATGGATGACCACATTGTTCCAGGCTTCAAAAGACTTGTCTTAAGGCTTTTTCATTTACAACATATACCTCAAGCCTTAACTCAGAGAAGGAGCCTGAAGAAACCCATCATCTTTGTCCAGGGAAGGTCTCCTCCAAAGGACTGTGGTTTGCAGCCACAGAAGGGGAAGAAGAGGACTTAGCTGAAGAGATTTGTACATGTACTCACTGCTTGTCCATCCTTGCCTTGGCTGCAGGAAGGGTTCAGCAATGAAACTGTGGTGCAGGAGCAGAAGAGGAGCTGCTGTACCCTCAGGAAAGTAACAGTCTTCTGGTTGAATTGCCCACAAGCATTGCTACTGAACGGGAATACTGGTGTTGAGGGAACCCCAGAGACCAACCTGGGCTTCTCAGCAGGCCCAGCATAGCCACCAAGTTAGTGAAAACGTTGCTTTCATGGGTCAAACCCAACTGTGCATTCACTCAGTCTTTACTGAAGTGCATGCTGGTGCTGCTAGCAGTCACCGACTGCCTCTGTTGCCATTTCCATGGACTAGGAAGAAACCAAACCTGCATTGGAGGCAGGTGTGGAGAAAGGGACTTGGAGAGCAGATGGTGCTTAGGGGGTACACAGGAGAGGGATACTGGAGAGTCTTGTGCAAGCGATGCTGTAGGGACCTGGCGTGGGACAGGTCTCCTGCAGACCTGGCTCACGGGGTCAGGCTTTGCCAGAGCCCAGGGCAGGGCCAGGCGTGAGGTCTGCTGCTTGCCAGGGTGCTGCCAGGGCAAGGCCTGGGGCACTGCTTGGCTTGCTTTGGCACCTGGGCAAAAAGGCAGGACCTGAGAGGAGGCATTTTTCTGCCAGGGGCTTTCACCAATTTCTGATTCTCCTCCTTGTGGAAGCCCTTCCACTAGTAATTGGTTTTCCTTCTTTCTCTCTCTCTCAAATCTCTTCTTTTCCCTTCCTTCTCGCTCTGCTCCCCTCTGCCCCCCTGTTTCCCCTTATTCAACAGCAGTTATTAGGTTTCCATTTCTGGTGCAGCTGCTCCAAACATTCACCCTGACACCCTAGCGTTGGGCATGGCTCACGTTTTCATGGATTATTTTTCCTAGCTGGAGCAGGGACCGATCAGCCAGCCCCACTGCTCAAGGGGAGGAGCACATCCTGGTGCCACTGGGGGCCAGTCTCACCCAGCCTGCAAAAGTGAGGCTGGCTGTGCCCAGGCAGTCTGTGTCCCGGGCAGAGCCAGCCCCGTGGTGATCTTTGCAGGACCGTGCCCACAGCATCACTCCTCACACCTGTGCTGCCTGAAGTAGGATGGCTGGGGAGGCTGCTGGGCTCCCCCACAGTTCAAATGTTTTCCTGCTACTGTCTTCTCATGGGTTATTTTCTACCTTCTGCTCCAGAAGTGGTTGAGTACTGCTTTGTTCTTGGCACTTGTGAAGTCTAGCTGTCTTACAGGACACACATGAAAGTACAGAGTGTACGTACTGACAGTAATCTAGTGTCCTCCCCTGCACAGCAGCACACATACGCTGTGTGGGATCTCACATACCCACTGTGTCCTTGCTGCAGGATGCTCCACAACCTTTGCTTCGTTCTTGCTGCAGTACCTGTAGCTGTCTCAGCTGCCAAGCCCGTGGTCTTCTTTTACATTTCACAAGTAATCTTTTACAGGTTAGTTTTTCTGAACTGCTTGGTTTCATTGTTTGAAACCTCTGCTAAATAATTGCTGCTGCTGAGATTTCCCTGGAGAGCTGGAAAGGAAGGATGGACTTTGGAGTGAATCTGAGCTGCAGCATCTGGTAGGGAGAGGAAATGGCCTTTCTGATGCCTAAAGGTGGTTTCTTTCATTGCTTATGCTCCTGACAGTCTGACATAGTGTTAGGGCACATTGATGAAGCTGAGAGTGAAGTTACTCAAAATACAAACTGTGGCTTGCACTGAAATCTCACCCTTTGCTCATGGAGACTGCTAGAGCCCGTTGAAAATAGGAGTCAGATGGAGAGTCCCAGTTGGGTTTAACCAGCTGCGTTCCCCTGCCCCATGAGATGCCCCGATAGCTGTTCATGTGTCTGCTGGGAGTGTTGCTCTCACTTGTGTAGTTTCAGCAAAGCTGCAGATATTGCAGGTATGTCAGTGAGCCACCACCCAGAGCAAAGAGAGGACAGAGGGGTTCAGTCCCTGTCATGATGTCAATCCCCTTATTTTCAGTCACTTCCCTCTTGATGGGCTCTCTGTATAGATGCTGCCTCAACTCTTGCATGAATAATAACCATCATGTAGCCAGCCCTGTCCAAGGCAGATCAGCTTTCTGTTACTCATGACAGCAGTCATCAGCAGTTAGGTGAAGTATGTTTGATGCTAACTCTTCTTGCTCCAATTGCAATGCAGGGGTCGGAGCATTGGGTATTTATAGAGAGAGAAACTCCTAGGCTGGAATCAATAGCTCTAAAGAAAGCTCTGGGAGTCAAGAAAGAAGAAGCACATGCAGGTACCACAGAGGTGAAAATGAGTGCAAGCGTATCGAAAGTGGAGATGGCAGTAGGGAAAGCCAAGGAAGTGGCAGGCCAGGAAGCGCCAGTGGATGCAGCCCTGGATACCCGGACGAGAGCCAAAATGATCGCTAGTCCAGAGGATTTTGAATCTGTCTGGGAGGATGAGATCTATGAGAAGGAAACCAGGGAGGAGCCCAGCCAGGAGGCAGAGTGCCTTACAGCTGAGAGTGCAGAGGATGAGCCCCAAGAGCAGGGCAAGAAAGCAACCACCAGTGAGCCAGGTCTGCCCAAGCCATGTCAGCAGCCTGAAGAGAGGCAAAGGGCCAAGATTTTGGGGCCAGAGCCTCCCCAGGGAGAAGGCGAAGTGGTCTCCAAGGAGCGTGCTTCTGCAGCCTCCAGGAAGCAGGAGGCCAGAATGCCAGCTGCAGCCACAGAGCTTGTTAAAATTAAAGTGAAGGCTAGTGATGACAGCTCAGAGACTTCTGCGACCCAAAGGATAATCTACTTAGGAGATCCAGAGGGAGAGGAGAAGGGCAGTAAAACACACCTGCTCTTGGAGACTACTGGACAGCTTGGCTTGGAGGAGACACCAGAAGCCACTGTGAACATATCTGGAGAGGGATCTGGGCATGCAGCACTTGCAGCAGAAGGGTTCCAACCCTCTTCCTCAGCAAGTCAGCAACACAGGGCAGTGTCTGGAAAACCTACAGAAGGACTGGAGCAGCACAGCAGCATCATAGGCTGTGATGGGACCAGCTTTGTGGGACATCCCACCTCAGGGTGGGAGGAAGCGCTGCCCCTACAGCAAGAGAAAGCATCTGCTGGGCTGACAGGCTGCGAAGCACCTGGGGGAGGTGAAGCCCTACTGTGTTCCCAAGAGGTGGGACTAGAGGAGATGGATCTGCAAAGCTCAGTGGGAGGCTTGAAGCCGTGTGGCCTGGCAGGGGATGGCCGAAGGGCTGAGGAGCACAGATGGAGCCCAGTACAGAGCCCAGACATCTGCATGGCAGTGGAAGGGCTCTCAGGAAGGATTGGAGCAGACAGCAACAAGGAGGAAAGTGCCAGAGTGGTTCTTCAGATGGAAGAGATAGAGACCAAGTCACCTCCATCAGCTGTGCCTCAGCAGGGTCTCCCTCACACCACCGTGGGGTTGGAGGGCTATAAACCCAGCACTCCTGCTTCTACACCTTCTCCCCAGCAATCCAGCCCTGGTCCAGCACAGCCAGCTCCAGGCACTGAGCCTGAGGGCAGAGGCCTGTCCCAGGACACCTGCCCTGCAAGAGCTGCGGGCATACCTAAGTGTGTGAGCCCCTCAGCAGAGATAGCATGCAAGGAGGCAAGCCCTGTAGTAGGCAAAGGAGCACGCAAGGACGTGAGCCCTATAGTACAGATGGTAATACCGGGGAGCACCAGTCCTGAATCTGAAGAACAACCCCAAAACATGGGCCTTGCTACGTGGAAACCACACCAAGGTGCAAGTCCCATTGCAGGAGGTCCACCCCAAAACACGGACAGTGCAGCAGAGCTGACCCAGGTCAGAGACCCAGCCACAGGAGAGGTAGCCCAGGACACAGACTCTGTCACAGCAAGAGCAACCCAGAACGAAGTCCCTGCCACAGAAGAGCCGCTCCAGGAGGAGAAGCCCATGATAAAAGAGCTCTCCCAGGACACAGGGCCCACATTAGGGAAGCTGACCAAAAATGAAGGCTGTGGGATGGAAGAATTGTCCCATGACAAAAGCCCTTGCATGGAAGAGCTGCCTCCCAAGGCAGAAGAACCAGAACAACAGACTGAGGCCATAATAAGAGACCTACCCCAGGAGGGTCCCATGGCTGAAGGGCTGCTCCACACTGCAAATCCCAAAGTACAAGAGCCACCCTGGGACTTGGAGTTTAATGTGGGACAAGAGCTGCAGAGCAGGAGCCCTACAGTGGGAAAAAACACCAGTGACAGTGATCTTGCTCTGGAGCAGCCACTGCAGGGTAAGACTCCTCTCAAGGAAGCTGCTGATGTCCCACACTCCTACTCTCCTGCAGCAGGATTATCTCAAGGAAACACAATGTACAGGCTCGCTACCTTGATCTATGAAGGCGGGGGAGAGTTGCAAGCGAGCAGTGGGACACATCAAATAGAGTCAGAGTCATTGCTGTGTGTGGCTGGAAGGACAGGAGCTGTGTCCCAGGAGCATGGAGATGTCACTGTGGCCCCAGGTAGCTGGCAGGACAGCGAGACCTACAGGAAAACCTCAGTGGCCTCTAAGATTAAGATGTTTGAGCAAAGCGAAGTGGAACGAAGGGCAGCCCAGGAGGGACAAGAGCGTGTGCCTGAAGCTGAGACATCAGCAAAATCAAAGGGGAAGACAGGTCTGGGACAGGACATGCTTTTGAAGACAGGCCTTGCCTCACTTCCAGCAGTGCTGGTCATGCCAAAGGGACATGTGTCCAGTGTGGACTCCTTGGCCCTTGGGCAAGGGGCTGGTTCAGGAGACACCTCTCAGCCTCTCTCTCTGAAGGAAGATGTTTCTGTTGACCTGGAGCACGAAAGAGAAGACCGTGCTGACCTGGCCTCCCCCGACTCTGGCTGCGAACTCACACTGGCAGAAGCCGTGGTAACTTCCAATGAACTGTCCAGATGGAAAGTTCATGCGCATGTTGTGTGGCTCTATGATCATGTTCAGTGGCTCCTCACACATCCATTGACTGACAGCAGTCGCTTTGCATCCCCTGTCCTTTTATGTATGTGTGTGTGGTCAGGCTTATTTGCTGAATGCAGACCCGCTGGCCAGTTGGTTCATCAGCTTCTGTTTTGTGACCCCTCCCAACATTTTGGCTCCCTGGAGAATGCCGCTCGCTAAACCCAAGAGCGGGCACCCAAGCTTCATGTCCAGGAGCAAGAAAGGGAGACAGAGGGTGGCTGAAGGAGCTGTGACTCTGTCACGGACACGCACACACGCCCAGCAGCAGCGTGCCCACGCTTCCAGCTTCACCCTTGCATTTCTTACGTTGATATCCCTTCTTGCTTAGCTCATCGGCCTCACCCACCCTCCCCTGTCTTCGGCAAGCTGGTGGCTGGATGATGAAATAGCTTTCTTTGCTCTTGTAAGCGTTAGATCAGCTCCTGTAGAGCTCATTTCCTTACAACTAACCATTTTCTCTAATCCAGAGCAAATCTCAGGAACCAAGTGGGGAAGAAAAGGATTTATCTGACCCGTCAGTAAAATCCAGCCTGAAAGAAGAGAGTTTAAAGACTGCTGTTCCAGTGGTCTTCCAGGTCTCAGTGCTGTTTTACTAACTGCTGCTTACTGTAGTATGAAAGCTCAACTTAACCAGCTGAGGGCTGTGTGCTTCCAGCTCCTCTCCCCATTGCAGTATGTATTTATACATACACACACACACAAAAACATGTATGCAGGTGTGTTCCTCTTGCGTTTGTTTGACCCCCTGTTTCTCATACCTCTCAACCTCCCAGCAGTGCCAAGGGAAGGTTGTGCCAGCACAGCCTGGCCCATTGAGGAGATGGCTCTGCCTGCAAACCCTTGGAGCAGAGTCCAGGATGTGGGTTTGCTTTGGCATCAGTGGGCTTAGGGCTGTTCCTAAGGGAGAGCTGCCTAGAGTGAGATGCAAAGTCCAGCAATGGGTCGAGATTTCCTCTGGCTTCATGGCAAAGCATGGCAAGGGAAAATGTACCCTCTGATGGCAGAGTTGAGAGGTATGTCCATGTCTGGAGAAGGGCTAATGGAGGGAGGTCATCCCTTGGCTCTGATCATGCTGTCAATTACACTGACCAAACACTCACCCAAGTCATCCCTGGCTCACTCCGGGCTGCGTGAGGTCTCTGGAGAGCTAACATGGTGTTGGTGGGGCAGATCCGCACCCGGTGCAGGCAGCCGCCCTGGCATGCAGGGCTGGTGGGTGGCCACTGGGGCTGATCCTCCTCCCCTGGGGCGATGCTCTGCAGGGCTCATGCGAATGCTCAGTGGAATTGGCACACTCCTTCGCTTCTCCTTCACTGCGCGTGGCTGATGGGGCCCTTTTCTTTAAAACTCTTCTCTCTTTCTTTCTCTTTGATTGTTTCTTTTCTTTTTTTGAGTGCCCAGCCTTGCTGACATACAATAGCACTAGTGTCCGAGCTATTTCTGAGTGTTTCTTACCAGAGCTGTTGTTTTGCATACATCTGCTTCCACCCCAGGTACACTGACGTGCCTACAAGCTGGCCGAGCTTTTCTGTGTGACTGACATTTTTTTTGAGATGATTAGTTACTGATAGACTTTTGGCAAAACCAGATTGCATAACCCTTCTCCCCCCACCCCATCCCTGCAAAGTCGCTGCTGTCAGAAAGGTTTCAGTCTCCATGCTTGAGTTGTGTTTGACTCTACTCTGTGATGTTTGCTGCAGCCTTCTTTCTCCTCCTCCTCCCATCTTCCCCTCCAGCACTGCCAGCACTACCACACCATGCAGCACTCACTGTCTCCGTCTCTCTCCGCCATTGTGTCTCATTCAGAGAGCGAGCTTGAGGGAGGGCACCGAGGAGAAAGCTAAGCCACCTCGGCACAGGGCTCCTGAGAGTGACACCGGCGATGAGGAGCAGGACCAGGAGAAGGACTCCGTCTTTCTGAAAGACAACCACCTGGCCATTGAGCGCAAGTGCTCTAGCATCACAGTCAGTTCAACCTCCAGCCTGGAAGCAGAGGTAGACTTCACAGTGATCGGCGACTTCCACAGCACAGCGTTTGAGGACATCTCCCGGAGCCTGCCTGAGCTGGACAAGGACAAGAGTGAAACGGAAGACCAAGGCCTGGTTTCCTTCCAGTACACTGACAAAGTAGTTCCTGAACTAGAAGAGGATGTCAAAGGTGGGGAGAAGCTCTCCCAGCCCGGCCCAGATGTCTCCCAGCTTGAGGTACACAGAGAAGCCATTCCACCAAGACTCTCAGTGCCATCACGCCTCCATGTTCCTTGTTCTGATGCCCAGTATTGCCTCGCTGGTGTGCACTCCCATGTTGGTTTGGAAGAGCATGCTGGCTTTCAAACACCCTCAGATTCCTGTCTGGTGTAGCATTTTCGCCCAATGCACGCTGTCGTCTGTGTTGCATGGCTCTGTCCTGTGTTTTGTGCATCTGCTAACCAGGAGAAGTCATCGTCCTCTCTTAATGCCCCGTGTTTGGCTGCCTACCCTGTCCCTTGCACCACTGCAGCACGTCAGCAGCTGGGAAGGGCACATGTCACTAACCAACGGCTCTGTCCTTGTGTTTTGCATGAAGTCAGTGACAAGTTTGTGTAGTGAAGAGAAATGTGCCGCCAACTAACCTCCCTGGTTGTGCTGGGGCTGGGAGGGATTTACAGAGTAACTTGTGGGAGCCACTCCAAAGCTCATGGAGAGTCCCTCCTGTGCCAGGAGTGATTATAACAGGGCTAAGAAAAGTGCATGTGGCATGTGTGTGGAAGCTGAGTGTACACCACAGGGAGAGGGTGGTGGACCCAGCCCCAGCTTGGATGAAACATATCCTTGCCTCTGTGCTGGGCCAGGGCCATGTCCTGCCTGGGCAGTGCTGGGCAGCCCTCTAGCCCTGGCAGGTAAGTCCCCAGTGCTGCTTGGAGCTGCCAGGGTGAACTCAGACTTGGATCCAGGAAAAAGCTGCAGAATTTGAGGGATCTTTCTCTGAGCCAGCCTGGAAGCCCTTGGTGGAGCATCTGATGCCGTTGGGCTCCAGGGTCACAGTGGGGCCATGGGCATGGATGATCAGCTCCACAGTGGCCCATGGCCAGCACTGGGCAGGGGAGGCTGTTGACTCTGGAATGCTGAGCACTGGCTAAGTGTCTCCTCTGCAGGAGTCCTCAGCAGCTAGTTTCCTGAAGCAGTGGAGTTCTGGAAACCTGTCTCCATACCCCTGAGGTTCTGACACCCTGGGTGTAACCAGAGCTGCCAGGAGCTGGTGCAGATCATAAACCTGCTGTGGGGACTGAATGAAGTGGATTCAATGGGTCTCACCCACCTTTTGAAGACTAGTTTGACCTAATCCATGGTGTCTATAAATCTTTTAAAAATCCTGGAAAACCTCAGGGACAGAGCATCTTTCTGACTTGGGGTATGTCAGTCACTTTGCATGGTGGCTGTCTGCCCAGGGCAGCAGTCTGGCCTCTGTTCTTTGCCCAGGTAGGGCTCGGCATGGCACTTGAAGGATGTCATACATGTGTGACAGTTGCAGAGGAGTGGGACAGAGACGCTGTGCTTGTGGGGGTTGGTGCACAAGAAGCCATCAGGGTCGTTGGCATCATACCCCAGTTTCTGACTTGCTGTGTTTCTTCTGCAGCCATCAGCCGTGAAAACAGATGCTGTGACCATTGGCCTGGGGCCAGGCATGAAAAAGCCCGAAGCAGACAGCTCCACTCCCCACCGAGTCAGCACCACAGATGCAGCCCAGGTGATGTGGTGGCTCTATCATCCTGTGGCCCTGCTCCCCTCTCAGTCCAGCAAAACCTGTCCTCAAGCAGCAGCACTGGGAGGACAGGTGGCTGAGTGGGGTGACTGGCGGCCTCTGCTCACCCTTGACTTGCTGGAGTCCCCAAAACATCAAAATAAAGCCCACCCAGAGATAGTTTATGTGCATCCCTGGCCCCATCCGCCATGCCACTAGGCAGTGCTGGTAGATGAGGAGGTCTCCAGAAGGTCACAGCCATCATACATGCTACACCATATGTGTCCATGGTCTCATGGCTCTCTCCAGCTTCCTCTGGCAGCAAGGATGGCTGCAGGCCACAGGCTGCCTCCAGGCTCACCAGGTTTTCTTTGCCGTGGCGGGTGGAAGGAGACACCCAGGCACCAGGGATGCCCCAGACAAGGGTCCCACTGGCACTGCAGAGTCAGCACTAGTGACCTCAGTAAGCAGGGCTGGCCTCTCAAGAGGTGGGGGAGTCGCTGTCCCTGCGATCCCTCTGCTCCAGTGAGGGGCTGGCTGTGCTGGGGGTGTCCGTGCCCCTGCATGGATGTCTGTGGAAGATGACCCGCTGCGTTTGCCCCCACATTGCATCCAAGCCAACATGTCTATCTGCTCCTCTTTCAGGATCACAGCACCAAGGCTGGGAAAGGGGCCGTTCCTGCAACAGACCTTCGCTCCCTCTCACCGGTGAGGGGGGGGTACATGGTGCCAGCAGCCAAGCTGAGTGGTGGGAAGGAAGAAAGGAGGCAGGCAGGTCTGCGAGGCTGGGGGTGGGCTGGGGTTGGTCCCACAGGGCCCCTCCCATGTTCCCAGCACTGGCACCCTTGGCTGGAGTGTTGGTACTGGGAAGAGTAGAATGGTGCTCAGAAGGTTGAGGAGTGAGATGGCAGGGGACCTCCTGCCCATGATCTTTCTCCTGTGCCAGATACGCATCTTGAGCATCTGCTAGAGAAGGTTAATTCCTGAAAAATAGCCCAGTTCCTGGTGAAGTCTCAGAGCAGGCCAAGATATCTTTAGCCCTGAGTGTCCTGCCTGGCCACCCAAGGCCACACACAGTCTCCTAACTACCAATGGAGGTGACAGCCATCAAAGACACTGCCCAGCAGCAGGTCTTCCTGTGTAAAGTGTTTTCCTACCCATTTGCCTCATTTTGATGGAGTGAAGCCTGGCCAAATAAAACGTGCTGCCCCTGTCTCATCACCTTGTGCAGCCAGGAGAGCGTACCCAGCACTGTGTGGCTGGTGCACCAGTGCAGCCTTTGCAGCACTTGCCATGCAAAGTGGGATGGGCAAAGCTAGAGGTAGCCTGAGAGCTCTTATGGTGGCCCTGAGGATGGATGGGGAAGAGCAGAATACAGCCATGAAATCATGTCCTTGCTGTAGAGGCCCTTTCTGCCCCTGCCAACCCCCCAGACACCTAGGTCCAGTTGGAAGCACAGTGCAGTCTTTTTTCCCTTGCCACTCTGTCCCCTCCTGTGCTTGGCTGAGTAGGTGCATCCTGATGGAAAGGTCTTGGCTCTTTGGGAGCCAGCACTAGGGGCTCCCCTGGGGTGGCCCCACTGATGCTGCTGCTCTCTGCCCTGCAGATCAGCAGCAGCTCTGCTGGGAAGGAGATGCTCACCAGCATATTCAGTGCCACTGCGGAAACCCTCTCCACTTCCACCACTACTCACGTTACCAAGGTAAGAGCAGCTACAAAGTGGGAGCTGGTGGGTTCCTGATGCAAGCCCCTTGAGGGTGGGTGGATTTATATTGTGATTGATACTGCAGAAAATGCCCCTCTCCTTACAATGTGAAAAAGTGTATTTAGTCTGGTGGGGGATGGCGAGCCAGTGCAAGGCCCCATGCCCCACTCTGAGCACCCTGTGCAGCCTGGCTGTGCTGCTTTGCCCAGCCAGCCCGGCCTGATTGCGGGGAACTGCTGGCAAGGACAGCTAGGCATCGGGTGTTCGTCACCCATCCACAGGGACTGTGAACACATGCTGTGCCACCTCTACTAGCTGGGAGGTAGGTTGGGCAGGGAGTTGTTGGGGCAAGAAGGAAGAGCAGGGCACAGTGTCGCTGCCCTCCTGAAGCCAACTGGTGCAGGGGACTCTGAATTGGGCTGCCAGCAGCGTGCATACGAGTCTCTGTCCATGAAACTGGAGCAAGTGTTCCCAGATGTACCTGGAGCCAGATCCCTGGTCCTCCTGGCCCAAGAAGCCCTCAGCACCAGTGGCACAGCCTTGTGTCAACTATGGGAGCTGTGTTAGTGTGGAGTGTATTGGGTTTGTCAGAGCTAGAGTGGACAGGCAAGGGACAGTGATGGTAGGAAATGAAGGAGATGAGGCTGCATCAGAGGACCTCACCTATGGCCATTTCATGCCCAAATTAAGCACATGTAAGTGAAAGCAGAAGCTCAGTGAGGGACGTGAGCAGGAAGGAGGGGTGCTCAGTACCTGCCACGCAGCCCTTTTCCTTTCCTTCTCACCTGTGGCCAGCTGTGTCTTGCTGGTTCTAACCACACACTGAGTCAAGGGGAGGGGGAGATAGGAAGTCTCCCCCATAATTTAGCCTAAGGTGATGCTGGCATTGTCCCTCCTCCCCTGGGCAGAGCCACATCCTTCAGGAGCTGCCTTGTCAGGCAGCTGTGGGTGAGTGCTTTCCTTCTTGTTGTGCAGACTGTGAAAGGAGGGTTTTCCGAGACCCGGATAGAGAAGCGCATCATTATCACAGGAGATGAAGATGTGGACCAGGACCAGGTAGGAGCAGCACGCCCTGGCTTTGCCCAGCTCTGGCTGCCTTCAGCTGCAGTACCACATGCTTCTGGTTCTGGCTTATACCTGTTTACTCCTTCTCTCCAAAAACTGACCCCTGAGGCCCCAAACCCACCATCTCTGTCTGGCAGCGCAGGTCCCTGTAGTTGCACCCATGTGTAGTGGCACCCATGTGAAGCCCCAGCCCAGCTCCCATCAGTGCACGCTGCAGTGGTGAAGCAGCAGTAAAAGTTACATCCCAGCACAGAGCCCAGTGATGGGGTCACCTTTTGATTTCCTTAAAACATGTTTCCAGTTGCCCTTTCTCTGTTGAAATACTCCAAAGTGACCCAGGTTCTTCCTCTCTCTCCAACACAGTCTCACTACAGGTTGACTCACTCTAAGTGATGGTGTTTTGCATCTGCCTTCATGACAGAGGAACAAGAAGTGACATACTTTTAGGACGAAATAACAGAAATTGACACACATCTCTAGGGCCACAGGGTCATTTTCCTGTAGCCTAACCCTTTGGGATTTGTTGCTTAAGAAAAAAAAAATTAAAGAGCTAAAGTATTTAAAAGGCTCTAAAATAATTTTTAGATTTTTTTTTAGAATTATAACAATAATTAGATTATTATTGTAGCTTTTTCTAAGATTTTGCTACAGAAAGAATTGCTGCTGTTCCTTTGCTTGCATTTTGGTAGACAAAGCACATCTCTACAGAAAAAAACAGCAAGAGAAAGGCAGTGCATGTGACATCCCAATGGATGTACAAATCAGTGGTGGGCTCCAGCCTCTTCTGCCAGGCTACTGTGGATTCAGCTTCGAACCTCTGCACCTATGTCCTCCTGGAATCTGACTCAGTTCCAGCTGTTTTCTGTCTGCTGGCTCTGCCTGGATGAGAGCAATGTACCAGATTTCAGGGAAGGGGTGATAAATGCTTTCATCCTTCTCGTTTCTAGGCACTGGCTTTAGCAATCAAAGAGGCAAAACTACAGCATCCTGACATGCTGGTAACCAAAGCTGTGGTATACAGAGAAACAGAACCTTCTCCAGAGGAAAGGGACAAGAAACCTCAGGTAGGTGAAGTTATCGGGTATGATTTATACCTGCTGTGTAAGGGGTGGATGTAACTGGGCAAGTGCTTCTGATCCACACCAGCTGCAGGTACTGATAGGCATTGCTGCTCCTTGGCACTAAGAGTGGCAGCTCTTGGCCAGCAGTTCCAGTGTGATGGTGGCTCTGGTCATGGCCACTTAGTTGGGGTTAAAAAGCCAGTGACATGCCACCAAAAGACATTCTGCAGATGTCACCTTGCTGTCCTGCTCAGCAGAGGGGTCAGAGCTATTTTCATGTAAAGAAGAAAGGGCCTGCTTGTCCCCCTGGGGCAGGGAGGCTACAGGTTCTACAAAGCCAGTCCAAATTACTAGTCCACTGTTTGAGGTTTCTTTAGTCCCATTCAGATCTCCAGGTTGTCTTTTTATACACGTGCAGGTGCAGGCAGCAGCACACAAGGTTTGCACCTCCTTGCAGATGTCCCAAAACAGTCACAGCCCCAGATGTTTTTCTTCAGGGCAAAGCTGTCTTGAGGAGACCTGCCCCACTCTTAAACCCCTGCTCTGACCCCGTTGTTCTCCATCAGCTGGGTTGCTGCAGTTTTTCAGAGGAGCAAGGTGGGAAGGAGAGGGGCAGCTTCTGAAGACAGCTTCACTGCTGAAAACTGTATGAGGAGCTCTGGCACCAGCCAGGCTGCGGGTGCATTTCGAGAGGCCTCTTTGGAAATGCGATTTTGTGTTTCTTTATCATATGAAGAGTTTGATTGGCAGCTTGTAAGCTTGGAAAAGCAAACAGCTGCACTGCAGCTTGGAATGTTGGAAAAGGTTCTTGCATCTGCCTAATCTTAGCTGCTATCCCACAGCACAAACAAGCAAGCCCAGACACTTCTGCATTGCTTAGGGAGCCACCCAATTTTAACTGAAGTAAGGGAGCAGTGGCTCACTGTTATCTCCCTCATACACCAGCCCAGTGAATTAAGTTCCTGCTGAACCAGGAGGTCTTGGTAATTAAGTGCAAACCACGGACCCAAGCGTTTGCAAATTTACTGACCAGTGCCCTCATACAAAGGGGAGCATGAATAAATAGCCAAAGAATTCAGCACCCCGTGACTGGTCATTTCCATCTGCCGTGTACAGGAATCTTGACCAAAATGTTCATCGAAGTCGGCATCTGTATTCAAACCTGGAGAACAGCGAAGAAGGAGCCTTCATGCTGGATTTGTCAGCAAGACATAGACAACCTGGCTGCAATGTTCATGGCAAGAGACAAAAATTTTTTAAAAAGAAATAGCAAATATATTATATATATATATACATACATACATATATATATATATATAAAAACAGGAAACAAAATGCATCCTTGCACTGCTGCTATATGCTGGAAATGAATAGCAAACAACATCACCAACAAACAAAGCCAACCCTCTGCAGATAAATTGAAGAATTTACTGGATTGGTGATAAGATTTAAAAAATCATAATAATAACAATAATATTGTTAACAATACAATGAGCCACCATCTTGCATGTTACATTAAAGGATACACAATCATGAGATCATTTGTTGCACACTGAATGGAAAGGAAAACTGCTTTGCAACAAAGCAAGAAATAAGCAAACTGAAATAAAAAACCACAAGCAGAAGCAAAACCATTCCCCACCTCTGGAAAGAAGAGAGACAAACATTGAGTTTATTACCTTAGAGTTATTTTCTGATTCGCAAGTGTTGTTTCACCCTTCTCATTCCATGCTGGTTCTTTTGCATCTTTTGGGGTTCTGTTCACTCTTCCCCTTCTGTTCCTTATCTTCTTCTCTGTGCACTTGTCGAACCTCTTGTTCTCTGAAGGTATTTAAGAATGGATTTCATTTCAAACAAAACAAATGATATGTATATGGTTTCTCATTTATAAAAAAGCAGCCTATAGGGGTTTCATATGGATGTGCATTTAAGTTGTGTATATTATTATATATAATGAGGGGGGAGGGAGGGAACAATACTGAAATAATTCAACAGTGCTGGTAAATATGATGACGACATTTTTAAATTATTAACTCTTTGATTGACTGTGGTTGGTGTATTTTGAGACTCTTAGGTCACACGTGTGACTCTTAGTTTAAGAAGAAGAAAATGGGGAAGGCTTCAGCCACTGCTGTTTTAGGGGGGGAAGGGGAGAGGGTGAGAGACAGGAGATGTCCTGCTGGCTCATCTGCAGTGTATGGTGGTTGGGTTTGGAGCATCAGTGGTGACTTGGAGGGGCAGGGAAGGAGGTTGAGGCTGCAGTTCCAGCAGCTGTAGGAAGGATCATCTCCCCGGCCCCCACCCAGAGCCACGGGAGTCAGCTGGGAGCAAGGTGGCAACCGCAGGGCTGCATTCATCATTCCTCTCCAGCCCACTGAGCCGTGCCTGTGGTTGGGTGGCTTTGCTTTGTTTCTGGGTCCCAGTAATGAAGTTACTTGAGCTTTGTAGTAGGGTTGAAGGCAGAGGTGGTTTCTCCCCTGCCTCCCCTGCTGCCCAAGGTGTGACGGCAAGGGCTGCCTGCAGGGCTGCAGGCTGGTGACAGCGATGGCGGGGCGATGGCAGTCCTTCCCCCAGCCTGCCTAGGGAGGAACAGGGAAGAGACTGTGCTGTCTCCATCACTGCAGTGTCCTCAGCATCCCAGGCTGGACGAGAGCGCCCAGGCCCTCTGTGTAAGAAGGTGAGATGTCAGTGGAGCTGCCTTCCCCCAGCTCATCCCAGCTCGGGCTTCCTCTACGGCTGCCTTTGGAAGGGGATCATGGGCTAAGCCCAGGGCCTCGTACACTGTGAACCAGGCAGTTAGGGTAGACTTGGAACCAAAATCAGAAAGGAAAGGAAATAAATGGGTTTCCTTCTTTGAATCGTCTCTAGCTCCTGCGGAAACAGAAGGGCCCACGATTCTGCACCATTTTGCCTTTAGTCTCCCACCCCTTACACAGACTGTGCCCAGAAATAGGTCCTGCAATGGCTTTGAGGTGAGCAAGCAGGCCAGCCTGCACCACAAGGATGTGGGCAGACCCTGCTCTCCACCTTTGCTGTCCTAGGAGAGAGCCTGCTCCCCAGCAGCTGTGTTCACCAGCTGCTTGCTAGTATGTCCCCATTAAGTCTGTTCTCGTGGCAGAAAGGTTTCTCTTGCAAGCACGAAAGGCACGAGCACAGGCTGCTTGGCAAGCGGACAGAGCTGCTGGCTGGCACCAGTGCTGCCAGATCATGAGGGTCTCCCCAGCTTCCATCTGAGAGCCTTCAGCTACCTTTAGAGGTCAGACCCCTGACTAAAATAGACTTAAGGCCCCTGCAGAGAGGCTGCTTTTCTCTCTTTTCTTTTTTCAATACACCCAAAGCAGCTGTAATCAGCAGGGGCGCTTTCAGAGAGAGAAGCAGGGTGGTGGAGGACTTGCGGTCTGCATGTGGTGCAGAGGAGCCCACCTGGCTTTGACACCTTTACAACCCACCAGAGGCTACTGTGAAACTAGATACTTGCTTTTGACATTGTGCACAGTAATAAAATCAGAAGGTTACTGTTAAAATTAGCGGCCTTATAGAGTTAGGCTTGATGTGTGCTTGGACTGAAATAAGTTATGTTTGGAGTGAGCAGATCCAGTCCTTGGCTTCCGCAGTGTGTTTAATGGGTGGCAGTGTTTAAAAACTCTTTAAAAAAAAAAATTAAAAAAAGAAAGAAAGAAAAAAGCTTGCTGCTTGTTCGCCAGGTGAGGTGTGGGTTTCTGAGGCCCCTGCAGGCTTGGCTCCACTGGCCTGCCCCTCGCCTTGCTCCGTGTCAGACAGCTCATCACTGCTTGTTCTCTTCCAGGGGCCTTTCTGTTGAAAGGGGTGGGAGACATGAGTGCCTGTTTTTACCTGATCCCAGAAATTCATTCCAAACCTGGCCTGCGATAGCATAAGTAACAATAACAGTAACAGTAATAATAATATTTATTTTTATTTGAGAAGCACCTTACCAACCAACTGCAACACTCTGTTGTTCCCTCACTAACTTTCCTTTTCCCTTGTTCTCCCCCTCCCCCCTTTGGTCATACTCCTTTTCAGTGCTCGGTGGTGTATGCGTGTGTGCTCACTGTTCTTGTATTCAATAAAAGTGAAATAAATGTGTTTGATGCTAAATCAGCCTGGGGCCTCCGTGGACTCTTTCCTACCAAGAGGATGAAGAAGTGAAGGGGGGACTTTGCAGCTGGGGTGTCTGCACATGGAAATACTGGACTCCGCTCTAACGCGCAGATGCCACCAGGTTGGGTACTGCGGCTGGTGGAGCTGAGAGCAGCTTCGTGTGGCAGCTGCCAGCCCTCGTACACACACGTGGGGTGGTGAGGCGTTTTTGAGGATGCTCAAAATGCAGAAGTGTCCCATTAAAGCCCGATTAGAATCATAGAATCATAAAGACCGGAGAAGACCTGTAAGATGATCAAGTCAAACCGTAAACCCACCACTACCATGACCAGTAAACCATGTCCTGAAGTGCCACGTCTACACGTTTCTCGAACACCTAATTCTCTCCATCCTCCTAGGAGGGAGGACACGATGCTGCGAGGGCATCTGTCCGGCTGCGGCGTCTTCTGTCTGTGTGTGGCTGCGAGGGTCTCTGCGTGTCTGTCCTGCTGCAGGGCTGAGGCTCCCCGGCCGGGAGGTCTGGGGGCGCAGGGGAATGGCTGCCAGCTGGGGGGGACTGCGGGAGAGAGGCCGTCTTTGGGGGGCGTTGGGCCAGAGTGGAGCGGCCGCCAGCCACGGAGGGCCCCGGGAGAGCAAAGGGCACAACTGCCGGGGCTGGGGTGCTGGGAGCCCCGGGGAGCCCTGCCCGCTGGGGCCGCGGGAACCACTGCCTGCCGAGAGGGCCCCCGGGCCCCGGGAACTCGCCGCGGGGTG
>VZZY01004763.1:204354-249604 GCA_013400335.1 Eurystomus gularis | reverse complement strand
TTTTTTTTTTTTTTTGCTTTGAAACATAAATTTCTTCCAATTGAAATGAATTCTGGATCAGGAGTTCAGAAGAGGAGCAGAAAGAAGCTGATGAGAGATGGGCTCTGAGGCTGAATGCCCTGTTTAATCACATGCTTTAACTCTCAAAGTGCTAACAGAAGCTGTGTGTTTGTGAAAAGCTAATAGATTTGTGTGTGTGTGGATGGATGGACGGACGGATAGATGGATGGATGGACAGATGGACTAACTTAGAAGTTAGTCCAGATTTCAGAGCTCTATGTCCAAGGGAAAGGCTGTGCTGAGGATAACTGGACTTTTTCCAGAGAGTTCCCATTCCTCTCTTGCCTTCAAGGTCACTTTATTAAGTTTCCTCTGTATCCTAAGGTGTTGGTGATACCATGCTACAAAAATACTACAGGAGCTCTCCTGGTCCATCCAACCATGAAAAAGATAGATATAATAATTACCTGTTGGCCATTTTAACATTGGCCATGTGGCAAATGAAAATGGATAGTCCTCTTGTTTTTATTTGCTGACACTCAAGCATATTTCAGAATTCCATCCTACACATTTAATTACATATATACTTCAGCTTGAAACAAAGTTAGTACCTTAGTGCAATAATTTCTAACGCTGACTTGGTGGAGTGGAGGCAGGATGTCTGTCTTGGCTGTGGGAGGACAGGAGAAGTGTAGGCTTTGTTGAGCCCCAAAGCTGGAGTGATTGCCGGGGTGATAGGTGCCTTAGCAGTAGCCTAACCTGACACTTTTCCTGGTGCTCCCTGTTGATGACGTCTTTGTAGGAAAGAGATGCACAGCTTGTGCTATTGCTGAGTTCTTATTGACCTTTACTCTGTTTTTTTAGGTGTTTTTTTCCTGCACGTGCAGTGGTGCTGTTGATGGGACCCTAAGGAAGAAGGCTGAAAAATTCAAGGCTCACCTAACAAAGAAATTTAAATGGGACTTTGAGGCAGAACCTGATGACTGCGCTCCTGTCGTGGTAGAACTTCCTGAGGGCATGCAGGTGGACTAAGCAAAATGCTCACTTGGAAACAGCTTTTTAAAATAACTCTTTCTCCACAACTCAAACCTTGCCAGCTCCCTAAAGTCTGTTTCTGAAGCTGACTCCTCTTTCTGCTATAGAAGCAGATGTGGAAAACCCAGAAAGAGTCCTAACTTTGCGAGGAGACCAGAATTATTGGAGAAGTTTGAGTATTATCACATGGCTGCTTTGGACACCTTGGTTTTTTTCCCTAGCTCTTCTGCAGCATCTCATTCTGTACTCAGCTGACCTCTAGATCTCTGGTCCCTTCTGCCCTCCTGGGTTGGAGGTGACACCATGCTTGGAGAACATCTGTGGTTTACACTTGAAGCCTTTGCTGTTCCGATTTGATGCCTCTGGAGCAAGGAGCGTAAGCCCACATGGCTGGTCACTGCAGCTTTTGCCAGCCTGTGAGCTGAGAAGCTCTGCTCTTCCTAGGCTTGCGTCACGGGGATGGAACCACAACTGTTTCAAAACTGTGTTGGATGCTTATGCTGCTTACTGTGATTTATTGCAATGATCTGTTATAGAGAAGGACTCAAAGCCACAGCAGAATTCCCCCCATTTTATACCCCAATACTGAGGTATCTTATTCCTCCCATTCTGTTAAACCCTTTTGTATTCACTGCTGAGACTCTGTTTAGCTTGATGTAACAGAAAGTTAACAGCTTGGTAACAAGAAATAGAGCTATTGGACAGTAGCCATCAAGGTCCTGAAGAAAAGAACCAGCATGAGATGAAAGGTTAGACTTCAAATGAACTGGATTTTCTGTTTTGTTGTAATTGGAAATCCTGTGTGTTTTCCCTGGTGCCAGTCTCTTCTTCCAATTTCCTGCAGGTAGGATGTTGCAGTGCTTGCTCAGAGCTGCACAGGGACTTAGTCCTACCATTTGCTTGCTGCTTTCTCAGCTGTTAGACTCCTTCAGGAATTTATCTGTATGCATGTCTAACAAGATAATGCTGTTTGTTAGGCTTTTATAGTTCAAAATAAACCTCAATAGAGCCTTGCCTACAGAAAACGTCGGTATGAATGTTTTTTTAGTTCTTTAGCCAAAGCTTATGGTACAGTGACACTGCCCTCTCATTTTCATTAGGATGTCTTGTGTCCCCAGAAGTAACATCACAGTGTTTTCTGTGGTAGCCAAGTACAGCTTACAGTAAAATGGTGTGTGGCATGGCAGGAAGCACAGCGTGTTCTGGGAGGAAAGTCTGTGATGAGGTGTTTCCAGATAATCGGGACCTTACCACAGGAATTGGCTGTCAGAAGCCCTTGCCCACTGTTCGGTGCCTTTTCCTCATGGCTCTGCACTCCATTACTCTGCTATCTTGGTTTGTCCAAACAAATCCCTTGTTTTAAAGGGACACTATTGACCATGGGCCCTCAGGGGAGGTTAGTCCAATTTGGAAAGTGTTTTGTTCTTAAATCATTCTTTCCATGCTTTCTTGTCCTTAACACCCTTGAGATCTTTTGTACAGCAGTTTGACTGCGCTCTCCTCCTGTCGTCTTGCTCTTTATTTGTATCCCCAGACAGTGCTGTCTTTCCAGTTGCCAGTTGGACAAAGCGTTTGTAATGAATGGTCCCAGCTTTGATGAAAGATGCCTTTTCAGTTTCTTGGCACTTTGCACCAACCTGATGACTGGTTCTGTTGCTCTGGAGCTGAACACTGGTCACTGATGTGAGTAGTAAGTAGCAAAGGTAGCACCGGGCTGGGTCCTGCCTTTGTGGAAGGCAGAGAGGAGCAGTGCTCTGTGGCTGCAGAGCAGGCTGGCTGGGCAGTGTTAGTGTTTTGCGGGCTGCCCTGGCAGTGCTCCCACTTGTTTGATGGATAGGTTAAGTTGAGTCTGTCTTTGTTAAATCTCAAAAACAATAACTGAAAGGTAACTTCCAAAGTGTGTGATACTCAGGTTCCCATAATGAACTACACCCTTAGCAATAGAGAGAAGAGAATATAACTGTACATCCATTGTGCTTTTTTTCCTTTTGCGGGGTTGTAATAGCGAGAGGTAATATCTCTTATTAGACCCATAAAATAGGTGAGGAAGAAACGAGCCTTTGGGGACACAGTCCCTTTGTAAGATATGAAACAGGAGCAGCAAACTTCCAGCTAAATACAGGTGGAGGTGTTCAGAATTCAGCTCCATTCAGTGACTCAGTTGCACACTTTGAGGGAAAAGGGAAGCAGCACATATGAAGCAACATATGCTGGGTGTTTGCAAGGGGGGATATAAATTTGAAAGGGAAAAGAGTGTGGCTATTCGTGTTGAAGTCAGCAGGAAGAAGAGCATAAAAAGAAAGTCGTAACTTGTAATAGGAGGAATATTTTCTTGCCCTTATAGAGCCTTAGGCCAGCTATGGCTATGGTAGCACTACCACTTCTTCCAGCTAAGATGACTATAATGATCTGAAAGCAAAAGAGAGAGTGTATGCTTGTAAATCTGAGTTACTGCGGGCTAATGAAGTGTAATATGTGATGTGTTTGCAGCACGGATTTAGCAATGAATTAGGGTCAGGACAAGCAGCTTTCAGTGCGCTGTGAAGTGGCACTGAAGCATGAGGTACATTTGCCTCCTGCTTATGTGGAGAGTTGTCCAGCTGCCAGAGTCGTGCAAGCGAGGCAAATTGGCATCATTCCTGTCCTGTGACATGTGCTTTCACTGCAAATTGTGTAGGAGCGTGGGCCCTGCTTAGCTGTAGGTGAGGCTAATCACTTGTGAATCAGCAGTAGCATGAGCTGACCGCTGGATACCCTGAGATGCACTGCACACTGCGTTTACAATGCAAAGCCCAGCATGAGCGTATTCAACCCTGAGAGCTGCTATTCCTTTTTTTTTCCCTTTCCTCAGCCTCAGTATCGTTAGCAAATCCAGAGCTGGGAGACTCAGTGATATTTATCCTATGTGGGGCTTTTATGTTGTCCTGCACCACGCTGAAGAGAGTTGCTTCTAGTTTCATCAACCCTGCAAATTCAAAGATGTGCAATGTGCCACCCAAGTATTGTACCCTTATTGTTCTAATCCAGAAATAACTAGTGATAGGTGTCCATTTGACATTTGTGCCTCCAGCAACTAACAGCAGGGAGAGATTTTTCAGAGTCTCTTAGATATACACCACCTTTGTTTGGAGTAGCGTCTATTTCTGCTACTGCTTTGACAACTGGACATAGACTATGCCAGCTGCTGCAGATGGAGTGGCTGGCACTGAGCTCCTGGAACATGGAAAAAGATGAAGCAGAACATCTTGATTCCTTTCTCTGTAAAAGGAAATCGACCTCCCCTGATATTGCTGTTCAGTGTCCAACGAAGCTACAACAGTGGCTTGTTCTGCAGCTCTGCTACTATAAAAGGGATGTGCTGGGAATGGTCATTCCTTCCCAATGTGGTCAGGTCTTTCCTAGCTAATTCTGCTCCCCTCTGCGAACGTGCACTTCCTGTCTCGTTGTGGGTGGTGGGGCTGCAGGCTGCTGGGCAGCCCAGGCTGGGCTTTGGCAGTGCAGGAGCCTGCCCACGAAGGCAAGCGTACAAACCACGGAGCGGAGCTGGAGCACGAGTGAGAGGATGCTCCGTGGAGCCTGTAATTAATGCACAGGAGGCATTAGTGCAGAGGCCTCATTAAGAGAGCATAAATGAGCTGCAAGGCAGCCTTAGTACAAATAAACAAACTCCAAATGGGTTAATCAATAGGAGGAAAAATCCATATCCCCAGACTGTCAGAGCTGTTGCTTTGGGTGTGTTGGTCCAACTTGCTGCACCTCCTGTCTCACTGGGCCTGGTCCAGCTTGCTTGGAGGGCTTTGAGTTTTCCGGAGGAAGGAGCTGATGTCATGGCACAGCAGAAATGGGTCGCTCAGCTGCAGCCTGGCCAGTGAGATGCCAGATCTGCACCATGCCCACTTCCAGCAGTGCTGGGCTCATGCTCCAGCATCCACATCAGGTTGAGGGGCTCCGCAGATGTGAAACAAAAAGGCTGTGCTCATGCTCATCATGGCATGGTTGCAAGGCAAGGCAGCCCCTGCCAGATCTCAGCATTGGGCAGGCAAGAAGTGAGAGGGAGAAGGAAACAAGGAGAGGGTTAACTTCTCATCTCATGCAGCCATCAGGAGGGCTGTGCCAGTGGCCTCACTGGCAGATGCAGTGTCCTGCATAGGATCCATGAGGATACTTAGCTAAGTGCAGAGAAGTTGCCCAGTCTTTGAATCCCTGAAGCCATAACACTTGAATGTTTTCCCTCTCTGTGGGGAAGTTTGCAGCTCAGGCGCCATGGCCATGCAAGGCTGGCCTGGGAAGAGAAAGATGCCAGCAACCAGGAGGGCTCCTGCAGTGTCCCTCTGCAGGTTACTTACTGACTCTTTGCCTGTAAAAACCGTGTTTCTTCCCACCATGGCCATTACATAATTGGAAATCAACCAGTATTTGTAGAGGAAGTGTGGTGAAAAATGCAGGTGTTGAGCAGGGAGGTGATGGGCAGGGAGCAGAAGGGACAGCAGGTCTCGGCTGTGCTGGCTGCTGGAGCTGCCCAGAGCCCCTGGCTTGGGCTGCAGGTCAGAGCACAGTGTTTATCTGGACCATGTACAGTACTTGCCAGAAGTTTTTTTTATCCTGTGCTGCAGATTTCAGCACTTGTGAGGTTTTTTTCCCCAAAGGCAGGCTTAGCCACATTTGATTTTTGTTGGAAGAAGTTGATTTTTAAAAGGAAAAATTACTTTTCCTCCCCAGCTCTGATCACTGTGCCTGTATTCGTTAGGATGAGAGGGCAGCATAAAGGTAATTGCTATGATTGTTGTACGTTGCAGTAAATGTAAACCCCAATACATATGGCAAGTTTAAAGGTATTTCTAAAAAAAAAAAAAAAAATAAAAGGAAATGGTCACTGGTTTATATTCAAAAATCTCTGATTTCTTCCTTAGCTGGAAGTGTGAGGAAGAACAGGTGACATCCAGGAAGGCTTAACCCAAGGGTAGCTGTGGTCTCACAGGAGGCTGTTGAGGCTTGGAAATGAGAGACATCAAGGATGTTATTATTGAAAAAACTAGGTTTGGAAAAGCCATTCCCTCTCAATGTTGAAGTGGACACTGTGTTGTCCTTGCTTTAAAGGTCTTGGGTGTGGCATGAAACGAGCTATTTCTTTTAACTGGACAGAATTTGGGATTCTTCTTGCACTTGAGCAAGCAAAGAGGTAGCCATGTCTGTTGGGAAGGGATCTCCATGGGATGTGAATTTCCTTGAGACTCTGTCTGGTTTCATCCTGTGGGTTTCTTTTTTGAATGAAACTATGTTTGAACAGTGAGGGTTCCTGTTAATTGTTTTTCAGGAGCCCATGTTGGGTACCCAGGCTAATGCTGTAGCTAGAAGGTCAGCAGTGGCACAAGTTACCTGTGGGACTCCTCTCTCACTGTGAAAATTGCTCATAACTTTGCTGACTGGTAAGAGGCTTGTGAATGAATGTTCCAGGAGCAGTCCTGTTAATGATGAGAGTTTTTACAGCTTCCCCCCAAAACAGCTTTACTTGTGTTCTGGGAGGGAGGGGCCGCTTGCTCTGCCTTTTTCATGAAGGTTCTGTGAGGAGAGCATCACTGGCAGGAGGAGCACAGGCCTCCTGTTTCTAAACAAGCTTAACCATTAACATTTGTTTGGATCAAGAAGGCCGCTGCTTTGTGAAGAAGCTTTCAGTGAGGGAGAAGGACCTCTGGGTGGCTCCATCTCCACAGGCTTGGTGCTGGATAGTGTAATTTCTGCATGCAGACTATGTGAGCAACTCCATTTTCCTGATGCATCCTCATGTTTTAAGAACCCAGCCACAGTGAGTATTTGTGCCTGACTAATGCAGCTAACTGGAGACAGTCCTACTCCAGTCAGTCCCAGGAGTTGTTGGTAGCAGGTGGTTATCCTAGGGAGCACTGCCTCATCGCTGAACACTGGTGATGTATCACAAGTCTGTTCTGGACGTCCAGCTTGGGAGCTGGTGTTTCATGTGCGTGCGAGGGTCTGCAGTCATGCGGTGGTCTGGAAGGGGGTTGGCTGCTCCAGCACCGACCCAGTATTGTCTACTCTGTGGAGCAGCGAAACAGGCTTTGGGCCATGTGGTTCTGTAATAGCCTGTGTTTCAGGGATGGTTGTTCCCTCCAAGCAGAGGTCAACTGTTCCCAGTAACAGAAAGGTGAATTGTTCTTTTAATAAGGTTTTGCTGGAGGATTTTATGTAGCTACCTTAATAAGTATTCACTCAATGCTGCTTTTTCCTCCTCTGTGTAAGTTCTTGTGCCCTTAAGACTGCTGTGAGCTGCTCAAACAGGTTAAATGGTGGGTGACCTGAACCCACTCGTGCAATGAGAGGACCCTGAAGCAGCCCACAGCTCTGCTGGTGGGGTTGGCCATCTCCAGGGAGACCTGCAGTTCGTGGGTCTGGAGCAGGGCTGTGGTGTGGGGTACAGCCTGGCTCCTGCCGCAGGGCCACCTGCTTGCACAATACACCTGACTGCATCTGTGAGATTCACAAATCTTCCTGAAGTGAATTCCTGGTGTCCAGGCAGGAGGTGGTGGAGCAGGGGTGAGCTGGCAGACCTCGCAGCAACTGGGAAGAGGACACCATTCAGGCAGGAGGAGTACTGGGTGGCCTACTGGACTCCATTCTTCCATTTGTGCCAAGTACAGCCTCTTGTCTGGTGGTATTTTTGTTTTGTTTTTCAAACAGCCACTTCAGGATTTAAAAAGCATCACTTGAGAGTCTGCTGATCATTGCTGTGAGCTTTACAGACTTCTGAGAGACCTTCCATGTGTGATCCAGCAGGGACCTGTTAAACACATTGCCCAGCTGTAGTGTGTGGTCACTTGGGGCCTCTGATGGTTTTACTTCATTAGCAAGAGTTCACTGGGGAGAGCTCTGTGTGTTCATCCTTCCTGGAATTTCACACCGCCCAAGTGTGTTCATTTAATGGACTTATTTTCTTAACAAGACCAATAACCAGTGTGATCTAATGTTCCTTCTGGGGCTCTCATTCACTTTTTTCCTCAGCAGAAGCAGGTAGGTCAAGAGCTCTCCTGCATTAGCAAGATGATATTCCACCTTCCTTATTATGCAACACTCCCTGCAAAGATTCTTTTAAACTCCCAAAGAAAGTGTTACCTTTGATTTACATTTTTTCTCTCTCTTCCTTTGGTTCTTCAGTGACAAAACATTTATTGCAGCTTCAAAAGACCAGACAACTTCTCTTATTGTGTCAGCAGTCCTGGTCCAATTCTAATATGACTTAACTCCATTAATCTTCCCACGCTTCAGTACTGAAAGGAAATGGCAGTTTTTGTCTTGCGCCAGAGGTAAACCGATTTTTTTTCCCATGTTCCTCTCAGGTCACTGCTCAATAAAAGCATCTTTTGGCTGCTGTTGCCAGTGCCACCAGGTAGGGTCCCTCAGAGCTGGCTGACCAGCTTGGGGAGGCAAAGTCGTAGGCATGTGGGTGCACAAGGAGCTGAGATACCAGTGTGTGCATCACACAGCTGAAGTTCCTGAGTGGCTGGGTGGGTTTGGCCTCTCAAGTAACAGCTCTGCTCTTCTCCTGGTTGCTGCCAATGCCTCTGAAAACCTTGTCTCTCACATGGTGGGTGATGGGAAGGCTCAAGCCTGTGGTGTTTCTGCTCTTGCAGTGCAGGACTGGAGGTGCTGAAGAGAAGTGTGCCACAGAAAGGGCTCTGGTTCTGCAGCCAGCCCTTGGTCCTCTCAATGTGCACGAAGCGTGCTGAGTGTGCACCAGTGCAAAGCAGGTGTAAAGTGCTCCATGGAGTAAGGAGCAAGTGAGACTGAGACCTGGGATGACCTCAGGATGTCTTGGTAATCAAAGTGCTGTTGCAAGGCAATGAAATTGGTTTGTTTGGCATGTGAGCAGAGGGTTGTTGCATCCAACCTGGCTGCAGGGACAAGACCTGTACAGCTTTGACCTGTGGTGCCCATGTCAAAGGCTTGTGTCTCTGAAATTAAGTCAGCAGTATCTATCCTTGCTCTTCAGTTAGTGGAGGTGAGGGAAGAGCTGAGGAACAGCACCTCCTGCTCAGTTGCTGCATCACGACTGCTATTCACCAATAATCCTGTGCCTGTGCCTTGGGTTTCAAAGGTGTTTCTCCTCCCCACCCCACTCATTTTCCCCTTTGCTACTTATCCTGGCCTCTCCTGATTCTACTGTGAATTGATGGAAAATGTGGTGGAGAAGAGCTCTGCATGCCTTTCCTGCCTCCCTGACTGGGTTGCTTCCTGAAGGGAATGGGTATGAGTGCCTGAGTCAGCTGCCCTTGACCACTGGCTTCCTGCACCAGCAGCAGGGCAGCCCTTCCTCAATCTGTGAGCTGGCCCCTGCTTGATGTGGTGGCTGTCCAGACCTGTAATGCAAGACTTGACAGGAACCTGTCTTGTATGACTGGATGCATCAGATGTGTAAGCAAAGTGCCCAGGATGGTGGGGCTGGTCCTCCAATGACACTGAGCACAGTGGCGAAGCTCTTTGTCCTGAAGAACCAGCAGAGGCAAAGGCAGGAATGGAGGCTGTGCCTGAGCTGTTTTGCCAGTGATGAGGGCATCAATTAGACCTGGCAAGATGTGGCTCATTGGAGGTCTGAAGAAATGTGTGGAGGTACTGAGCAGGATGCTGGTTAGGTGAAGTGCATGGAGTTGAGGACTGGAGAGGCTATGGGCTGGGCTGAGAAGGTGCTGGAAGTTTCCCACTCCCTCCCAGCTTTGGAGTGCCTGTGGGGCACCAGCGGTCTTGCTGGGTCCGAGAAAGCAGATAGTGCAGTCTTCACAAGAGCACTGTGTTGGATGAACCCCTGCAGATTTAGGAAGGAGAGCAGCAATATGCTCTGAAGACCTTCTCCTGTGTGGATGGTGGCCTCTGTCACCAGGAGATGAGTCAATAGTGGGTTTTAGGAGATGGAAATGTGAATGCTTGCTTGGATTTGGCAGGAAGACATTAGGAGCACAGTTTGGGGAGACGTTTTTATAAGATGAGGGAAGTGCAAGTAGGATGGATAGCTGACCATGTGATTTGTGGGAAGTGAGACAAGTTGTGTTTGTATCATGAGGAAGGACTGCAAAATCTGACAGAGCTGGAAGGCTGGGGAGATGGAACAGCTAAGAGGACCTCTGACTGTTCACACACCCCCCGCCTCCCCGCCCCTCCCAGATTTTCTTCCTGGTGATGTGCTGGGCCAGAGGTCCAAGCAGTGAAGAACTCAAGCCCAGGGCTGTGAGTGCTACATGGTGGCTTGGCCCACGCCTGGCTGTGCAGGACCCTTCTGATAGGCACTGGCCTGGAGCCAGGGGCTGCCAGGAGTGCTGGTCCCTGTGCCCCAGGCAGGGCCCTGACAGCAGCACTTCCCTGGAGGGGACCTCAGCAGGGACCAGGCCCAGGGAAAGGTCTGTGCAGCTCACAGTAGGGACGGAGATGCCTGAGTGCCCGTGTGTGGTCCCAGCTCTACAGCAAGTGACCCAACCAGCGTCTGGCAGTTGCTACTTGACATGGGTTGGAAATGTGGAAGAGCACTTTGAGCAGCAGGATCTCGCCTTGAATGACAGCAGGATGAGGGGTGGCTGGGAACCAGTGCTGCTGTGTGTGCAGCCCTGCTGAGAGCTGGGGCAGAGCTGCAGGGACATCTCTCTTCTAGCCTATGCAGCTTGACGTGCTCCTGAGCTCCCTGACTGGAGAGTAACATCTGTGTAAGGAGTGATGTGCTCAAGGGGCAGCACCAGGCACCTCGGCATTGTCCTGAACTCCACAGGAGATGGATGCAAAAGCATTAATGCTCCACCTGTGCTGCAGGCTAAAGGGTGTGCTGGGTCCAAAGCGTGCAGTCCTCCATGGGCTGAGCACCTCCTATGAGCACATGGGCCACATCGATGCTTCCCCCTACCCTGCTGTTGGTTGAATCACACTTTTGCTTGATAGTAAAGTACTTCCCAGGCAGTGCTGTGCCCATCAGCTCCCCGTGCAGGCTTCGGGAAATAATCCTTCTCCTTGTGTTGTTCCAAGCAAGGAGAAGCTTTTCATTGAGGTCACCTTTCCTGGGATGGTTCTGCTTTCCTTCTGATCCTGCATGGGCAACATCTGTCAGATTTTTTGCTTTCTCGCAGCAGAAACAGGGCCTGAAGATATTTACTGGAGGAGAGCTGCACTCTTTTGTCATTATGCTGATCAAAGCCAGCTCTAATATTTTAGTACAGTGTAAGGTACAACATGATTTGGGTGCTGTCCTCAGCCTGGTCCCCCTCCCAAAGGACAGCACAGCTTGTGAACAGTGCTGTTCCTGACAGCCTTTGCAGCCAGTGCCTCCACAATGTGTTCAGTTGTTTATCTGTCCCTGAGCGCTGATACCAGGCAAGGCAGTGTCCAGCACGCTGAGGCCTGGCAGAGCTGCAAGTGATGGTGGCCACCTCTGCATGGGAAGGACAGAGATCCTGCAGAGCCTGATGAGGGCTGCTTCCCTTTACAGGCCACAGGTAGATCCAATGAGCTGGCACCAGCAGTGGTGGGCTCTGTTAGGTGGCTGGAGTTTGCAGCAGTCCCTGGAGAGTTTTTTGAAGTGTCCCAAGCATTAAAGTACTACTTATCTGTGCCTGGCAAAGAGCTACGCTTGCATGTCACCTGAGGAAACTGAGTGGTGAGATCTCAGCTTGAACAGTTAGAGTGCAACAAAACCAGGAGGAGACCCAAGTCTTCTTCAAACATCTTACTTCTCCTGCTTCTCCACCACCATATGCCCTAGCCAAGGCTGCAACTGACTGGAGGGGCAACGTGGTGGTTGGTGGTGCCGAGATGCACAGCCCAGGCACAGTGAGAGGCACCCAGGAATGTGGCAGCACTGGGGGTGAAGATGGGAGCAGCTTGTGGCTGTGAGGCTGGGGGGTGAGCCCTGAGCCCTCACTGTCACATCAGTCCTGAGGGGACCTCCTGGCACTGGAGCACTGGTGGTGTGCTGTGGTCTGTGCCTGCTTGCCTGGCACAGTGGGAGGAACAGTGAGTGTCCCCTTCCCACGTGTAGCAGCCCCAGGTATGGAGGAGTTGAGAAGCAGCTAATTGCTGTGCTCCAGAAGAAGAAAGAAATAAAAAGGACTTCCGCAAAGAATATAATCTCCTGAAGGAAGAAATTGCTGCTCTGCTCCACCCACACCATGCATGAGTGGCCTTCATGCACTGACTCATCCCTTCCTTGCCAGTGATGGGAGGCAGCACTGTCTGAGTCCATGGCTGGGGTTGCTCCAGCATTTCCACCGTGGAACAGGACCAGGGATCTCTGCCCCTCATATTTTTGCACTGGGCTGCCAGGGCTGAGCACCTGGGACAGCTATCCTCTATGGGGCCTTCAAGGGACCTCAGTGCTTGAAGGATCTCAGCTCTGGGTCACCATGGTCTTCCAGGAGCTCTCGTGACTGCACCTGGCCATGCAACCCACATGGCCCTGCCAATGCTTCCCTCTCAATCTGTACTGTCTGTTGTCTCCTACTCAGCCAGTGTGTCCTTGTGATCCCAGGGGACCCAATGGGTGCCAAGTGTCCATGCATCTGCTCTGAAGTGGCAGGGTTGTGGTGGGGCTGTGGGTGGTGATGGGATGATGTTTGGGGGTGGTGGGGATGTGCATGTGTTTCAGGTACAACAGCCACCACTGAACACCCTCTCTGAGAAACCAGAGAGGTGTGAAGGAGAGGTGGGACCTGAGACAGCTTTCATAGGGAAGTTCCTGATGACCTTGAAAGCATCCTTCCACTCAGCACTCAATTCACTTGTAGAGCAGTTTCTCACAGTAAAGGCCAGAACTATGAAAAGATATTTGAAAGAGTATTGGCTGAGGAGACACCCAACATGGGAGAGTGTAACATGTCTCATTCCCATGCTACGGGCCCTGGTGGAGAGGAGACTGGAGAGTTTGTAGGTGACCATGATGAGTCCTTGTCCCTCCTTACTAGGAGTGCTCATGGGAGCTGATGGAACAGGAAGGCTGTTTCTGAAAGGTGGCTTCTCTACTATGGACTAAGCAGATTCTTCTAAATGCCCCAGAAGTGTCTTGTCTTTCCCCATTGCATTTTCTGCTTCTTGATCTTCTCTTGATATTCTTTGCCACAGATACCTGCATGAAGCATCTGGAAACATGACACTGAGGCTGGAGACTAACTCTTGGCTAAAGGTCTTGTGCTCAAAGTGTGGCACTTGCTGCTGACTCGGGGATTTGAGGTAAGTGGTGGAGGACAAACTGACTCTTGGTGAGGTCCCTCCCCCCTCAACACTGACAGCCCATGAGAGGCTGCTCCTCCTCAACCATGAGGTCCTTCCCATCTGTGCCTCCATCCTCCTTGCAGGTCAAGCAAGGAGGGAGCTCCAGGGCCCTGATGTGGCCTCCTGACACATGGGTCAGGTTGGCCAATGGAGTGCCCCAACAGTGTTTTGCTCTCCATTCCATGTGTCCTGGTTCTGGTCCCTCCCTGGGGTCATTGTGTCCCTCAGGGACACAATTACAGTGATGATGGGAAGGGGAGGGAGCAGAGCTCCCTTTGCTGCTCCCAGCTGCTCAGCAAGCTCAGCAGCACAGCCCTGGTAGCTTGGTGGCTTTGCAGTGGTGTGTGGGACATGGGACAGAGGAGCAGTGCCTAGCAGCTCACCCAGAGCTGCTAACCACAGTAAATCTGTGTTTGTGGCTCAAGAGTGAAAGCTCAGTCAGCCCAGACACCCGCCTGCACACGTGTGTGGAGCTGTGCAGCATGTTGGAAAACACGTGGCAGATGACAGAGAAGAGTTGGTGTTGCTCTGCTTATTACAACACAATTTGTCTGGCTTGTACCGAATGAAGCACTGAGCTGCGAGGAGCTGCCTCCTGATGGGGACACAGTGTACCAGAAAATCAAGTGAATGGCTTGATAACAATATGATGATACAATTTGGGCTCATACAAGCAGTAACAAGAGACAGGAGCAGAATTCAAGGAGCCGAACATCTTGTTGGAAAGGAACTAGAGAGAGCAATGTTGGAAGGAGATAGGGAAGACTAGATCTAGGCTGTGATAGGATTGTTGCCTCTGTCTTAGGGCAATGGATCTATCCATCCTGGCCAGAGGATGGGTGGTCAGAGGGTGGCCCTTTCCTTTGCTCCACCTGGTAGAGGGGTGCTCCCCTCGGCTCCTCTGTGACTTGTGCAGGAAGGCGACAGTGTTGGTTGGCCCCTCTCACCTAATTCTGCTCTGTGTTGGCAGGAGGGTCAGATCCCCATGCCAGGCTGCTTTCATTTTTGCTCTGAGTTTTGTTTCCTTAATAGAATAAAACATTTCAACATGCAGCCCTCAATTCTGTGAGCAGGCTCCTGGTGCTCAGGGGGAGGCTGGCAAACAATGCAGAAAGCATCACTGGGGGATGCTTCATGCATAATACACATAATTTACCGAGACATTAATATTAATGATCAACCCAGCCTAACTCCTTTTAAAAATAGTCAGCAGCAGAACTGCTCCTGCAGCTGAGTGGAGGGCTCACTTTTCCATGGGCTTTCTTCCTTCTGCCGGCTCACGCTTGCCCAGGTTCCCAGCTCCTCCCTCAACACCAGGTGAGATGATGAAAGGCAGCGTGTGGAGCTCCTTGCTGCATTCCAGGACCATACAGGAGCTTGTCCTGTGCCTCAGAAGATCAGTGCAGCCTCAGAACTCCTTGCCCTGCCTTTCCCTCCAGACACACAGGTAGATTTTCACACAAATGGCTTTTTGACTTAGGTTTCTTTACCACCCCCATCCCATCTTGTGCCCAGCTTAGCCTGATGCCTCTTTTCCACCCCACTGCTGTGTAGCAGTGATACATTAGTTTCTAGTCATGGTTCAAATTGTCTCAGCTGACACAATGCAGTGTACAAGTCACTGCTGTGGCACTAAGAGTAAGCTGCTGTCTCCATGCCCATGTTTAGCTCCATCCAGACCTCCATGAATTGCTGCCCTGAGTCTATCCCAAAGGAGATGGTTCCAAGGAAGTGGAGCCCGGGTCTGATCCCAGAGCCAGTGGCTGTGCCACCAACAGGACAGTACCTTTTTGGAAATTACTTCAAATTGTGGCCACTTCCGGAGGCAAAATCATATAAGAACTTCTCTGAGAGCATCTCTAGGGAGCCTGGTCCACTGAACAGCCATAGCCTCATGGGCTGATCCCCCTGCCTCTGCAGCAACACCCTGGTGTTATGGAAACATTCTCCCAGTTCTGGCACCCTCATCCCCAATAATGTGGGCTCCCAGCAGCCTGGGAGAAGACATCTCAAATTGTGTCACCATCAAAGTTTAGGAGAGAATTGCAGTGTGGAAAGAGATGGATGGGAGGGAGAAACTGAAGGAAAGATCATGCACCAGCTTCTTTCCAGCTTGCCCTCACATCAGGAAGGCAGGAGGCCAGCCCAGACTGGTGCTCAGATGCCTCTTCTAACATATTTATGTACCTGCACTTTATCTGGTGGGAAGGCAGGGAGAGGGCTCTGCTGTGCACGAGCTTGGGCATTAGCAGGTCCCTGTGCACAGAACAATGTTTTGCCTCTGTCAGAGGGATTAAAGGTGAAGCAGTTGTGTCCCCTTGGCCCTCCTGTTCTGACCTTCCCTGTCCTTTCCTCTCTGCGGACATCTTGGCATTTTTTTCTAAAAACTCCTGAATTGTTTAAACCTGAGTAGGCCTTTCAGTTCTGGGGTTGGAACGCAGGAACTTCGGCTTGCTTTAATGGCTGCACTTGAGCAGTCTTTCCTCCCAGAAAATGGGAGACTGAGTGGAGAGCATCAACCCATAACACAGCCTTCCTTTCTTCTGCTAATGCTCGGTTGCTAGTGAGAAGGGAAGCTCTCGGCTCCTGCCAACCAAGTGATGCACTATCATTAAAGCTCGGAAGCAGCAAAATGCTTAAGAATATCTTTGAAGTGCTTTTCAGATCCTGGAGTGAAATTGCACAGCTGCAGCACAAGGCTGAGCCCCACTAGATGCATGGAGCAGCTCTCCTTCCCCAGCTCTGCACCAGCAGATGGGACAGCCCAGATGCCTCCTCTCCAGGCCATGGGCAGCCACAGGCAAAGTCCAGCCCCTTCCCTGGGGCTCACACTGGACACATTCCCCAGAGAACCCTTGGGAAGTGAGTGGGGAGGTGTCTGTGTGTTGTGTTTGCCTGGCAAAGCTGACAATGCACTTGGGGTTCTCCATTTATCTCCTGATGTTTTGAACCAGGGTGAGAGACACATTTGGACTGTGATGGTCCAGCTTTGTGATCTTGCAGAGAATTCTTACCTTTCAGTGAGGAAATAAGGCAGGGTGTGCACAGGAGGTGCTGGGGTCCTGGTTCACATTTCTGGTGGTGTTTGAAGCTCCTGTACATGGCACAGGGCTGGCTGACTGGCACAGGGCCTGGGGGATGTGGCTGCTGGCAGGATGTGCTGGGGGGGCTGCATCAACCCCTGGCTGAAGCAACTCAAGGACTCTGACTCAGAGCTCAAACACTCCTGCTCTGCGCCTTTGGGTACAGCCCTGCTGCCCTTCTCCCTGCACCCCACAGCTCCTGTTCCCCACACATCCGTACTGTCATGGAGTGGGACAGGATGGGATGGGGAGCAGAGGTGGGGTCAGCAGGGGACCCCCTTTCTATCCACCCGCTGTGCCAGGGAGAGCAGAGCGCTGCTGAGTGCTCTCTGCCTCTGCTTCGCAGCCGCCTTGCATTGCTTATCTCTCCTCCTCCCTGCTGCTGCCCTCATTTGGCTGCTTTTTGTAGATGAAAAGTGGCCTTTAAAATCTAGGACAAGGTCACCCTTCCCTCGCCACACCGCAGCCGCAGCCCCGTGCGGCTGTGCCGTGGTGCTTGGTGCCAGCAGCTCTGCAGAGGCACTGCCAGAAGGTGCTGAGGTTGCCCCGTGGGGACCTGGCACTAGCAAGGACTTCTCTGCCCCTCGGAGGGCTGGGCAGCAGCGAGGGTGAGAGTTGGTGCCCTGCTCTGATGCCACCCCAGTGCCCAGGCAGGGCAGCACTGGGTTGGTGGCCAGAGGGCTGGAGCTGGCACCCACCTGTGCCACTTCTGCTCTGTAGCACACGTCTTTGCATTGTGTGTCTCCTGCACCCTCTCCTTTGGCCATGCTGTCCCTTCATGCCCTATGGAAGTCCTGCTGCTTACCTTGCAGGAGAGATGTTTGGTCCTGCCTGGGTGTCTCCAGAGCAATGGGACTTGGGCGGTTAGGTTTTCAGTCACTGCTGGCTGAGTGTGAGCCACGGAGGGTGGAATTTTTTTTCCACATGAGCGGGAAATGTTCTTGCTCATCATTGGGCTTGCTTGCTCCTCCTGGCACTGCCAGTGCTACTGACAGCTTTATTCCTCTGTGGTGTGAGTTGGTGGGGGAACCAACAGGCCAGCAGCCAGCGAGTGTTTGAGAAATTGACGCCTTGCAGACCAGTGTTGGGTGGGCATACTCAAGTGTTCCTGCAGGGTGCCAGAGTAGGACCCAAGGGTACTCTCTGGAAGGGGTCATCTGTGTCAGGATGTCCTGAGTCCACCTTCCTGCTCCTTTCGTTGCTGCTAGATGTTGTCTTCTAAGCACCTGAGCCCTCTGTGGTTCAGTCTGTCACAGCTCCAGCCCAACAGAGCCAAGGTGAGGTATGCACATGAACTTCCTTGGGAGCAGTCCAAGCCTGAAAATTCTCTGCCTTCCTTCCAAGCACAAAGATATTCAATACAAGCAGGATTGTTCTTTCAATGGGAATCAGGGGTCTAAGCGTCCCAGAAACAATGCTGAGTAGTGGCAGCCCTTCTTGATGAGAAGTTTCCTTCTGCCTGTCCCTGATGGCTTTCCAGGTGTGTGCCAGCACTCCCATGGTGCTTTTAGTTAATGGAGAAAGATAATCCTGCTGTCCTGGCCAGCACTGTGTCTGTACAGTGCCCAGGGCTGTCCAAGCTGCTGGTGCCTGTTCTGTTTCTCTGCGCTGCTGTGTGCTGCCAGGATTTAGCTCTCTGGCTCTGGCTGGGGTTCCTGGTGCCCCCAGGAGAGGATAAGCTGCTCCCCCAGGTCTGGGGACCATCCTATTCTCAGGGATGCCACAGCATGCAGGTGGGGCTGAGCCAGAGGTGGAGGGACAAGATGCCAAGGGCAGCATTGGCCCTGGCACCAAGCACACTTCTCCACCAAGGTGTTGCCTGGGAGCCTTCTACCTGCAGCCCTTCCATTGCAACCTCTTGGCAAAGAGATGCTGTTACTGAAGAGAGGAGGCAGGTGGTCAACCCAAAATAACCAGATGGTGCTGTGCCTCTGAATGTAGGACAGAGTGGACCTGTAGTTCCCAGTGGTCTTGAATAGTGTCTGAAGGCCTCCTTTCAGATACAGAAGTGCAAGACACAGGTGCTGCTGGCTCCTGCCCCAGGAGATGATCCAAAGGACCACAAGAGCCTGGGTCCACAGTCACGGCTGTGGGTGCTATGCTGGAGACATGCTGGTACTGCCACAGGGGTAAGCTTGGCCCCTGGAGTCAAGGAGCTATTCCTGTCCCAACGGCACAGCAGATGATGGTTTTGCTGTCTGGGCTAGGGTTATTTCTGCTCTGATTTCTGAGAGACAGAGTTGCCTGTGCAGCAGACCCCAGTGCAGCGCCTGCACATTCCAGAGCTCAGGGAGAAGGAGGAGGGGGCTCCAGCCCTGCTGCTCCTGGAGGAGCAACCTATGAGTGCTGATGCCTTGTCTGTGGGCAGGGGCCTTCCTGCACATGCAAGTCAGGTGTGCTCTAAGAAAAGCACTGGCCCTGCACACCCAGTGTGTGTGTCCCTATCACGATCATGGGCCTCTGAGTGGTATGAGGTGAAGCACTGTTTGATCAGTCTACAGCAGGGGCCTCCGATGTCTGTCTCTGGCTGAGACTGGGAGATATGGCCTTTGAGAAGAGTCTATCTGGGAGATAATGGAGAAGTCTTAGGGGTGACTGCCCTTGACAAAGAGGTTGTCGCTGGTTCTTTGCCCTGTGCATTTCTCAAAGATGCCTTTTGGTCCTGTAGCCCGGAGGCATTTACTATTTATGTCTTTCAAAGCCAAGAACACTGGAATCCCGATTTATAACTCCATTAGGATATTTTGTTTATTCACTTATACTGAGGTGTGACACACAGTCTTCCACCTTTCCTCTAAGGAGATAAGCTCACTAGAAAATGTGCCCATGATTAACTGCTAGTCTGTTCGCACCCCTGGCAGGGCACAAAGCTGACTCCTCTTCATATGCATCCTGATGGGTACTGACAAGTGAAGCAGTGGTCCTGGGTTTGTCCCCAAGCTTGGGCTGTGATTCCAACTGCGGAAGGGAAATAATTGCCTTGACCCTTCCCCACCTTCCTGCTGTCTGGCTCAATCCATCTGAATTTGAAAATAACAAGCTTAGTGTCATACCAGAGCCCTGGGTAGTATTTGTCATACCAGTGGCTTCCAATCTGATGAACATGCAAGGTCTGAGATCCCATTTGGCTCTCAGACCTCAGACTGGTGGCTCTCACATCTCAAATTTGTGGTGCCCAGAAAGGCTTGTCTCCTTAGATCCTATCAAACTGGGAGTCTTCAATGCATTAGTCAAAAAAGCAGTCCATCCCCTCAGACTATCTGAGGTAATCTCCAAAAGCATTATGGGTATGCTAGGAACAACCTTTGGGTGCTTATGGTGCATTGCATATGGATGCTCTGGTGCTTGATAGAGTTGATGTGAACTGGCTCTCCTAAAGGCTTAAGCCCCTCTGAAAGACTGAAGCAGCTTGTCAATGTGCTTGGCTCTAGACTGGGCTAGGTGGGCTTATGGCACACAGCTGTAGACAAGGTTCTGGGGTCTTGCTGTCACTGTGCTGGAAGCTCTGCTCAGACAGTCCCACGGGTGCTGAACAAATCTGTAATGGAGCTGCAATTGTTTGGTCTTTCAGGCAAGCGCTGACAGAGGCTGTTGCAAGATCACGCTGGGTCATGTCCTGTCCAGATATATTGGCCTTACCCACATCTGCTTGGACCAGCCACCTCCAGATGTCTTCTCTGAGTGATAGTAAGAGCATTTTGCTGGCTGAACTCTCTAACCCAGCCTATCTTGGTTCAGAATAAAACCCAATCGTATTTGGGTTTCATACCTAGAAAGTATATTTTGACCACGCTGACTCATTTATGTAAAATATCCACAACTGCATGGTGTTTTCTCTGCTGCCTTATAAGAACAACTGCCACGTGGCTCACAATAGCCCGTTCTTCATTCTGACAAGTCAAGTGAAGAAGGCACAGTGGGGATGAGCTCTTCCACCCTCCCTCCACCAGGGAGTCTGCGACAACACTCTGCTGTGAAGTTCAGGCATGATCAGCCTTTATTAAACATCATTAAACCTGTCCCCGCAGACTGGCAACATGAAAATTTCATGTGGCTTTTAGTAAGGCTGGGCAGAGGTTTTAAACCTCTACATCTTGAGAAAGATGTGGGAAGAAGTGTGTCAGGCTAGGCAGTGGGGAAGAAGCACATTGAAACTACACCAGTATGATTTCAGGATGGGAGGTGACCTGTGGTGGACCTCCAATGACTCTGTCAAAACCACACTTAGTTTTTAAGCTTCTCCCTTATTTGAGGGCAGGGATTATAGGAAGTAGCTGCTTGTTGCAGAAGATCTTAGAAACTCTGACCCAAGATGACCATTTTATTCCTGTACCTGTGAGGGTAGGGAATAAATGTAGAGTTTAAAGGAGACTTGCTGTCCTGGTCCCACTACTGCTCACAGCAACAGCTGGAAATGGGAACAAGCCCATGGCAGACCTCGGCTGCAGCCTGCTGCAGTTCTCTTACTATGGGCAGCATTAAAGAAACTGGCCCCTCTGCGACAGTCTGTCAATAACCATCAATTAGGTGAAACTGGAAAGACCAAAATTTGCAGCAGAGCAGAGTTGTTCTTATGCAGCCAGCCATGGTCTGCAAGACTTACTTCTGTAAAAGGTCACAAACTGAGAGAATGATTTGGGTTGGAAGGGACCTCAAAGATCTAGTTCCAACCCCCTGCCATGGGCAGGGACACCTCCCACTAGACCGGGTTGCTCAAGGCCCCATGCAACCTGGCCTTGAACACCTCCAGGGATGGAGCATCCACAACGTCCCTGGGCAACCTCTGCCAGTGTCTCACCACCCTCAGAGTGAAGAGGCATTTGCTGTGGCTGTGCTGGTCCTGAGCCCCTAGTAGGTCTGTGAGGGTTAGTTCTTCCACACCATTTGCACGATGCCTTTTGGCCTTTTTTTCTGTCAGAGGTGTTACATGCTGAGCTCTCTCCCAGGACTTGGGGAGCAGGGTGGGATGGGACAGAGGCATCCGGAGAAGATAAGCTGTATGGTCCCCAGTGGCATGTGGCAAACAGCCAAAGGGGCAAGTACCCCCGGGCAGGCAGTCTGCCTTCAGCCCTCCTCCAGAGGCTGCGTTGCACTGGCACAGCCAGACCCCAGGAAGGAGGAGCTGACACAGCTGGGGACAGTGCCCACGCTGCCCACATGTCCCTAGTGGAGCGGGAAGGCTTTGGGAGGTTCCCAGAACTGGGAGCCAACTCAAGTGTGAGTTTTGCCAAGTGACAGGCCTGGAGGTTGAGCTGCAACCCAGCAATAATTAATGTAGCACTTATTTTAATGATTGCCACTAATTGTGAAAGCAGACAACTCTTGGCACCTTGTGTCACTGCAGCCCTGCTGGTGATCCGTTGATCCTCATTTCAAGAAGCAAGGAGGGGGGGGGCAGGATGCCTGGGTTTTCCTGCTCCCAAGGTGACACTGGCTCATGCTCCCCTGTAACAGCGAGGGGTTACCCAAAGGGTCTCCCCACCAGACTGCACTCCTGCAGTGGAGGGGCAGCAGGACTTCTCTGTAGTCCAGCTCTTCAGATGGCACAGGAAGGTCTTTCCACGCTGTAGGGCAGTTGCATCTGTAGGCGGCAGCCCTGTGCCAATCTCTCCAAGCACATCAGACCCCTGGGCCCAATGAACTTGTGCTGTGCCCTACCCACTGCCAGTCTCCGGCCTTGACACCGTTTCAAGACTCCCACCCCACCTCCCACCTCCCCCAGCTGCTCCCCAGCTTGGGGCACTGGGCTGTGAAACAAATACTCTCACAAAGGGGGTTTCTGGTAGAGATTTAGCACTTCAGGTGCAGAGACAAGCTCTCCTTTAAGGCAATGAAACAAGGGGTGAGACCTGCTGAGCACAGCATGATCACCAAGGCCTTTGATAGGAGCCTTGAGCCTAAAGAAATGAGAGAGCCGGGGAAGTGGGGAGGAGGGTCTCTTGCAGCTGGTCCTTTCTTTCACTCCCTCTGGCCTCTGTCTCTCTCCTTGCCTGTGTAAAGCTCCCCAAAAGGCAAAAAAATCACCGTTATTTTGTTTTCCCAACCTGAGCTTTAAGTAAAAATTAGCTAAATAAATATTTGTGATACAGCAGTGGTTTTCAGCAAAGGCAGCAATGTGACTATAGGTGTTGCCATGGGGTGACATGGGGATGTATGGAGGGCAAGACGCCATCCTGGAGCCTTCCAGGATGTTTGTGTTCAGGATTCATGTCAAATCAGCCCAGGCTGCCAGCCTTGCCACCCGAACTGGGTATGCAAACCTGGGCATGCAAACCCAGGCGTGCTTAGGGTATCAGCTTGTGTGCACAGAGCTGTGTCCCCATGTGCTTGGAAATCTGGTCAGCTCATTTGTTGCTGGGGAGGGGAACAGGGCTTGTAGTTGTTGGTGATCTTGGCTGTTGCATTATGTAAAACCACCAAATACTTGCTGAGGCTCATGAGTGCAGTGAGTGTGGTGCAGCTCTGCACCCCTACCAGACCCTGCTGCTGGCTCTTGCTCTCAGGAACTGAAGCCAGCCTCTTCCAGCAGAACAACAAAGCTGGTGAAGGATCTTGAGCATAAGTTTTGTGAGGAGCAGCTGAAGGACCTGGGGTTGTTTAGTCTGAAGAAAAGAAGGCTGAGGGGAGACCTTCTCACTCTCAACAACTACCTGAAAGGAGGTTGTAGAGAGGTGGGTGTTGGTCTCTTCTCGCAAGTCACAACCGATAGGACAAGAGGAAATTTATCTCAAGTTGCACCAGGGGAGGTTTAGGTTTGACATTAGGCAAAAATCCTACACCGAAAGGGCTATCAGAAACTGCAACAGGCTGCCCAGGGACATGATTGAATCACCATCCCTGGATGTATTTAAAAGCTGTCTAGATAGGGTGCTCAAGGATATGGTGTAAAAGTGGGCCTGGCAGAGATAGAGAATGGTTGGACTTGATAATCTTAAAGGTCTTTTCCAACCATAGCAATTCTGTGATTCTGTGAACAAGGCAGACTTGTTTGCCTGAGCTGCCTCCAGTCCTGGGAGTTCAAATCACTGTTAACTGGACATTGCCGTAAACTGGCTGTTGGCCTAGCCAAGACCTCATCCTGCTTTGTTCATTGGGTTCATTGGGTGAGAGGGAAAGCAGAGATGCTCCAAGCATGGAAAGGAGGGGGTGGGAGCTACAATCCCCTACCTCTCTGGTAGCTCTGGGGGTCAGATTGAGAAGAGAGGCTGCATGTTCCTTCCTGCCCACACTGGGGTGGCCTCTGCTTGTCCACATGCCTTTCTGTGGGGCTTTACTCCAGCCCTTTCTCCAGTTGGCATGCAAGTGGCCATTTCCCTTTCTCAAAATCCTGATTTGACTGTGTGGGTCTTTGCCTGTGCCTGCCGCTGCCTTTCCCTGGGGTCAGCTCCTGACTCGAGTGGGTGCAGGAGGACAGAGAGGGATTGCATTGCCCCTAGTCATTAAGGTCCTCAGCTGAGGACAGAAAGCAGGGGGAAAGGAAAGCCATTACCCAAGTCCTTCTGCTGTGGCTGATCCTAGTGATGCGAAGAGGGCTCCTGTTCCCTCCACAGCTGGGATCTCCTCCTCTGCTGCCGGTGCTGTGGTGGCAGACGAGGGTTGCTTCTCAGGGAGCCAGCACCCTGCTCCTGCCAACCTGCCACCCCGTGTGAGATCCCACCTCCCTCCCCAGCCCAGGGCTGGCACTGGGGTGCTGAGCCTGTTTGAGAAGTGCAACAGCATGGGTGGGGGGTGTGCAGGGGGTCTATTTATAACCTCCATGGTTTCACCTGCCTGCTCAGTCATAACAGTCCCAGACACTGCCTTTCCTCCCCCGTATTCCATATGCTAATGCTCTCCTCTCACCTGCCAGAGGCTGCTAATAGACTTGTTCATGTCAGCCCAATAGACAGCCCTTTAATTTTCAACTCTGCCAGCTGTGTGGCTGCAGGAGAAGGAGACCACCTACCAGGGCAGGCATGGTGGTCCAGCAGGTTTCCAAACCACTAGGGTCCCTGGGAGATGGGTGTTTGAATTCGAATGCTGGGTCACTGACTGGTGGCAGGGAAGGCCAGGTACAGACCACAACAAGCTCAGCAAGGTCCTTCACCTGCCCTGCTCCCTGAAGAACCTTTTCCCCTCCTGTTCCCAGTCTGGCAGAGGGGCTGAACCCATTCCCAAAGGGATGCTGCTCGTCCAGGAGCAGAGAGCTGCCTGCCAGTCCTGTTTGCCCAGCATACACGCTGCGAGATGTGAGGACAGGGGGAATAGGTCCCTTGGGACCAATGATGCACGGACTCTTGGAGGTAGCGGCAGTGCCTGACTTACCATCAGTGAAAGGTGGTGAAAGCCCTGCCCTGCCTAAGAGCCAGGGTCTGTTTTCTGGCAGCCCTTGGGCAGGTTGCTCTGCCAGCTCCTGACCTCCGTTTTCCCAGGGCAGGGCCACAGCCAAGGCAGTTGTACTGTCCTTGGCTTTGCTTTAGGGGCCTACAATAATCTGGGTCCTTCCAAAACCAAGAGCAGATGTGGCATGAGCCTTCATTCCTCACCTCAGTCCCCTGTGGGATCTTCAGTTCTGTGCTCCTGGGGCAAATTCAAAGGCCTCCTCCTCCTTACCATTCTCCCAGCTGCCAAAAGAGCCTAATGCCCTGCCCCAGGATCTGCAGCAATCTGGAGACACGCTGGGCATAGGCACCCCACAGTGCTGGGTTCACCCCGGGTGGGTGGTGGGTCTGGGGGCTCAGCAGCCTCCCTGGCTGCCTGCACACCCTCCCTGGGCATCCCCTGATGTGAAGTTATTTTTCTCACTAGATATTACTCGTGTTGAGTACCTCCNCAGCTTTTATTTTTAAATTAAAAAGAAAAAAAGAGATGTTTCCATAGGAACTTGGTGAGAGGCTGATCCCGACCTCATTATTTGCTCAGTGAAAGGAACTTTATTTTCGTCTGTTTGTGTACATTGTCAGATTTTGGCTAAACCTACTTTCCTGACTTTGTACAGTGCGTTCTTTTAATCTTCATTTCCAATGCGTTCATCCCGTGGCTTAATTTATCCCATATTGTGATCAAATTTAGCTGAAAGCGATCTGCTTTGCCAATTCCGAATATTCATCAACTGCCTCATTCATTCACTGGAGCAGCCTCTGCTCAGATCTGCAGGTGGTCAAGGACATGTCCACCTCTCTGGCCTCTCTTAGGTACTCGTGCACAGACAGGACCATTCTGATCTCTCCTGGTGACCCAGTTGGCCCCTTTTTTTATCCAGAACTGGCTAGTTTCAGCCTCCATTCTCCTGAAATGAAGGCAATGAGGGGAACAGGAGGTGAAATGTTCAGAGCCCAGAGGAAAATTAATGAGACCTTTGGGGAAACACGGCTGGTTTGGGGTGTAGTCTGTGTTTCCTAGTAGTCCCCAGCTGGCACTGGAGCACAAGCTAGGAAGATGTTGCCACCATCGCCCTGTTATAGGTCTGTCTTGCCTGTGACTCAATGTCTGCACAAGGTGCAGAGCAAGGGTCCTTGATCTCAGCCACATATAAAGGGTCACAAAGGTGACTGGTGGTGGTTTGGGAAGTGACACATACCTTTTCTCAAAAAAACAGCGACCTGTTCTTTCCAGGGAAACATCGCCCCTATTTTGGCAAGCCTCATGCGTGAGCATGGCTGCAGAGGCAGTTCTGGGATGGGTGGGGGGTGGCCCAAGCCCCACACTGCTCTGTGCGGACATGGTGAGCGGAGGGAGGGCAGGAATCCCACAGGCTCCACCATCTAAGGGCTGTTCCATGGGAAGGATTTTCTTTTCACCTTTATTGTCAGGCTACAAGTAAATATTACAAAGTGGAAAGAGAATGACTTGACTTCGGTACTAATGTTGAGGATTTTAAAGGAGTTTTGGTACAGGTTGAATTGCAAAGATGCGGGATTGCCCTGTTCTCTGCTTTCCCTTTGTCTGTATGAATCAGCAGTGTCTAAAAGAGGTTAAAAAACTCATTTGAAAACTGGGATGAATCATTAAGGTTGGAAAAGACCTCTGGGTCATCCAGTCTGACTGTCAACCCAACACTACCATGACCACTAGACCATGTCCTGAAGCACCACGTCTACACGCTTTTTTAACTCCTCCAGGGATGGTGACTCCACCACTTCCCTGGGCAGCCCACTCTTCCCAGGGCTTGACCACTCTTTCAGTAAAGAAATTTTTCCTAATATCCGATCTAAAGCTCCCCTGGCACAACTTGAGGCCATTTCCTCTCATCCTAACAAATATTTGTGAAAAGAAAGAAAAAAAAAAAGACATGTGGAGGGAGGATTGTTCTGATGAGTGAGTGCCTCTTCCCTCTCCCCCAGCTCAGCGTGGTAGGTCCAAGGGCTGAGGAGCAGCCAGCAAGGCTGGACTGCCTGTACCTCACAAAGCCACATTCCTGCAGCTGCACTGAGTGGGCACCACCCTGACCCCTGTGCAATGACCCTACTTTTGGCTTGGAGATCAAGGCGTGAATATGTGTGGAGAAGTGATGCACCCACAGCGCCGCAGCAAGTTGATGTTAGATTCAGGGTCTGATGGCTGTTACATGATGCTGTTCCACCAGATCGTGACATGTCCTAGATAAAATATGCCTTCTGCCTACATTTCTTCATCCAGAAGAGGCAAAGTCTAACAAGATTTGGATAATGGATCAAGCTGGTCCTCTTGGTATATTCATCTGGAAAATGGGGGCACCTGAGGTGCCCATGAGGCCCTCATAGGTCTAGGGAGCAGTCTGAGATCTGGATGATGGGCTTCTCTAAGGCAGTGCCTTCAGTCAGGGCAGTGCTTGCTGTGTCCTGTTCTCCTGGGAGAAATGGAATTAGTTAATTCATAGATAAATGAGGTTTGAGAAGTGCTTCATGACAGAGATTTGAACCTGTGGGTGTCGTGTGGCTGAAGAGCCAGCTGGGTGAATGATGTAGCAGTTGAGCTTGCTTTTGAGAGTAACAAAAAATTTAGGCTTGGGAAGGGGGAGAGACGATATGTTTGTGAGGTCTTGTGAATCTACCTTAGGGCTCTCACTGGTTCCAGGTGTGGGCATCAGGGGTGTGAACAGCCCCAAGCAAACATGACCAAAGGGACTAAACAAAGTCAGAGGCAGTGCATATAAAAGGGACTGAGCACTTTGTGCATCACCTTTCTCTGCAGAAGGACCCATGAAATGCTCGGAGTGTGACAAAAAGAAATTTGTGCATACTGCTACCGCCACAGCTCCCATTTAATCCATCCCTCGGTATTAATGTCCCTTTCTAGCTCACATGCTGCCCCTGGAGACTGGAGGGATTACTGGGAAGGACGCATGCTGGTGCTTTGTCATGGGCTCCCACGGCACTGTGCCACCTCACACTGGCCCAGCATCTGCCCCTAATGTGGTTTAGCTCAACAAAACCACTAAGTGGATTGGCTTATCTCTCCTCCACTAACCCAATCTGCCAGTGAGATCTGGCTGGTTTTGCATGGTCTACAAGTCCATCTTGAAATCCTTCAAGAAAACTGTATGGATGGGCTGCCTCTGAGGCTCAGCACCATGCCCAAGCTGGCTGGCTTCAGCCACCTGATGTCATCTGCTACCAAGCTACTGGGCTGCTGGCCATGCTGAAGCACACCTTACCCCATCTCCTCTGTGTCCTGTGCAGACCCACATTCACCTCCCATCTCCAGCTGCCTGTTGTAGCAAGGGGAGCAGCAGGCTGAGTCCCTGGGCTGATTCATTCCCTTCACTGCAGCCCTCAAAGGCAGAAGCTGGGAGTGCAGCAGGGCAGCGATTGCTGTGCTCTGGCACGCTTAGTGGGCCAGGGGAAGAGGAAGGAGTGAGCAGGGTCATGGCCATTGGAAGCTGGCTGGAGACATTGACATGTGTAATGCGGCTCATGTAGATGTCCTTCGTTTGACTTCAGTGGGACTGATCCCACCTCTCAAATCCTCAGGCCACTGAGCTGGCAGTGTAGCCAGCCACCACTGCTCACAGCCTGGTGCAACAGTCTGCTTGCTTGCACCAGAAACAGCAGCTTCCAGCCCTGGAGCACAGACACATCCAGCCCTGCTGGGACTTCACATTGCTCACCTGCCTCTCCCAGGTCAAGAAAGCTGGGACAAAGGGCGGGTGAGCAAGGGCTCCATTCAGGCTAGAGATCTCAAGCTGACCCCCTCCAGAGGTGTCAAATGAGTGTAGCATGGTGCAGTGCGCCCACAAGCGACCAGCTCAGATCTGCAGCGTGACCACAGAGCAACCCTGCCACCGCAGCTCCAGGTACAGGGCAGGAGAATCTTACCCCATCATAGAATCATAGATTTGGGTTGGAAGGGATCTTAAAGATTGTTCAGATTGCAAGACCAGGTTGCTCAAAGCCCCACCTAACCTGACCTTGAACACCTCCAGTGATGAAGGATCACTTGGGCAACCTGTTCCAGTGTCTCACCACTCTCATAGTGATTAACTTCTTCCTTATATCTGATCTAAATCCACCCTCTTCCAGTTTGAACCCATTACCCCTCATCCTACCACTACAGACCTTTGTAAAAGGAAGTCCCTCCCCAGCGTTTTTGTAGACCCCCTTCAGATACTGAAATAAGGTCTCCCTAGAGCCTTTTTTTCTCCCAGCTGAACACCCCAATTCTCTCAGCCTGTCCTCATTGGAGAGTTGCTCCAGCCCTCTGATCATCTTCATGGACCTCCTCTAGATCCAATCCAAGAGGTCCATGGCCTTCTTGTGCTGGGGACTCTAGAGCTGGATGCAGTGCTCCAGGTGAGGTCTCATGAGAGCAGAGTAGAGGGGCAAAATCACCTTCCTTGCCCTGCTGGCCACACTGCTTTTGATGCAGCCTAGGATGTGGTTGGGGCTTTCTGGGCTGCAAGCACACATCGCCAGCTCATGTTGAGCTTCTTATCAACCAGTACCCCAAATCATTCTCCTCAGGGCTACTCTCAGTCCACTCTTTGCCCAGCCTGTATCTGTGCTTGGGATTGCCCTGACCCAGGTGCAGGACCTTGTGCTTGGCCTTGTTGAACTTCATGAGGTTGGCATGGGCCCACCTCTCAAGTTTGCTAAGGTCTCTCTGGATGGCATCCCTTCCCGAAGGACCTTCATGAGCTTCGTGAAGTCAGGTCATCCTTTGGTCAGGGAGCAAGAGGGTGCCTTAGTAGAACTGAGCAGATTAATTTTCTGCCTGCTGCTTGCCAAGAACAGGCTGTGTCTGTGACCTGCAGCAGTGCAAGAGATGGAACTGTGTCACACCAGAGATACACTTGACCTGCAACCAGGTTTATGGCTTCCCACCCTCTCTGATGACTGGGCTTGTTCCTATCAATTCTTGACTGTGGCTGGTACTGGATTTTTGATTTCCCAAGCTGCTTGCTAGGCAAGAGCAAATCCCTTGCTGGAATCAAGTGAGACTGGATATGTATTCTACTGGGACAGCCATTTTCTTGGTTTTTTTTTTTTAAAAAGAAACCCCCCAAAGCTTTCAGAGACAGGTTAGATGTTCTCACCTTCTCAAAGCTCCAATTTAGATCAAAATCAGCTTTTTCTTACTGTGAAGGTAACAGTCAGAAGGGGAATAATTTCTAGCCGTTTCCTGAGAGCTCTTCTCCTCCCAGATGTATGTCTGACACAGCTTGTGTCCAGGCACAGCTGCAAGGGTAGCACCTCTTGCTCAGCTGCTCCTCAGGATGAGTTGCAAAAGGGGATGGAGCAGAAGGGAGCATTAGACTTGTTTTTATTTCCAGGCTTGTGACACTAAAACACATTGAGAGAGTGGCTGCTCTGAGGGTTTATGCTTTCAGCTGGGCATTCAAGTCTAACACTGCTTCCCCTCTGGAGACCACCACTTCCCTCTACTCCACCTGCAAAATGGTGATGATCCTTCTGCCAGTGGTTGCTCCTGTCTCTCTCCAGTGAAGCCTGAAAATGGGGCTGACAGAACTGGGACCCGTGATTCTCTTCTGTAGCAAACAAGGTATAGAAAAGCTGCACAGCTCCAAAAGCACCAGCCACCTGGGACCTTTGCACTTCTTACAGGGTTCTGTGCTTCCCCTTGTCCCTCGCTTCCTCAGTGTGGGTGCACACGCAGCGCCCTGTGCAGCAAGCTCTGCTCTGGTGTCCCAGCACACCAGCACCCAGCACTAACAGCAGCTAATCACGGGGCTGACTTGATGGTTCATGGCAGAATGAGGCAAGTGCTGTGCCTTGCAGGACCTCACCTTCCTTCTTCAGCAGTGCTGAAAGGAGGAGAAAGCAGAGGAGAAGGAGGTGGAAGAGGAGGAGAAGGAGGCATGCTGCAGGCTGTGCATCATCCCTTGCTCTTCTAGGGGCAAGGAAGAGTGGAAGGGAGCTTGTGGCATGCTGATGATAACACTTGGGTGTTTGATGCATCAAGGGATAATCAATCACAACAATTCACAGTATTTAGTGAATTTTAGTGATTTTGATGACCTTGTGTTAGCAAAAGGTGGGTTATGCCTCTTGGTATAAATAGGGAGGGTTTGGAATCCTCTGTGAACAGCCCATGGGCAGTGGAGGGTTGCCAGTTTTGGCCTCACCTGTGGTAGCTTGGAGTTGGTGTCATCGCTCATGCTGCGATGCCCGTGCTGCATGTGGGACTGGGAGAGCCAATGCTAGGCAGGGCTGTAGGTCTGCAGTGACTGCAGCAATGGTGCCTCTGAGCATTCCTTCACCCATCTATTCTTAGTCACAGCACAACAACAACCATGTGCCCGGCCCACCCTGGTATCCGCCTGCTTTGGCCCCCTCTCACCAAGGCACCGGGGAAGGATGTGAGATGGTGATGCATCTCCTTAGAGCAGGTCTCAGATCACCTTCTACAGTCACATGTTGTGCAATGGCTCTGTGCCACTCTCTGCCTCAGCTGGCTCCGAGGAAGCTAGCATCTCTAAGTCTCCCAGTCCTGGGCTGTTGGAGGATATGAAGGCTTTGGGACAGGCTCCATCAATCCCAAGAGCAAGGTGGTCACCTCAATAATTTAAGTCCTGTGTTACAGGGCATTTGTGTCATTATTCTGTCCTGCTCCTTAGAGCTCCCCATGGCCACACAAGCTGAGGTGATTAGCCGTATTGATGATGGAGGAAGTTAGATGTGGTGCTCAGAGGAGCCCCCGACAAAGACTGCAGGGTCTTCAAAGCCTCTGGAAAGGTATCCTTCTGGGGCACCATGCCCCATCCTCAGCCCATCCTATGTATATGGTACCTACTGGTTGCATGGCACCAGCACACCTGCAGTGGACAGACCTCCAGGGCACCGGTCCTCTAACCATGGGGCTGCTCCCTATGGCCAGATCAGAGGGGAATGAAACCACCTCTGGGCAAAGAATGAAGCATCCCTTCCCTTCTGTGGAGCAAGATGAGGGCTTCAGGGGTCTTCACAGGAGACAGGCTGCTGTGTTGTGACCAAGCAAGGTGTTAGGAGGTTGATGTCAGGTAGCCACAGCTGATAGGTAGACTGGAGAGAGACCTGAAGGCAAGCACAGAGCTGCTAAAAGCCCTGCACAAGGCACAGCTTCTTGGGAAGGTGGCAGCGTGGGAGAGATGGCTTAAATGGTGCTTTCTTATTTCTCTGCAAGTTGTGGATGAACTGGAGAGGGCAGCTTCTGTGAGAAGGCAGCTTCATTTCTTACAAGAGCCTGCTCTGAAGCACATGATGGTTTTAGTACATTCAATTAAGTTGGGCAGAGGAAGTTAACTTTCACAGGGTATTATGGGAAATTGAGGAGCTCTGCACTGCACAAACCTGAGCGGCTGAGCAGCGCCTGCGAAGGAGATGCAGAAATCAATAGCAAGCACAGAATTGCAGAATGGTAGGGGTTGGAAGGGACCTCTGGAGACCGTCTCATCCAACCCCCCTGCTAAAGCAGGTTTGCCTCAATCAGGTTGCATAGGAATGTGCCCTGTCAGGTTTTGAAAGTCTCTAGAGAAAGAGGCTCAACAACATCTCTGGGCAGCCTGGGCCAGGGCTCTGTCACCTTCAAAGAAGTTTCTCCTCATGTTGAGGCAGAACTTCTGTGTTCCAGTTTGTGCCCATTTCCCCTTGTCCTATCACTGGGCACCACTGAAAAGAGATGGCTCTGTCCCTCCCCAGCAGATAATTTCTAGATTGTCAGAGCCATTTACAGGTGTATTCCTGCTGCAGTCTTCTTGTCCTGCAATATGATAGGAGCCAAAAAAATGTCGAATAATAAAACTGGTTTTATCCATTAGCTCTGTCTCTCAGGCACATGCTCACACACAAAGTGCAACAATCTCCTGTTACTTAGGAGGCGAGAGACTGCCATGCCAGCAAACCTCCGGATACACTGGCAAGGAGGTGAATCACTAGTGCGACGGATTCAGGCAGACAATTGCCAGGCGAGCGTGGGGCTGGAGAAACAGAGGTAAAGGAGCTGATCAGGAGGTGGAAAAGCATTAAAGATCCTTTCATGGTTCATCTGTAGTGCAATAAATAAGACTCTTACCAAGAGCAGAGAGCATATCACTCTGTGGTCAGCAGGAGTGTGAGTGATGTACCTTTGGCATGATCTATATGGAGGGATGATATGGTCCTTGATTAATAAAGCCAAAGGCTTCGACAGAAGCTTCCTGTGCTTCCAAAGCAGGTCATGCTGTGCAGGAAAAAAGGAGGATCTAAGCTCCACAAAGACAAAATTCCTGGTACACTGGTGCACTGTTTTTCTACTTCTGAGATTTTTGTTCTTAAAATTGAGCCTTTTCTCTGAGAATCACAAAATGGATATTTTCATGCACTGAACATTTTATTTTTTTTTTTATACTCTCCCCAATGATTAAAGAACCAGGCCATTTTTAATGAAAATATTTGCAACATTTTGCAAACTTATTGTGAAAACAGGATGATTCTTGCATTCCTAACAAAGAGTGCGGAGATCGGCAGAGAGCACTTCCCTGTTCATTACATGTGTTAGTCACTCTTCAAGTGGAAAAAACAGGCGTATAGAGATGTAAAGACAAGCAGAGAAACAGATCCATAGGAAAAGAGCACTTTGAATGGACAGATAAGGGACAGAAAAGTGGAGAAATAGGGTGGCAAAGTGTATGTAAAAACAGTGCTGGGCCTGGGTAGAAATACATGGAGGGGTGGCAAAAGGAGCACAGGAGGAAGTCCTGGTTATTAAACATCTCCTGCGCACCTGAGGGCTTCGTCTTGTCCCTTCTGTGGCAGACCGTGGTCCTCCTGCAGCACTCAACTGCCCCAACATTGGACATCTCTAAGAGAAGCAGCAGGTTATATATTGCAGGATTTACTCCAAAGAGAGCAAGGAGCACATGCTGTCCTGCATGGGGCATTGGCTGTCCCAGCAGAGCTGAGCAACATCACCAGCCATGGCAGCAGCTGGTCTGGAGTTCTGTATAGATACAACAGATTGGACGTGGTGCAGGGCTGGAGGACTTGCAGGGAGGTGTTCAAGGCCAGATCGGATGGGGCTTTGAGCAACCTGTCTAGAGGGAGGTGTCCCTGCCCATGGCAGGGGGACTGGAACTAGACGATCTTCGAGGTCCCTTCCAACCCAAACTAATCTGTGATTCTATGATTTGTCTGAAGGGTCTTGCAGAGTGCCAGGAAAGCTCAGCCTCTTGTCCCAGTGCACTGGGGCTGCACAAACACTTTGGCTAAAATGCTCATAATCCAAGTTCAGCGGTGGATGGGAGACAGCATTCAAACCCACCCACTATCCAATCCTGCTGAGTCCTGACATTCTTTTCATTTTTCAAAATTTCACTTGGGAGACAACAATTACACTCAAAATTAATTTTAATGTCCAGACTCCTGTTTTCAGTTTTGCAGCACTGTTATTATTATTTTGATATCGTGGTCCAGCATACACATCATATCAAAAGACACAGCACGGTGTGTACAACCGCCGCTCATACAACCTAATAGAATTGTTCCGTAGTGAAATGTTTTGACACTCCGAACAAGATAGGAGGAAAAGCACACAGCGTACTAATTAGAGGACCAGCATTTTTCAATATATTAAATAATTATTTTAAACTAACACAAAGCTATTGTGTCAAAGTATTTCATTAAAACACAAAGAAGCACTTTGATCTAGAAAATAAGATGTTTCAATCAATGCTGAGTAAAAGCTGTTCAGAATGATGTAAAACAAATACAGTAATGTGAATAAAGCAGTGGAGGAGCTGGAATCCTCTGCCCCAGCATGTGCTGCTGCACCTTACACTGCACTGCTGCTGATGTGTCTCAAGTCATAGAAATATAAAGAAATATACTTTGTGTCCCTGGGAAAATGATGAAATGAATATTTTATTTTAAATTTTAAAACACAATTCATGCTTTTGTTTTCCAAACTGTTTTTATTCCGGAATCGCTCTTTTATTGGACAGTTTTTTTCCCTGAGCTAGGATTAATTCAGGTTTCAAGATGTGGAAGTTTTTTATTAAAAGTAGTTTCCAAAGTTCAGCCACAAGTAGGTACAGCTCCTTGCCACCCGCCTTGCTGTCCCTTGCCTGCCCATGGCTGGATGTGGCAAGGAGAGACTTTCCTGCCTGCACTGAGGTCACACTGTGCTCTGGGCTCCCACTGTGGTGCTTCCCCTTGGTCACACCTGGGCTGTGACCACCTTGCCCTTAACTGTAGCAGAGTGTCTGAAAATCGGTGCTCCTTGAGGAGCTCCCTTGAGGCTGGTGCTCTTTGTGAGAGCAGCCAGCACACAGGGCTGGAGGGGGTGCTGCTGGCATCCCTCCCAGACTGTCCCGGTGCAGGAGAAGGTTCATAGAATCATTGAATCACTAAGGTTGGAAAAGACCTCTAGGATCATCAAGTTCAATCTTCATCCCAACATCTTCCTCACCACTAGACCACATCCTGAAGTACTACATCTACTTGTTTTTTTCACACCTCCAGGGATGATGACTCCACTGCTTCCCTGGGTGGCCTGTTCCAATGCGTAGCCACTCTTTCAGGAAAGAACTTCTTCCTAATATCCAATCTAAACCTCCCCTGGAGCAACTTGAGGCTGTTTCCTCTTGTTCTGTCACTAGTTACCTGGGAGAAGAGACCAACACCAACCTCACTACAACCTCCTTTCAAGGAATTGTAGAGAGCAATGAGGTCTCCTCTCAGACTCCTCTTCTCCTGCAGCCAGAGTCTGTTGGGAGTGCTGGGATTCTACACAGATCAACAGCATCATTAGAGAAAACAGCATCAAAAGGAGTCATGAACAACCTCTGACTTTCCCGTTGGGCCCTAATTCTGTTCCTTGTTCCTAATCGCCAGGCCTGGCTCTGTCAGGAGGCTGCAGTGCTATCCTGAGCACATCCTGACCTCCCTGGGAGCAGAACTGAACTGTGTGGTCCATCACTCCTCACACTGTTGGTTAGAGGACCTGTTTCCCACTCCATGCACTGTGGAGGAGCAGCAGGCAGCCTGGGGTGAGCTGCGTGGCATTCACTCAGTCCTGGCTGCTCTGGTGGCTCATGATGGTCCAGAGACCCTCCTTTCTGGGCTGCAACGTCACAGCATCACTGGGCACTTGCATTCTCCCAACCCCAAGCAGCAGCTCCGATGCTCTTCCCATCCTGAACTGACTCCCATCCAAACATCTGCAGCACCATCAGGACAGAAGTCTTGTTGGTGGGCTTTGCACCAAGCTGTCCCCAGTGAGTTCCTGGTGGCAGCCAGTCTGTCCTGCTGCTCAGTCACCCTGGCCAGGTGGCAAGCCTGACATTTTCTATTTCACTGGGTTTTTCATATATATGCTAAGCAGGTAATCCCGGCTAGTGGATACAACCCATTCATCTCTGTGCAGTTGAGGATCCGTCCATTTCTTTCTCCTGTTTTGCAGGGCTGTGTCAGAACTTGCTGGTGCTACCTGGAGTAGGAAAGTGCTGAGATGCTACAAATCTAGCAGTGCTTTCAGCTCAGGGACTTCACAAGCCAGATCTGTTTTCTGGGTGGTTAATAAATGGCCTGTGGATTTCATTTATTTCCATTTATTCACACTTCTTATTGTTGAACCCTCAGGAATATTTATTTCAAGCAGTTTTCTGGTCTCTGTCTCTTCCTGTATACTCTTGGCATCTACAGCATTCTTTGGCTAGGAGCACCACAGCTCTGCCTCCACTTCATCACAGCACTTTGGGTTGGTTTGAACCTCCTTGTTGCCGTTTCATTAGGAGTGAAATGCTGCGAGCTCCTTCCAGGTCTAACTGCTATGTGTGCTGAAGGCAACAGAGCTGCAGTCAGTGTTCAAGAGGTGGTGTTCAACTTGCACAGTGGCTCTGCCACCTCCTTTCTTCTGCTTGTGTTTCAGGGGCCAAGCTGGAAAGGGCACAGCTTCCCCAGCTGCATGGCCACCTTGGTCTTCACCCTGCGCTGGGGCTGAGACCGAGCTGCACCATGGCTGTTGGGAGTAGTTTCAGACAAACCCAGCTCCAAGTCCCTGAACTGCAGGAGCTCCAGGACATGAACATCTAGAGCTGCTTTTCCCTGCCCAGGATGCTGAAGTCAGGAAGGCAGCAGTGAGCTGTGCGCCCAGGCTGGGTGTCATCTGAAGGAGCTGAGAGGCCTTCAGCTCCTGAGACATCACAGCCTTCCCTGCATTCAGTGGCAGTGGCCTTTCTATTTCATCGCCAAATGTGCCTTGTGTGCTTTCTGTGTCTGAAAAATAAAAAAAGCAACAAATGTGGTGTCTCCACACTGCAGGGAGATAATTAAGACTAATAATGATCCGTGCTGTAAGTGATTTTAAAAACAAAGCACAGCTATTTCTTTTTCTATTAGGCTTTTATAAAGCCTTTATAGGCTTTTACGAAGCTTATAGTTGGCTTTTGCAGATAATTAACTGTAGGCCCTAGCCTACAGGATGTTGATGTTGCACTTTCAAACCAGCTGTACTCTCCCACTCTGCACCAAGCACCTCTAGTCGTGGGACACCTCTCCATCCATTTAACAAAATGCCTCATAACGTTTATAGATTTTCCTCCACGCTGGTATTAAGCTAATTGCTCTATGATAGCTCAGTGATCCCACATGTTTTGCTTGCTGCTTCTCAGTCCCTGGAAATTTGCCTTTTCTTGAGGGAACTCCAAAATAACACTTACCTGGAAGCAGCATTTCTCTTGTCTCCAGCTAAAAGATGGTTCTTTCCTCAGCTGCATTTTCCCAAAGAAGTACCCTGCCAAAGGGGAAGCAAAACCTGATGGGTTTTGTCTTTTCTTTGACCAGGAATAGGATCTAGAGATGGGATCTGAAGATGGAATCTGGGGATGTGATCTGGAGATGGGATCTGGAAGATGGGATCTGGAGACTGGAATGGCTGAAAGATACTGAAAGATGACAGTGGAGCAAACCCAGGACGTGGCCCCATAAGCACGGAGACATGAAGCAGCAATACCTTGCAGGCTCTGGGCTCTGCCCACCAGCCACAGCACTGCCGGCCACAGATGTTCACATTAGCACTGAGCTTGGATAGGAGCACACATCTCCTGCCATGCCCTCACCTCCTGGGCCACCACTTGCCAGTGAAGGAGATTTCTGCTGATACACATCTGATACATTATTTATAAAGTGGTTTTGTATTTGAACGAGGAAAAGAGGATTTTAATTATTCTGTAGTAACTAATTAATTTGACCATTATACACATGAAAGAAAAAAGAGTCCCACTGCTAATTGTTGAACATTTTTGCCTTAGTAGTTAGTGGATTATTTTATGGCATTTGTGAATCATAGAATCATTTAGGTTGGAAAAGACCTCTAGCATCATCAAGTCCAACCTTCATCCCAATATCTCCCTGATCTATGTCCCAAAGTGCCATGTCTGCTCATTTTTTGAACATCTCCAGGGATGGTGACATCCCTGAAGTAAGGCTCTTCATCCTCTCAGGAAAATGAAAGAAGTGTTATTCTTGGTATATCTATGATAAGAAACACCTCACACTGGCCCCCATCTCAGTGTTGCACACTCCATCTGAGGAAAATACAGTATCAGAGTCTTTTTTATAAGAATGCCTTTTTCAAGGTAACTGGAAAAGTTAAAAGAAAATGTGTTAGATATGGCATGCCAATCAAATGTCTTCTGAGATCAGCTGAATATAGTGTGAAGGGAGGCAGGCAATAGGATAGAAAAGATTAGCCTAGTACCAACGCCTATTTGCTGTGGAAAAGCTTCTCCAAAGTAGCAGGAGCCCCTGCCCCAGGGTGTTTGCAGAGCCTGCTGTCCAGGGCAAGTCTCCTGTTGTCAGCTTTGGCTGGGCAGGCTGCGAGGGGTGGGCTGTGCCTGGCCAGTGGCCATGCTAGGAAAGGTTTCTCTGGTCAGAGCCAGGCAAATAAAGCTCCACAGCCATAAATGTGGCTGTAAATGCCTGCCTACCTCTGCTTTGCTGCGCTGCTGGCACTTCTATCATTTCTAAGCATTTTGGTTTGAATTCAGTCAGGTTGTAAAAATATTCATTTTATCCCTAGCTCAGATATTGAAATGGAATGTCAGAAGCAGAAACCCAGAATTATTCTGTGAGAAAATGCAAAAAAGAGGTTCTTCAAATTTTTGTCCAAAAATAAGACAGATTTTCCAGGGAGGCAGTTTTCTGCTGCATGTGCTGTGCTCTCGGCAGCCTGGCTCTGCTCGGGGCAGGGGCTGCTGCTGCCCACCTGGCACGCATCAGCTCAGGGCTTCACTGGCCACTGCACCATAGCTGCAAATATCTGTAACCTCCTGCAGCCCAACTGCCAGGGGAGACTCAGCTCCTTTCCCCTCCTTTCCTCTCCCCATGCCCTTAGCATTATTCTTCTGTAGAAAGAGCTTAGAAGTACAGACTCTAAAGGTTTACATTACAGAAAGCAAATACAACTGCCAACAATTATTATTTTTAACCTCTCCAAATCTGTAATCCAATGACATGGATTTACAAAATAGTAATTTATCTTATTGTACTTTTCAGTGAGGCTGATTTTTTTCATGTTTAGACTTCACCGTGGAGTTACCTCCTGCTTCTGCCAGGGGCCTGGTGCCACACTGGTCTGGATTTACTGTGTCTTCTGCGCAAGCAGAACCAGGAACAGTGCTGGACAAGAGCCACGCTACCTTGGACATAGCAGCTCACCCTTAGACTCACTTTCCTGGGGTTGCAAACAGCAGCTCCTGTAAGGAAACACCATTTTCAGCAAGCACTGACCAGTCAGCAGTGCAGGACACTGGCCCCAGGAGAAGACATGGGTACCCAGGGAGAGGGATGCTGCATGGCTGGCACTGGGCACAGACACTGCCCTGGCAGAGGGAGGCTGTCAGCTCCTCCATGCAGCCTGTCCCCAGGTCCAGACCCCAGCATTTCTATCTCATATGGGAAAGCCTAATGTGCTGCTGTCATTTTTGTGGTTAGCACGCCGGCTTTGCTGTGCCTGTTGTGTGCTCCAGTGCAGCCTTCCTCATTTCTATTTCTGGGTCACATCCTCAATCTCCCTTCTTATCAGGTTGCATCTATTTTTTTAATGGAATGCACTCCTGCTCAGCTGATGCACATACCTCACCTGCATCCTCCCCAGCAGAAGCATGGCTCGTTCCTGCATGTTCGCATGCTGAGAGCTATTACCATGCCCACTGCAGCTGAGAGCGGTGTATAAAAATACTGGGTTTTGGGGAGGGTGTGTAGATTTTGGATGCATGGTTTTATTTAGAAATTGACATTTCTAAGCCTTTGGCTGCCAAGCAACAAGCATCTAGAAAATGATCTCAGTTGTGATATGTAGGTACTCTGCGTCCATCCTCACTGCTGTATTTAAAGACTCAGAAAGGGCCACCTCACCTTTCATTGCACTCACACTCATCAGTGCTTAAGTTAGCAATTAAGCTGGATGGAAACCAAGGCAGAGTGGCTGACCCAGGACCCCATAACCCCCCAGCAATGCTGGGATGGCAGAAACTGAACATAAAATGATGGGAGAGTGAAATTTGGATTCAGGAGGATGCTCTGAAACTGCAGTCTGATCCTTGGCTGAATTGAGCCCTAGCTACTCTTTGTGGGTCAAGTCCAGGACTCCCCACAGCCTGAGGACTTGGTCTCTTGTTCAGTGGGCAAAGAGGAGCACACAGCTGCAGCCTGGAGCCTGTAGAACACAAAGCAGCAGGAGGCAGGGAGCACGGAGACACTCGCGCAGCTCTGCAGACACTGCCATACAGCCTTCCTGGCCTCACCCCTACAGAACAAGCAGCTTCCTTCTCATCTTTCCTTTCTGGAAGAGATTCTTGCCTCGAATTAGCTGACTGACTCACTGCACTCTTTGCAAAGCAGTGTTTTGTCCTTTCTTGCTTGCAGCACCTCCCCTAGAGCTCCTCAGCCAGGCTGGCAGCAGAAGAGAGCGGCAAGAGACAGCCTTTAGAAGCAAAGCCGTGCAAAGCTTTGGCACCCCCGGGCAACCCAGCAGGCTGGAGGTGCTGATGGATACAGCACACAGCCCTCTGGCCTCCCCTGCTCTGGTCTGGCAGGAGAAGGGGCTGTGGCTGCAGCAGATGCAGAGTTGCCCATTGGCTGTGGTCAGAGTGCAGCAGCAGGATGAGTTCCTGAGTAATGGAAGGAAGGTTGAAGCTGCCACATTCATTTCCCTCTTCCTTTCCTGGTACAGATGCATTTCTCATCGAATATTACTCAGAGCTTTGCAGGTACTAAACATACCAGTATCTCTCAAGGAACAGCTGGACAGTATTGTAAGCTGTTTCCTGCCCAAACCACAGTTGCTGCAATAAAAAAGTGCAAACAGTCATGCTGGAGCAGACTGATGCCCTGTCTGGTCCAACACTCTGTGTCCAAGAGTGGCTTATGGCAAATGCTCCCAAGGAAGTAATTATATGCTCTTAACGTGCTTAGCTGTACAGTCCTGTCCTGTCAGGGTGGATCCTGGCTGGCCAGCAGCTCTTGGTCTGTAGCAGGAGGTCTGCTGTCCCTTGTTTGTTTCCCTCTCTGACCTATGTGACTGCAGATGCTCCTCTTCTCCCTAAGTGCCTAAGCTTCTTTCTGAATATTACTAAGAGCTTTCCTTCAGTTTTATCCCATTACTCCTCAGCCTTCCTCCCTGGCATCCCTTCAGATAACTAGATATGGTCTTATACTCTCAGTCCTACTGTGCTCACTGCTTGGTTCATCATATGTTGAATGGAATTTGGTGCATTGAAAACATGAGAGTGAGAGTCTGCCTGAGTTTAGGCCACTTATTTCACTCTTTCACACTTCATCCTCACTTGTCAACTCTCATTCTCTTCTGCTGCTGTGTGTAGATAGATCTCCCCTGCCACCTTGGTGGGACTCTCCTGGTCCCTCTGTTTCTCCTGGCAACCCCCTTCTCTCCCTCCTATGGGGACAGTCCCCTCACACCCTCCCTCCTCTTTGCTCTGCTCTCTCCCTAACATGTCTTAGGGTCCCTCAGGCTTACAGCACAAACATCTCTAAGTCTGGAGAAATCCCCTCAGATTGCTGCCCCATCTCACCCAGGCCTTCTCCTCCTTTACCTCTACACTCACACTGTCTCTGCCTTCTGTCCCACTTGCTCAGCACAGAGTCCTGTGTCCAGGTTTCTCACGATGGTTTCAAAGCTATCTTCAGTCTTCGTCTTGGATCTTTTTCCTGGTCTCCACACACTCAGCTGCACTGGCTTAGAAAGTTGGTCCTTCTGAGCTCCTGTGATGTTCTTCTCTGGTTTTCTCTCTGTCTTTCTCATCTCTGCTTCTCTGCCTTTCCTTACACCCACCTCCATCTTCTGCTGGATGGCCACTGCGTCCTGTCCTTCAGCCCTTTCTCTTCTCCTTTCACACATTATCTCTGGGTAATCTCCGCCACCCACTAGCTCCAACAGCTATCTCTATGGTGACTCTCAGATCTACCATGCTGTGCCAGACTTGTCTCTTTCTTTCCAAAAAAATCAGCCAGCTTGGTTTCCTGGTGGAGGTCTAGCCCATCAGCCCAGTGAGAGCAGAGTTCATCACCTCTCACCAAAGCCTTCCCCCATCCTTCCTGAGCAGATAGGACCTCTGTGGTGCACTGCTGTGCACCACCTTAAGCTTAGCTTCCTCGTCCCAGCTATGCCTGAGTCCCACAGATTCTCTCCATGCACTGCTTCCAGATAAAGCCTTTCGTTATAATCCTCCAGCTAAAATACTGAAAATACTGGGCTGAAGTCCGTTGCCATTTGATTCCTGCTGCACCCTTTGCTCTGGCCAGACAACAGCAGCCGTGTTAACGAATCCCATCACACTGGCTCCTGGAAAGATTATTTCCCCTTTGCCTTGGTTCTGCCACCTCTTCCTATGCCCCCTTGATTTGCCCTCCTTTATCACCAGGAATGGGAGACAATAGTCTTCACTTGGAAAAGCTTCTATGGCTGCCTGCAGCTTTCCTGCTAGTGTCCAAGTCCCCTGTTGGCTCCTGTACACCTGAGATGTGAGGTTTTGGGCTGTTTTGCTCTTCATTCCCAATATCCCTCCTTATCCCACCATCTTATTCCTCCACACAGGCTTTGCTGGGTTGCTAACTAGGAACACAACAGGGGAGCATGCCAACTGCTGCTCTCCGTCACCCTGGGCACTGCACCTGGCTGTAGACTTCTTAGGACACCCAGTGGCTTTTCTGAGGAGCATGTATACACTTATGGTAGAATCAGCAATACATAGCATTACTCATGCCTTCATCTTCATTTCCTTTCAGACAGTTGGAGCTGACTCAAGCCTTGGGAGGGCTGTAGAATAGGCAGGATGGTGGAAAAGACATTGCCCCTCAAAGCCAAATGGTTCAAGACTGACTGCTCCTGCCACAGGGATCCAGAAGCCTTCCTGCCTTTGGCAGAGATGAAATGCACGTTGCCTCTGCACGTTGCCTCTTCAAAGTAAGCCATTCACTCTGCTTCTGCTCTCTTTTGTCCCCATGCCTCTGGGCCCCAGTCTCCATCATTGACAAATATCCTGCCAAATTTCAATTTAAGAAGAAAAACCGTTTTGAAGCTGACAGGCATTTAGAGAGGGGTTTTGACAGCATGCAGGTAGCCTTCATTGCCCTGCAAAGGGAGCCAGGTTCCCCTGAAACTTGGAAGAGGAAAATGCCTGGGCTGAAAAAGGCTTCAGTGGGTGCAGAGAGCACTGTGGGGCTCATTGTTCTGCTCTCCCTGGTCGTTTCCCCTTAGGGATGGACTGAATGGTCAATTCTGTATTCAAGGCTGTGAAGGCAGCTGCACTTTTGCTGAATCTGCTACAGGAAGATAAAAAAATCTGTATATTTCCATTTTCCTCAGAGAATGAAGCCTCTTCCCCAGAAAGTCAGGCTTGCCATTTGCAAAAGCACTAGGACAAAATGACAAGAAAATAACCACAATACCTGCTCAGAGCATCTTGTACTCATCCCTCAGGCCTGACTCTGAGCCTCTAACAAAGGTGCACAGCAGCTGTGACATTATTTTTAAGGAAGGACCACTGCTTGGCTCTCCAAACATCTCACTTTCTCACAGGGCAGCCCTGGTCAGGCCTCCCCCAAAGCAGCAAGATCCACGAATTAGCAATCAGTCACCTCTGAAACCACAGATACCTGAGCTGTGTGAGGCCTGGCTGAGAATCCGTGGCAGGGGGAAGTCCAAGAGCCCTTGCTCAACCTCCAGCATGGACCCATCTGTGCAGCATACTTAAAAGTCCATTGCCTGTCCTGCACACACCTGGAACAGGCATCTGAATAGAGGGGCTGTTCCCCCAGACAGGTTCCTCAGCTTTTCCCAGTAGAGGACTATGGGGGTCAGGCAGGCTGGGCAGGGGGAACACCTTCCACCCAGTTAGGAGCAAAGCATCTGTGGCAGGACATCACTGCCCAAGTGGAAAATATGGCTCTAAACGTACGTCATGTCTTGCCTGAAGCCCAGTGCTGCTGCCAGGTCTGGCAAGGTTGCCCCCAGCCCATGGCAAGATGGTGCCTAGGAAGACACACATGTAACAGAGTGACCAAGAGCCATGAGAAGACAGGAGAAGTGAACAGTTGAGCATAATTTGTGGAAGGCTGTACATGAAAATCATTGTGGCAGATGGTCAGTAGATTATTTTCCAGAGGGTTAAGCAAGACCCAGATTAGGAAAAGCTGAGAAACTTTGATGTGGTGTGCAGGACATTATCCTGGGGCTCAGGACACATGGACCCCGGTGCCTTTTGAGAGGGTCCTGGCTGCGCACAGGGTGGAGGAGACACATTTGCCTGTCCGCAGATGGCAAAGCTGGAGGCCTGCAAGGGCAGACATGGGGCCAAGTGCACAGACTCTGCACACTGGGTTGGCAACACGGGCGAAAGGTGTTCCCCAGGCTTGACAGGTCTTTAAAGCCAAGCTCCTGGCTGGTGTAACTGGTGACCCCCGGCTGGTATGAGCCCTGGCTGAGAGGCGGAGGACACTGCGGTTTCCCAGGGGAGCCCAGACACCGCTCTGGCCCTGCGCGGGGCCGCGCTCACCGCCTGCGCGCCCCAGCCTTGTGCTTGCCCTTGCCAACCTCGCAGCATCCCTGGGTGCTGCGCCGGGCGGGATGGAGGGTGCTGCGCCGGCCCCGCCGCCCTGATTTCCTTGTGGAAATCCCAGAGTCTTCTCCAGATCCAGCTCTGGTTTTGGGGGCAGCCATCTCGCTCGCCCTCTCTCTCTCTCTCTCTTTCCTCTTCCCTCCTTCTGCTCTCCTTCCTCCTCCTCTCCCTCCCTCCTCTCCGCACTGTACTCTCCGGGGGCTCTGGGTACCGCTGCAGCATCACTCGCCACCTCCATCCAGGAGGCTGGGAGCGCGGGGCGGAAGGGGAGGGCTGCGGGGGACAAGCTGAATGAATGGGCATCGCCTCGGTGCTGCTGGAGCCTCCGCATAGGGGCGAGGCGGCCGGACCGCGCCGCGGGCAGCGGGGC
>VZZY01004763.1:129241-203517 GCA_013400335.1 Eurystomus gularis | reverse complement strand
TGGCGTGCCTGGCGCCCAGCCGGCCCCGGGAACCTCCGTGGGGAGGGGCTGCCGGCTCCCCCAGCCCGCCTCTGAGCGTCCTTCCCGAGGTGGCTGCTGGCACTGAGGGCGGCCCGGTCTTCGTCTGGCTGTGCGTGTCCCCTCCCTTCCCTCAGACCCCCGAATGTCCCGCTCTCCGTTCCCTGGGACGGGCATCGTCCCGCTGCGCTGTCCGCGTGGGCAGGCAGTGCCCGCTGGCCCAGCTGCCCTGCTGAGCCAGGGTGGCCAGCCCGGACCGCTCGCTTCTGCCGGGGTAAAGGTGCTCCTGCTTTGCAGCAGCTCGTGCAGAAGCGGAGGGGCTGTGGGGAGCCGGAGCTGGCTGGCAGCGAGTGGCAGCACCTGGCAGGGCAGTGCCCTCTGTTCCCTGTGGATGTGGCTGGCTGGCAGGCTCCCTGGCAGGCTCTGTGCATACCCCTCGGGCTGTAGCAATGGTGTGGATTAGCCCTGAGGCGGTGGTCAGGGGCAGACAAGTGTCCCACCCCGTGCGAGTGTCCCTCCAGGACACAGGTGCTACAGAACGAACTCCTACGGGCCTTTGCCATGATGCAGTTAGGAAGCCCCAGTCCAGAAGGAGGCCTGGGCAGGAGCAGGATTTAGAGCCTTGTTGTCATCATTTCAGTTGGAGTTTGGCACCAACATGCCTTTGAGGATCTGAGCCTTGGTGACCTTCATGACACCATGCCACCATCCTGGCATAGGGCTGGCACCTGCTGCACTGTGAGCAGCCGTGTCCATGCAGATGCATGGGGCTGACAGCTCACAGGACCTAGGCATCTTGGAGCACTTCCTGTGAAATGGACTCTCTGAGCCTTGCAAATCCACCTCCGCCTGCTTCTTCTCTGAAGAAGCACAGAGCAGAGCCAGCCCAGAGGCTTCCTGAAGGAAGCTAACGCCTGGTTGGAGCCACCACTCCTGCTCCTGAGACATGAGGCTGCTTCTTACACCAGCAGGAAAATGGGGCTTTACCAGATCCAAGCTCGGCAGCTGTTGTGTGCAAGCCCAGTCCTGATCTCCACAGCAGCTTGGCTCCCTCGCTCCTCTCGGAGTACATGACGTACTGGTACCATTGGAAGCACAGCTATGAGTGGTGAAGGAATAGAGCAGCTCAAGGAAAACGTGCCACTCTGCAGCAGGAGACACTTGCACCTTCTTACACCCTCATGGCAGTCCAGTGGCACCAGGCTGAATTCACCCTTGTAGAATAAACATCTGGCAAGCCAGAAAAAAATGTAAATCAAATAAACATCAGTAGTAATTGGAGGCCCGTTTTGAAATTGGTTTGATACCTGCATGCCTCCCAGGCAAGCTTTTCTGATGTTAACCATTGTGCATCTTTGCATGAAAAATAAGGCTTTATTTTCAGTCTGGGTAATAGCAGCGCAGCATGGATAGAAACAAACACGCTGTGTCCCCTCTAATCTGTCCACAATCAGGCTTCTCTCGAGCACAGGGCCACTGCTGCCATTGTCAGAGATGAATAGTCCTGGATCCAGATGGCAGCTTGCTTTCCTCTGTGCCCACATCATCCCTTTGCCATACACAGAGGAGGGAAGCAGCCTGTGAGAAAATGTCCCTGGGAGGACCCCTGTGCCACAGCAGCCACCTGCGTCCCTGGATTTGCTGCCCATGGCTTGGGCTGAAGGCGTCAGCTTGTGCTTAGCAGCATCAGCCACAGGCGAGGCAGCTACCTGGTTGCCAGGAGCTGTGCTGACTTCTGATTTGCTTTTGGACAGGGTTCAAGGTGCTGATTTTGAGCTCAGCATGGTCTTTTTCCTCGCCGTCCTCCAGCCTGGATCTGCTGCACCCAGGGCTGAAGCCGCAGCTGGGCGAGCACGCAGGCCAGCCCTGCATGGGGCAGCCCCACGCGGCACAGCCTTCTTGGCCTCCTGGACCATGGTGAGGTATGCTGAGTCACCCTAGGTCAGGCTGAGCCATCATCCACCCTTCCCATGAGGAGGCTGCATTTGAGGAGAGGACTCCAGTCACGCTTATTGGAAGCCAAGGGGTTGCAGGCGGATCGCAGGCCATAGCTGGGATGATCGGAGGCAGTTGTTTTGAGCCAGGAGTCTGCTTGATTCTTCTTCATTTTGAGGGGGTGTTTTCAGGTTTATCCAGAATAAATGGAAGTGAAGATTGAGCTCCTCTGCTTGGGAGTGTGAGGGAAGGCTTGAGCTGTTGTCTGAGGCACTGTGTCTTGCCAAAAGCTGGACACCTGACAGCGAAGCGTGGTTGAAACAGCATTCCCTGAGACTTGGACCACCCTCTTGCAGCTTGGACTTGGTGTGTCCTGCTGTCTATGGCATAAAAATGAAGATGCTTTGGAGAAGATACCTGTACTTCACACTTTGCATCTGCTTACCTATCTTGTGTGGGAGCTTAGCTGGGTTCCTCTGTGGGTAGTGTCTTTGGCTACAAGAACCATGCAACTATTAGCAGAGTTTCCAGTGGGCTCCTTGTGTGGCCTCGTGTCATGTTTTCATGTGTGCAAGAGGAATGAAGTCCTGAGCCCCTTCTTGCTTGGAGAGATACCGCACAGGGAAATTTCCTGCAAGGCTGGGCATGCCAGCTCTGGTTTCGCTCAGACAGGCTCTCACAGATGTCTGTCTTTCGCAGCTCTAATGGCTGGCTGGTGGGTTTGGACCATGGGCTGTCAGGAAGATTACCTTTTGTGAGAGCTTTCCCTGAATGAGGCCTGGCTCACTGTGGCTCTGGGCAAAGCTTTCCAGCTGCTTGAAGGAAGTGCTGTACAACTTCTAGAGCTGTTATGGTGGTCTCAGTGCTTTTATGCCCTCAGGGGATGGGCAGAGGAGGGGGGTGTTGTGATAGGCAGCCACAAACCTATGCTCTGCTGGCTGCAGGATGGTTTAGATGTTCCCTGGGTCTGGCTCCTGCATTCCCCAGGAGGGGTGGACCCTTCTCCACATGCCTTGGGCAACTCTCACATTGAGGGGCCCTGTTGCCTCAGACCCCCAGCAACTGCCTTGGAGTTTGGGGTCCCCTTTTACCTCCCATGCTGCCCATAGACCAGTTGGTGAGGACTTGGAGGAGTTCTCTCTGCAGGAAGGACTCAGGAGCTTTGAAGAACGATGTTGACACTTGCAAGTGGGCAGAGGTCTGGCCTGTGAGCAGGAAAGTAGGTGGCAGCTCAGTGTGTGCATGAAATGTGTACAAGGCAGAAGTATTAAATGTACTCAGCACTGCCTTAACTCTGTGCTCAGGAGGAGCAGTATGAGACCCATAATGAGTGTCATGAAAGTCCCCTTACATGAAGTATTTCATATCCAAATCCCTCAAATTTGTCTCAGTGTGTCTTCATGGGACAAGGGCCACCCACATGATTTCCCTCATAAGAAGACAAGTGCGTGACAGCCATGGTGGCTGGGCTGCTGGGACCCACTGCCCACCTCTTCCCCTCCAACTGCCATCACTCTCAGATCTACAAGAGTATTTTCTTCATCTGGATTGTCACAGGGCCTTGGTAGAGGAGCAAGCACTGGGCCATTGATTTCTCATCGCTCGCCCTCAGGATGGCCCAGCTGATGGCCAGGGCTTCACAGGGAGCAGCTTCCCTCCATGCCATGTGGGCTGGAAAGAACATGTGGCAAACGTCCCTGAGATGTTTTAAGGCATTAACTTGTGCCCTGAGGAGACTCAGTTGCTACCTCCTCTTGTGTAAGACACCCCCATGTGCCTGGGGTGCCCTGTGAGGAGGACAGAGATGGGTTGACTCTGTTGGGATGGTTTTAGTCAGACCAAAGTCCTCAGCTGCAGCTGCAGGGGGCCTTGCAGTGTGCTTTGGAAACATCCTCTGGGGGCTAATGCTTTCCACCATCTTCTTACCTCCATCCTCCCACTGGCTCGGCTCCGTCCCCTCTACTGTCTCCAGGACTTACACAGCTCTTGCCCTATTTCCATTAATTGTGGTTCTCTCTCAGCCCTGAGCTCTCCTCTGGGGCTGCCCAGGGACAACCCTACTGTAACATGTCCCTCTGTCCTTCACCCTCAGGGCAGGGCCAGGCAGGTGTGGGATCCCTGATGGTGATGGCTGTGCCTTCCCCAGGAGGCTGCTGGGGCCAGCACCAGGGCAGGCAAGGGCCATGTCCTGCTGCTCCATCAGCAGAGCAGCACCCCATGAGGTATTTATAGGCTTGGTAATGTCATTCCCCTACCAAACTATTACTGAAATAGGCTCAGTGTGTGTCATAGGAGAGAGGATTTTAATGGCACAGTTTCTTAGCTGTGGGAATGAAGTTGACATTCCCTCACTGTTTCCCTCATCGTATTAATCCTTCCCATGGCAGAGAGATGCAAGGGCATCTCTCTGGTGGCTTGGCTGGGGGTTCATGCACTTGGCAAGTCCTTGAGACAGGCACCTCAGCCAAGCATTCATCGCCCGTGCCTGCTGGGACCTGCTGCCTTGTGCCCATGCTTGGCTTGGAGCTAAACTGCAGGGGTGGTGATGCCTCTTGTCAGCTCCTGAGGAGAACCCAGGGAGCACCGAGTCTGGTGGGAGCAGCCTGGCCCTGGGAACCCTCCTCCTGGGGCAGATCTGCCAAGGAGCCAGGACTCAGAGCTGATGTTGAAACGAAGTAGACACAATTTAAGGGACAAAGTCCCTTTTCCAGTGATTTTTATGTTCTGAGCAGTAAGACAATTTTCCAAATGATCAGGAAGAGTCTGTTTGGCATTTTCTAAAATCTCACCCTCCTTTTCTCTCAACTGGACTCTTCCGCTGGCTCGGGAAGAGGTCAAAGTCCAGTGAATCCTGTTAGCAATGTCTTAAGGAAGCATTTCAGTGGGCTGAAGCACAACGATTTCTCAGCCTGTCACTTCATAAGCATTGCTGCGATTCCTTGTCTAGTCCCCACCTGCGTGGGTAAAAGTCTCTGGGATGGGAAAACCAATTTCATGTCAGGTGTAGGTTTGGGTTGTGCTTTCCAGACAGCATGCTGGATGTCCTGGAGACTGGAGGATGGACAGACCCACCACAGCACGATGGCCTGTGTCCTCTTCTCCAACTCAGCATGAGCGGGTGATGGGTATAGGTGTACGTATCCTCCGCAATGGGATGCGGGGCAGCAGAACTGGACAGGAATAGGGTCACCTAAGCTCCTGATGAGCTCTTCAGTCATTTCCTGGTACTGGATGGGCGTGGGAGTCCTGGCCCCAGTGGGTCAGATGGATCTGCCTGTGGGATTTGAGCCCTGAAGGGTGTAAGCAGAGGAGAGCAGCCCTCTTGCTGCCCAGCACAGGAGCAGTGGAGGCCAAGATCATGGCTTTGAGTCACTGGGAGCCAAGACCCCTGTGTGACATGGGGATGGGCAGGCTAGGGTTCTCTAGGTTTGGAACAGTTGCTGCTGGAGACCCAAGGAGCAATGCAAGGCTTTGGAGCTGGAGGAGCAGCTGTCATAGAGCTGCTGACTGTGCAGCTGCCCCTGCTCCCCTGATGTCTCCGTGCCTCTGCTTGGAGCTGCAAGCTGGGGAGGGAAACCCTCCTCTTCCATTGCTCTCTGGCCACCTCTGGTGCTGCCCACGTGATGCAGAGAGACCCGGTCCTAGGACCTCCATGCCCCAGGGTGAGCCAGCCAGGGGCTGGTGGCCTGGGGCCAATGGGCAGGAGGAGCCCATGCCCGCTCCTCTTGGTCCCCCTGCAGCGCTGCCGACAAGCCAGGCCCTTGCAGAGACAGCTTGGAAACTGGGAACCGACATGCTAAAGAAAGATGTCCTTCCCACACAGCAGAGCCTGTCCTCCTGCCTCCACCAGTGCTGCTGCTGGTGAGTGGCAGGCTTTCTGCTGCACCAGGGTGCTGGGACCTGGCAAGGTAGTGGTAGTCTGCAGGATAGGAGAGACCTGAGGTCCAGGGCAGGGAGTGCAAGTGGAGCGTATAGTCTTGGGTAGGCTTCTCCTGGGATGCTATGGGTATGTCCCAGGGCCCAGCCCCTCTGCCCATGGATCTGCAGGCTTCCCTTTGCCTCCTGCTTGCTCAGTGAGCTACCTTTTTATGGAGGTTGCTGTGGATGGGGCACTGATGGCAGCTCTGTGGCTCTGGAGGGCAGCCCTACCCTCCTCTCCTCCTGCCCACACTTCTTTGGCTTCCACCATTGCTGGCAGGCCCCCCCCCCGGGCAGTCTGCCCAGCCAGCTGGACCCCTCATCCTTTCCACCCCCAGTTATTTTCCGGACAGTTGTTCCTCTCCCTCTGGTGGCTGCATATCCTGAGATCAATGCTGAGTGCTCTCCTCCTCCTCCTTGCTGTACTGTCCCTTAGGACAGACCATTCAGCTTGCTCCTCCTCCTCCTTTTCCAATTCATTAATGAGTCTCTTTGCACTAAGAAGTTGTGATAGCTGCTGGGGGACCTGGGAGGACTGTGGAGAGGAGTGGGGAGGCCACCAGCCCAGCTCCTGGTGTTTGGGATGCTGGGCACTGGGTTTGGGACGCTGCTGTGGTTGCCTTGATGCTGAGCCCCCAGCACAAGGCGTGTGGGGTAGGAGGGATGTCACAGGCAGTGAGTATTTTGCGCTTGCTCCTCTGCAGTGGCAGGAGGCAGAGAAGTCAGTTTTGGGCAGCTCCCAGCTGCTCTGCTACGGTTTTGCCTGATTTCTGTCGTGCATGGTGCTCCTTACGCTGCTTCAGGGCTTCTCCTTCAGGGCTCTTGTGGCCGGAGGGTGGCAGCTCCCGGGGTGTCCTCCCAGGTCCATCCCCACATCAAAGCTCCACACAGCCAGTGAAGCTCATGCAAAGGCCCATGGATGTCACAGGAAATGTTCACTGGCCCTGGTGGGCTTCAGATCTAGTGGGCTGGCTGTGCGTGGGTAGGGGATGCAGGTCCTGGGCAGCCTCCAGCCCTTCAACCCAGCACAGACATGCTGACTGGCAGCAGAGGGGTCTGTGCAGCAGCTACACGTGGTTCTGAGCCTCACTAATTTAAACTGGACTTGCTGAACACATTTTGTGGACATTGCTTTAATTTGCCAGTGTCTCAACACTCTCCAAAACCTGAGAAATGGAGATGGTTTCTACTCAGTGGGGAGGGGCGCTCCCGTTGTCACTCTCTCCCATGTACACACACACACATACACAGGCTCTTCTTTCTCTTCCTTCCCACTTTCCTCCTCCAAAAGCCTTCAAACACTTGATGAAAATGTTGTTTTCTCCCAAACTGTTGCCTTTCTGCCGTGCTTTCCCCAAGCAGCACGCTGGCTTTCCCCAGGCTCTGCTCCCGCAGCATGTGGTTGCAGCTGCTCTGCGTGTGCAACGGGAGTGATGTCCCCACGTTGGATGCAGCTGAGCCTGCAGAAGCAGGAAGGTGCTTGGGTGGCTGTGCTGGGGGTGCTAGGTTGTCCCAGGGGGCCCAACAGCAACCTCCCTGTGCTTCTGGTAGGGCTCATGTGATCCCTCAAAGTTGCTTTAGATGCAACAAAGCAAAACCCTCCTGCAAAGTGGTGCGGTGAGGATACAGCTGCCTGGCTGTGCTCTCCAGGGTGGAGGTCCCGTTCACCAGAAACACGTTGGAAGATGCCCACAGCCTCATGGCAGCCTGCCTGCCTCTGGCAGCTGCCCTGCCCCAGGGTGCAGCACTGGGCAGGAGCCCTGGTCCCTAAGCACATGGCAGGCTCAGCGCCTGAGTGTCCTGTGGGCACAGACAGGCCCAGGGACAGGCTGGAGGTGGGCTGGAGTTGAAAAACCCTTTGTTATCTTGTATGGAGGGGACTGACTCACTGCTCTCCCGTGCTGTCATAAGCAGATGGATGATTTAATCACCTAGCAACCAGAATAACGTCAGGTGAGGAGCACTTCCCGATCTGCTTTCGGCCCACAGCCCCTCCATCAGGCTGGTGGCAGGGACCAGGCAACCCCCAGCCATTCCTCAGTCCTTGGGCTTCCTTGGGGTGAGGCTGGCAGGGAGCCTTCTGCCTCCACCAGAGTGGAGTGCAGGGCTATGTTGTGTATCACACCTGCCACCAGAAGCCCAGGAGAAGTGGTTCCCAGAGCCATGGTGAGGTAGGGTGCACAGGACTGTGCAAGGGGTAAGGGGATTCCCTCAAGGCCAACTCCCAGGAAGGTCAAAGGGGCATCTCCAAACATACATAGAGGGGCCAAGTCCCTAGCACCCTTTGGGCAGGTTACTGACTGTCTAGAGCATCCAAATGTTCTATATGAGTAGAGGGGGGCTTGTGCCTGGGCACTCCAGAGCACAGTGAAGTTTCTGGGAGGTGAACCCAGAGAACTTTGGATGAGATCCACCCACCCCTGGGCACTCCCATCTTCTGTGTGCATTGGTTCCTGCCCAGTCTCCTTGCCTGGCACCCCCAAAGCTGGAGAATAACCCTGGCATTTGTGTATTTGTTTCAGTTCTTCTCCCATCATGGGCAGGGAGGTGTTTGCTTGCACTGCCCATGCTCATAGCACAGCCCTGATGCTGTCAATCCTGAGCTGCTTGAGATGGCAATTATCTCCTGATGGCTCCAGCCACGCCCAAAGCCTCTTGGCATGGAGCCCCTACAACTCTGCAGAATGGGTTCCCTACTACTCACCCTGCAGGTGATGAGATCTTCTGGAGCAGGGCCTGAGCTGAGAAAGAAAGTGCTGTGCAGGGAGAGGGCTACCTCAGCCTGGCCCAGCAGAGCATGGAGGTGTGAGGACACTCTCGGTCTTGGGGTGTTCATGCCACCCGTTTGGACCTAGCTGGAGTCCCTTTGTTGCAGACCCTTTCATGTCTCCTAGCATGGGGGCATGTGCGAGCTGGCTGTGAGAAAGGCTGAGGGACTTGGGGCTGTTTGTCCTGGAGAAGAGAAGGCTGAGGGGGGATCTGATCAATGCTTATAAATATTTAAAGGGTGGGTGTCAGGAGGATGGGGCCAGACTCTTTTCAGTGGTGCCCAGTGATAAGACAAGACATAACACGCACAAACTTGAACATAAAAAGTTCCACCTAAACCTTAAGAGGAACTTCTTTACTGTGAGGGTGACAGAGCACTGGAACAGGCTGCCCAGAGAGGCAGTGGAGTCTCCATCTTTGGAGACATTCAAAACCTGCCTGGACACCATCCTGGGCAATCTGCTCTGAGTGAACCTGCTCTGGCAGGGGGGTTGGATTAGATGATCTCCAGAGTTCCCTTCCAACCCCTATAATTCTGTGATTCTGTGTGATTGTGTGGTGCAGTGAGGACACATCTGCCCAGGGCACAAGCTCCGGCACCCTTGCGGGATTGCGCTGCTGGGCTGCCCAGGGCTGACTTCTTCCCAAAGAGTGCCTGATCTGAGGAGATGTGAGCAGTGTGAGATCACTTAGCCCTCAAGGCAGCCCAGTGTTAGCCAGTCCAGGGGCTGGAGGGAGGGATGGAGAGAGGCCACTGGTTGATCAGACACTGATCCAGACCCATGCAACTGTCTGCCCCACCCCCAGAAATAAAAATCCAACCTGCCAAGCCTCTCTGGGTGTGCAGGTGCAGGCAGTGGGGAGCTGCTCTTCTTCTCCTCCAGGCTGAAGGACACGGGGTCATCACAGTCCCCGGGCAAGAAGCGGGCTGGTGCTGGTGCTGGGGCTGCCAGGGACCGAAGCAGGGCTGTGTAAATAGGACACCCCATCTCCCAGCTCCTCTTTGTGGGACAGAGTTGATATAATTAGATGATACGCCCTGTTCTGCACAGCGCACCAAGAAAGTCTCCGTGCCATCACGGCCCCGGGGAGGCTGGCAGCCCTACTTTGGTGGCAGTGCTTGTCCCAGCGAAGGTGAGCCACTTCCAGGCAGTGAACTCTCACGGGTTTGCTCCCTCCTTCCCTGTGCTACTCCAAGAAGCACTGCCTGGTCTCCTTGCTAGACGACCATGTCTCCTCTGATGTGGGCTTTGGTGGGCCCTGCTGATCTACAAGAGAGGGCTCAGTGAGGTGATGCTGGCAGGAGCTGAGCATGGATCAGCACCTGTGACTCTGCACACCTGTGGGAGGAAGTGACCAAATCCAGTGCCTTCCACAGCAAGACAAGCTGCAGGAGATGAGGCTGGCTTCTGTGAGCCAAAGCCCCACAGGCAAACTGGGAGGTGGAGGGATCCCTCCAAGTCAGGCTCTTAACTTCATTAGTGGACATCCCAAACTGCATCTGCACTGCTTCTGAAGGACCTTGTCCCTCAGAATATCCAAGAAACCACCCTGGGGTAGCTCCAGAAGTGCGGAGACTTCCTGATATCATCTCCCTAGTCTTCCTGCTAACATGCAGCTCCCTGCCACCACTGTAGCGTGCCATTTTGGGGAGAAGAAAAGCCAGGGGCTGCTCTGACTTGACTTCGTTCACTTCTGCTCAGTGCCACAGCTCTTCTCTAAACACCCTGTGATGTTCTCATATTGATTGATTAATGACTACAACCTAGGCACTAAGCGGCCGGCTATTGATTTCTGCCCCAGAGCATTCTGCCTATCCCCGTGTTGATCTGTTGACCCTCCTGGACTGGTACTGCCAAAGAAGATGAGCTGTAGCTATTTGGGAACTCCTGCTTTGCGGTTCCAATGTCAAATCCATCAAATCCAGCCATTTTTGTCCCTGACAGCAGCCAGGAATGTGTTTGGCATCCCCACTCGTCCAGCCACCTCCAGTTCCTCCACAGGGATGGGCTCAGACCAAGCACCCACCAGCTCCCATCCAGGTCTGGGGTCGATCTGTGGGTGCTCCTTGCAGAGCTTGCTCTGGGAGCATCCCTCTTGGTAACTGCCACAGTCTGCTGCAGAAACAACTGAGGTCTCTGTGAAATGAGGCAGATTTCAGAGAAAGAGGAAAGGAATTTTAATTCCACAAATGCCCGCTTATGCTGATCTACTGGTTTGTGCTGGAGATGTAAAGCTATTTTCATCTCCCTTTCTCAGAGGCATCTGAAGGGATGTTTATGTACATCAGGCTCAGCGCTCAGATCTTCAGGCTGTTCTTCCCAGGAGTGAGTCTCCCATCTGAGAACAGATTGATGAACTCACAGGCTCAGAGGTGGCTGCTCAGTCTTGTCGCAGTGCCACTGCCCACTCCTCTGGCTGATTGGCCACAGCCCCTGGCTTGCTCTGGTGGGAGCACTTGGGAGCTGCTTTCTTCACCTCTTCAGATGTGCTGCACATCACCGTGCCTGTGCCTGCCCCAGGCGGGGCTTTGTCCCCCTCCCACCAGAGGACACCTCAATTTGATGTCTTGGCTGGGAGAGGAGCAGTGCCATTGCCATCAGCTATAGCAGGCAGTATGGACGAGGTGCCTCTGGCAGCCATGTGAGTCACCTCCAAGCCAGGGATGACATAACCAGCAGGAGAGAAGGGGAGGTAGAAGGGCAGCTGCTTTGACATTTCCCACCCTGGGCAGGGAAGTGATCCCATGAGGAGATGCGTGAAGCACATCAGGACCTTTTCCATGAGAAGTCAGAGCACATTGTGGCCTTCAGGGAACTTGATGCAAAGAGAGGTCCTGGCACACCCTTGCTGCTGGCCCTGGGCAGTACTCTGCAGGGTGCATGCCAGGTGCATTGGTGGGCAACCTGTGGGTGCGGGCAGGACTGTGGCGTAGGGACGTGTCTGAGGCTGGCTTGTAGCAGCTCATGGTGAGGCCTCAGTGAAGGGGGGGCACTAGGAACCCCCAAGTTTTCCCTAGCTGTGATAGAGCTGCTGGCAACAAGACAAGCCGAGCAGGGGTGGAAGTGGCTCACATGGTACATGGCATCTCCTTCCCTTGGCAGTGCTGCTGGAGGATGGGCTTAACTGGAGGGAGGGGCATTGGAAAGACATCGCTGTAGCTGGCAAGGACTTACCTCTGCTCTGGGCCCAGCCCAAGCACCCCTTAAATGGGATCCCTACTGCTCCGCAGCACCCAGGTTGTTGCTGTGTGAAGGCCAGCAAGGGAGAGCCCCAGGTCCATCTCTCCCCTACCTCTCCCTGATGATCAGAGCAGCTGCTGGACCAGCACAAAAGGCCTCAGAGTCCCAGCCTGCCTCATCTAGGGGAAAAACTGTCATCTTCCTTGACATGTTTTGATTTTCAATGCCATTCTTGCTCTTTCCTCTCTCTGCAGATGTGATGGGATAGCTTTCTGGTCAGCTTGACATTTTTGCGTAGGGCGGCTTCATTTGTTGTCTCCTCCAGGCAAGGAGGACCAGCTTGGGCAAGGCACTGCTCCCAAGAGCCCTTGTGTCCTCTGGCACCTGGACCTCAGCTGGCATTGCTCAGAAAGGGTAATTTCACTGGATTCACAAGGAGGAGGGAGGAGAAAGTCCAAACCTGTGGATTCATCCTAGGTCTGAAGCAGGCTCTGATTCTTCTGTTTTCCCCAGCAATGGGAAAGGCCAAGCCTGGGAAGGAGCCAGTGAATTAAACCCAGGCCACCCACACTCTGCTCTGAGAGTAACTGGAGGTATCAGAAAAATGAACCTCTACTGGCAAAGCAGACATGGTCCTGCTGGAGGCTGGAGACCAGCTCCAGCACAACTCCTGCAAGAGCCTGGCCAGCAGGCTGGCCTCTTCACTTGAGATGGGAACAGGGGGAGGACAGGGATTGTAGAATCATAGAATACCAGTTTGGAAGGGACCTCAGGGATCATTTGGTCCAACATTTCTTGGGAAAACCATGGTCTAGAGAAGGTGGCCCAGCACCCTGTCCGGCTGAATCTTAAAAGTGTCCAGTGATGGGGAATCCATCAGTTCCCTGGGGAGATTATTCCAATGGTTGATTGTTCTGCTTGTGAAAAAATTTCCTCTTGTGTCCAATTAGAAATTCCCCAGGATTGACTTGTGCCCATTGTCCCTTGTCTTTTCCGTATGACTCCTTGTACAAAGTGAGTCTCCAGCTTCTTTGTAGCCACCATTTAAATATTGGAACACGGTGATAAGGTGTCGCCTGAGCCTTCTTTTCTCCAGGCTGAACAGACCCATTTCCCTCAGCCTTTCCTCATATGGCAGCTTCCCAGCCCTTGGATCATCTTGATGGCCCTTCTCTGGACACCGTCCAGCCCATCCACATCTTTTTTGTGGTGGGGATCAAAGCTGAACACAATATTCCAAGGTTGGCCTGACAAGCACCGAGTACAGTGGGATAATGACTCTTTATCTCTCCTGGTGATGCCCTTGCTGATGCAGCCCAGCTTCCTGTTGGCTTTGTTTGCTGCTGCATCAACTCTTCACTCATATTGAGCTTGTTGTCCACCAGGACCCTCAAGTCGCTTTTCAAGGAGCTGCTCTTCAGCCAGGCAGATCCCAGCCTGTGCTGCACTCCTGGATTATGTTTTCCCTGGTACAAGACCTGACACTTGTCTTTGTTGAACTTCATAAGGTTCTTGGTAGCCAACTCTTCCATCCTATCCAGGTCTTCCTGCAGGGTGGCTCTCCCTTCTGAAGTGTCCACTCTTCCACTCAGTTTGGTGTCACCAGCAAAATTCATCAGGGTCCACTTGATCCCATCATCCAGATCTCTTATGAAGATATTAAACAGTGTTGGGCCCCATATAAACCCCTGGGGGGACTCCACTGGTGACAGGTTGCCCATTTGAAAAGAAGCTATTTCCTAGCACCCTCTGGTCTATTGGCCTATTGGCCAGTTCCCACCCACTGCATGGACCACTTGTCTAGAACATAACACATTAGTTTCTCTAGGAGGAGGCTGTGGGGAACTGTATGAAAAGCCAACTCTTCCTTCACTGTCAGTGGGTCTGTGTTCGCATCGACCTGGGTTTTTGTTCCCAAAGCCTGGGGCCCAAAGTTCTGGTAAAGACAGAGGTGAGGCAAGTGTTGAGAACCTCAGCCTTTCCAGCATTGTTGGTGACTCAGTCACCTCTCCTGTTTAACAGTGGGCCAGTATTTCCTTCTGTTTCTGCTTGTTTTTTACATACCTGAAGAACCCTTTCTTATAGTTTTGGATATCTCTGGCCATTTTCACTTTGAGGTGAGCTTTTACTTTTCTCACTGCATCTCTGCACACCCTGGCAATGACCCTGGCAGACCCTAGCAGGCCTGGGTGCTCTACTGGGCTTGGGTTTGACATCATAGAGTCATAGAATACCAAGTTGGAAGGGACCTCAAGGATCATCTAGTCCAACCTCTCAAGGTAAAAATATAGTTTAAATGAGATGGCCCAGAACCTTGTGAAGCTGAGTCTTAAAACTGTCCAATGCCGGGGAATCCACCACTTCCCTTGCGAAATTATTCCAATGTCTAATTTCCCTGAGATCTTTTTTATTGCGTGCACAATCTTCTCCCCAGCAGACAAAACACAATGTATATTTTTCCATTGGCATTCACAGTTTTTCTAACTTCTGTCATAATGGGAATGTAAAATCTCACCTCCCCTAGAAGTCCATGCAGCTCAAGCAAGAGGTTGCTCCACATTGAACTGGCACAGTGCAGGGAGCTGTTGTTCGGACAGCGGGTGCTTTTCTCCCAGCTGTTGTGCTGGTATTGCTGTTAAACAGGTGTCTGCAAAAAACATGCTCAAATGTCATAGAAATGGGCTGAAAGTCCCATTCTCTCTCAGATCATACGTTTATGGGCATAAAGAGCTTTTATAGGTAGATTTACTTCACTGAAATTGAAAGCGCTCATTAATACCACTTTAACTCTATCTGACAGTACCTTCAGCTGGCCAGGTTCCTCTCTGTGATGAAGCTGCTCCTCTGTGGCTGCCTGTACCTCTTGCTGAGGCTTCCTGTTTCCTCCCTCATCTTCACATCGTGTTTTCATTTCTGTGTTGGATTATACCGGATCAGGGTTGTGCCAGGGGGCTCTCTCAGCACCAAGGGCTTGTGGGGAGCACCCGAGACCACGCAGGATGGGAGACCATCCAGGGTTCATTGAGTCCCAGCAGGGTCATAGCTGGGCTAGAGGGCAGGGCTGTCTCTGCTCTTGTGCCCTGAGGATGTGGCTCATGCTTTTGAGCTCTGGCTCTTTGCTCTCTTTCCTATGGAAAGTCTTGGCAGTCAGCATGGAGCACTTCTGCTGCTTGGCCTTGTGCCCGTCAGTGGGTTGGGTTTTAGATGGGATGTGATCCTGGGCAATGGAGGTCAGCGCTAGGATGACTTTTGGGAAGGCCAAAGCTGTAGAGCAGTTCCTGAGATGGTCCTAGACCTACCTGATCTCCTGTGTTATCTGGAGCAAGCTTCTTCCCCAGAAGAGAGCAGCCCAGTCCTGTAAGAAGCTACATGGGAAACAGGGGCCCTGTTAGACATAGCAAGGTTTCAGAAGGGCCTAGGCCAGCTCTGCTGCCCTCCTTGGCCCAGAGCAGTCTCTTGTCTCTTGGCACTCTCTAGAGGTGTTCAGAGCAATCTCCACACACTTGTCATGGGCATCACTTGAAGCACACAGGCACAGGCTGCAGGGCTGGGGTGGTCCTCTGAGAGGTATGGCCATGTCTATCTGCAGGTACAAGGACCACATCACCCATGGCTCTCAGGGAGTCCCATCAGAGCACGGAGGTGCCAGACGGGGCTTTCCTTTGAAGTCCTTCCCCAACCAGAGTCAGTTCCCTGTGACCAGTGGCCCCATAGGGAAGGAGACAAGGGGAACCCCAAAGCATGGCATAAGCAGTCTGGGGTACTGGCTATTCTGGTGCTCTATCCCCTGGAGTGATTTGCCAGTCATGGGAAGTGGGGTCCACATCCCCCTGCGACAGTGCAGGTGGCCTCCAGCCCAGCGCCGTGCTGCCCTTCTCTGGCAGTGGCATGAAGATCCAATTTGTCTCCCCTGCCTTCAAGTGGCCCCACTAAGCAGGTTTTAATTTTGTTAAATAAATATGAAGTAATGACAGCAGGGCTAGGAGCCAGTTGGCCTGGGGACATCCTTGAGAGCCAGAGAAGCTCTGCAGAAGGGCAAGACTTGCTGCAGGAGCTGTGCAAGCTGAGGATGGCGTTAGGCAGAGGCTCCCAGGGCAAGAGGGAGCTGCTGGCAGGGGGGCCAGTGGGGTGGTCCTGGGCTTGCTAGTGCGGAGCAGATGCAGCTCCGTGCTGTGGTGTGCTCACAGAGCCTTGCTGCCTTCGGAGCGATTTCTAAATGGCTACTAAACATCACTATCAGAAGCACACTCATCTTCCCTTCTTAATTAGTGGATCAGACAGTAATTTGTAATCCTTTTTGAATAGGAAGATCGTAGCGTCTAGCCCTGGAGCCTGGGCAGGACACAAGGAACGGCACCACGGAGCAGAGCTTGCCCTAGCCAGCAAGGCGTCCAGGCAGGGATAAGGCATAAGGGCTTTCTGCAGGGTCCTCTCCTTCTCTGCAAGAATTGCCCTCCTCTGTCTCTTTGATCCAATGCACCTTCCTCTTCTTTCTCCAGAGTTTTGGTATTTTCATTTCTTTTTGTGATATCAAGTGGAAAATAATCAGCATGGCAGCCCCAGCAGCAGACTGACTTGTAAGTCAGCTCCTGCTTGTCTCCAGGGTGGTGGAGGTGGCAGGGTGGCACACCAGGCAGGAGTCAGAGCTCTTTGCACCACTGGCAAGGTGGCTGGGCATGGTCACACTGGAGTTGGGATGGGCTGGGGTCAGGGAAGTCCCTCAGCGCAAACTCATCCCAGTGTGGGGCTGGTCTTAGGTGTGCTGGTAAGCGTTTGCATTTTCAAGACTGAAGGTGAAATGAGACCTGGGAGCAGAAGGGGGCAAAAAAAGCCAACAAGCTGAAAAATAAGATGCAAAGAAAGAGGGTATGAGGGCAGGAGGTGCACAGAGCAAGGCAATGAGCAGAGCAAGCAGGAGCACACTCAGGTTAGATGGGCAGGGAGAGGAGGCTGGCATGGAGATGGGCTGGACTGGTGGCTATCAACAGCAGTGTGTGAAGCAGAAGTTTGGTGTGATGGTCACAGGCCATCCCAAGTGTCAGCATCTCTGTGTGGCCCTCAGACAGACCAAGTTGTGCTCTAGGGAGCAAGACAGAGCTTGGGGGTTGGAGGTGGAGGCTCACAGGAGGGTCACAGCATCTTCTCAGCATGTGCCAGAGCAGTGGAGGGGAGAGTGATTGTGGTATGGAGCAGGGCTGGGCTGGGAGAAGCGCAGGCAGACCTGCAGGAACAGAATGGCGATATGTGTTGGGGCTCATAAGAAGCTCTGGGATTATTAACAGGGGTGACAGGTAGGATCAGGGTTTTGGGCAGACTGGGGGGACCAGGAGTAGTAGCATGCTGAGAGAGGGTCACGCAGCCCTCACCACATTATGGATGCCACTTGCTGCTGGTGTCTTTAGCATCAATTAATCTGGGAAAAGCTTATCTGTCATGCATGCATTAACCTTTGTAAATAGCTTAATACGAGGTGCAGCCGCGAAGCACAGGAAGGGCTGTGGGAGTGGTGCAGCCACGGCTCATGTTGTCACCCCAGGCGTGAAGGGCCTGGCCCCGGGGGACACAGCCTCACAGCCTTGGCAGGGGCTGGGGAAGGTGAGGGTGTAGGTGCCCATGGGGCAGGCTGGGGAGACAGAGCCATCCCAGGTCACAGAGCAGTAGATCTTGATGGAAGGAAACAGCTACAAGCAGTGACTTCAAGGAACACCACTTTCCTACTGCGTTTCTACAGCCTTCAGAAGAAAGTGTTTCTACCAGCACTGGTGAGTCACAGTGCACTGTGCTCACCAGCTCATGACTGAGCAGAGCTCCAGCACTCCAGCGATTCTGGCTTAAATAAACTCAACCCTTCTCCCAGCTTCCCATTAATAGGTGAGAGTGGTCTGGGGCGTTCAGAAAGAGTAGGTGAGCAGCACAGATGGGGAAGGCATCTTCTTATCCCAGTTCCAGCTCTCCACAGCTCCCCTGATGCTGAGGATCTGCATCAGAGCCAGAGGTAAAAGGAGAAAGCAAGTGATTTTGCAGGAAGGCGGGAGAGTCGCACATGTAGAGGCTTCAGAAGCACATCTCAGCTTTTCATGCACATACTTGCAAACCTCCACACAGCTGCACCCCAAGGCATCTGCCCACACTTCCACTGAGAGGGTGGTGAGAGCCACTCAGCTCCCTGAGGAGCAGGAGGAGGTGTCAGTGGGATGGAAGGGACATTGCGGCTGGAGCAGGAAGCTGGAGAGCCTCAGGAGCTGCACTTACTGTGGTCCCTGATTATAAAGTTATGAATCTGCAGGCGAGAGGCTGCTTTGGAGACGAACAAGAGCTTCCTAGAAGACACACTTCAAGCTAGGCCTGGCTACAAGTGGATCACAAGGAACAAGGCACAGGAACAGGGTCACCATGCAGTGCAGGACCTTTGTGCACCATCAGAGTCTGGATCCAGAGAGGGACAGGCTCTGGCTTTCTCAGAGAGAGTGTGTCCCACCAGCATGCCCGAGCCCTCTATCCTGGTCATGCCCCAAGTGAAACATGCCTTTTGGTGCATGCTGACTGCAGGAGGTCCCAGCCTGGCCACAGCTGGTGCTGCTGATGCCAGGTTGGCAGAGTGCACAGGAGCCCATGTGCTGACTTCTGGCTGTCTTGCTGCGGGTGAGTGTGCCCAGCTCTCGCCCCAGCCCACTGTGCTGTGCTACCCAAGCAGTGAGTCATGAAGCCAGGGTGAGCAAGTGCTTGCAGGTAATCACAAAGAGCCTGTCATCACTGTCGTAGGCTTTGCCCGCCAACCTGCCACGCTTGTCACGCTCCTCAGGGATGTTTTGGTCGCCTCAGGCACTTGCTGGCTGGTTTAGGCAAACCAGAGGCCAACCCACCACAGGTCCTCCTCTCCTGGAGTGGCTCTGGATCAAGCCACTCCACAGGAAGTGGGAGCATTGATGCCAGCACTGGCATTGGTTTAGATAAACTGTGGGATTGGTGGGATTGAAACTCATTCCCTTCATGTGCCAGCAGTACACAGAGGTCTGGCTTGTGCATGGGGGACCCTGGGATGGCTGTAAAGTCTCCTCTTCACTGGGCACATCAGGCCTCTTGTGAAGCCATTGCAGAAGCCAGATGTGAAGATGAACACATGCCAATGGCATCCTGACCTGTATCAGAGATGGTGTGACCAGCAGGAGTAGGGAGGTGATTGTGCCCCTGTACTTGGCACTCATGAGACCACACCTTGAGTATTGTGTCCAATTCTGGGCACCATGGTGCAAGAAGGACATCGAGGTGCTGGAATGGGTCCAGAGAAGGGCAACGAAGATGGTGAGGAGTCTGGAAAGCAGAAGAGTGACTGAGGGAACTGGGGCTTTTTCGTCTGGAGAAGAGGAGGCTGAGAGGACACCTTATTGCTCTCTATAACTACCTAAAAGGGGGTTGTAGCGAGGCTACAGTTGGTCTCTTCTCCCAAATTGCTAATAATAGAACAAGAGGAAATGGGCTCAAGTTGCATTAGGGGAGGTTTAGATTAGATATTAGGAAGAAATTCTTTACTGAGAGAGCGGTTGGGCACTGGAACAGACTGCCCAGGGAGGTGGTGGAGTCACCATCCCTGGAGGTGTTTAAAAAACATGAGTAGATGTAGCACTTGAGACTATGGTCTAGGGGCTAGAGAGATGTTAGGATGAAGGTTGGACTTGATGATCCTGGTGGTCCTTTCCAACCATAATGATTCTATGATTCTATGAAGATGTGTGTGACTTGAGTGTGTGAGGTAGGGAGGAGACCCATGGGGAAGGAAGTTGAGTTCTGCTTGGTTCACCTCAGAGCTGCCTGAACCATCCAGCAGCTTCCCCTGGGGTGGAGAGGCTGGAGGCTACTGGGGTTCCTCGGCCAAGGTGGGATGCACAGCCAGGCAGGCAAGCAGGCCCCCTGCGCCGCTCTGCTCAGCCTGCCCTGTTAGACCATTCCTTGTCTGCAGTTAACTGTGTCCCTGCTGGCACTGAGACCAAGAGCCAAGGAAAGACGCCTGTGTCTCAGAATAGACCTTCTTGTGCCCATCCATCTTGTTCAAATGCTGGCTACATCTGAACTGCCTCCTGGGATGGTTCCTGCCTGTGCTGGCCCCAGACCATGCCCTGAACCCAGCCAAGGGCTGTGCTGGGACTGGAGAGGTCAGGGCTTGGTCCCTGTACTGTAAAAAGGGAACAGTGGGAGGTGGCTGGGGGTTCCAGAGGCTCCTGTAAGCCTGGAGCAGGACCCTGAGCAGCACCTGGAGGGGGCTGCTGCCAGCATGCTCTGGCCGACATGGACGTGGGGCGCATGGAGAGCCAAGCTCAGTGGAGCAGCCCTGGTGCCTGCACTGCTGGTGCATGAGACATTGCTGCAAATCCATCTTCCAAATTGCTTTTGACAAAACAGTGGGTTTTCAGCTGCTTATTTTGCTGTAATGGGTAGTTTGCAGTTGCCCCATCATCTCACCAGGCTGTGAGGTGTTGTCTCCTCTGGGCAGAGAGACTTGCCAGGGTTGGCCCCGGTACTCAGCAGGGTGCGGGACGTGCAGGGCCCTGGATATCCCAGGCTCAGCCCTGGACGTCTGGGGGTCCCAGGACCCCAGAGAGAGCAGGCTGCCTAAGGCAGCTCTGTGTGTATGTGAGGGACAGGGAGAATTCATTTAACTTTTTTTTTTTCCTCCCAGCTTTTCCTTTTTCTCCCTAAATTACCAAATCTGGGACAGAGAGCTGGCTGTTTGCATTTGTCACACATACAAACCATGTTACATCTATACATTATCTTGACATCAAAGGGAAAGCATGACGTTTCTCTGGCTTTGCAGGCAAGAAAGGACACTGCCTGCTTTGGGGAGAGGAGAGGTTATTATCAAAGGGTTACAGACAGCTCCTAGAAAGGAGAATGAGCAATAAGGACACAGCACAGAACTGGGAGCAACACTGAGACACTTGCAAAAGCAAATCTCTTGGTCTTTTCATCTTCCCTCTTTATTAAAGCAGGGCAAGAGTGAACCTCTCATGATGTGGACTTAGTTATTATCTTGAGGAAAAAGAATGCATAAATGTGATATCTGGAGGGAGTCGGGGGATTTTGTTTGGGAAGGAGACTAAAGGAAACCTATCTGCATACAAAGCTTTACTGCAGCGAGGCTCAAGGTTAAGCCAACACAGCCACCTTCTCCTGGCCAGGTGGGTGCTGGGCTCCTTGGGGTGGGGATGCTTGTGCCACCATCTCAGCTCCCCGAGGAGCTCAGCACCTCGCCCCTGTGGAGCCCAAGCGCCCAACCACTTGGAGAGGGCATTTACTAAAGTGCCTCGTAATCTTGGGAAGCTGCTGAGCCTTTGGTGCCCAGTTCAAAACAAGCTTGGGCTGATGGAAGGTGTAAGAGGCGTGTAGAAATGAACCTGGCCGGGCACCAGCCTGGCTGTGCCCCAGCTCCTGGGGAGGGGTAGCCCCACAGGAACCCCTGTCCCCTGGAGTCCTTCAGCATGGGCAGCCAACCCACTGTCCCTCAGCACTGCCTCCTGCACTCCCTCTGAGCCGGGCAGAGTGGTGAGCTGCTAGGGGCCTTCCCCACATCCCCCTCCTCTGCCCACGGGAGTGGATGACCAGCTTATCCCCATGCACATCCCTGCAGCGGCTGGCAGCTGAGCCCTCTCCATGCATGGAGTTGTCCTCTCTGGGGCCAGCTGGTCAGCCCAGCCAAGCCAGCTGAGCTGCTACCAGGCAGCTGGGCAGCCAGGAGGACCCTGCCCTGCCTCCAGCCTCCCAGCTGCTGCCTGGGCAGCCCCCAAAATTTGCCAGATGACATCTTGTCTTCCACCCCAAGGGGTCTTCTAGCCACGGGGCTCCTGGGGCTTTCTGTCAGTGCAAGGTTGGATACTCCCTAGGGCTGTCATCCTTGCTGCGGAGGGTTACAGACAGTGTCTTCTGCTGAGCTACCTCTTTTCTGCTCCATCGTTCTCCTTGCACCAGGGGTGAAGAACAGTGGGACAGCGGCAGTGATGCTGCCTGGCCAGGTTGCTTCTTAATGGATCCTGCATCCAGCCCTTGTTCTCCCCTGAAGCTCTTCACACAAAAGCAGCAGAGCTCCCCTCTCCACTGCACGTATGGAAACGCAAACAAACCTGCCTCGGGGATTCACTGCGATGAAACTGGGTGCGAAAAACAGAGGGGAGAAAAACTTCCAAGCCTGAGACTGGTGGTAAATTCTGCTGGGGAGTTTCTTCAGGGGGTCAGTACTGGGGGTGTCCTTGTGAAGGTGACCCATCCCAGTGCAGGCTTGATTCCTCCAGCCATGCTCTGAAGCTGGTGGAGCTGGTGCAGATGAGCTCACAACTGGAGAGCAGCGAGCCACAGGGGCTGGCTATGCTTGTCATCCCTCCCGCTGAAGGTTTCTTGTCTGTCTCAGGAGAAGCCTGGAATGCAAAAAGGCTCCTGCTGTCCCCTGAGCAGCCGAGGTCATTGCTGGGAGCCAGTGCAGATGTCGGCTGCCACGTGGCTCGTGCCCACAGCACTCTGGGGTAATTAGCTGGAAAGATGGGCAAGCAGCATGGGAAATGGGCAAGGAAAGGAAGGAAACAGCAGAGCCATCCTCAGATTAGGGCCTGAGGAGGATGCTCCTCTCTCCAGAGGTACCTCTCCATGCTCAAGTCTTCAGCCCCAGGAGCAGTGGGGAGACTTCGGCAGGCACATGTGGGGTGAGGGGTGGGAGCTCAGGCTGTGCCAGCTCTCAAACCTGTTTTGGTTCTGCATCAGGGGTCTTTGGGCTCCCCATGATGCCTCCGCAGTGCCCCCAGATATCCCTCCCCGGCCCTCTGTGGACAGATTGTGTTTGTTTCAGCTCAGCGCGCTCATTAGATTGAAGTGGAAGAGTCAATCTGATCAAACTCGGAAACACAAAAATAAACGTGCTGGGTTCAGCAGATGGAGGGAACAGCCTGGCACGTTGGGTGTGCGCCGGCAGCACCCCACAGCAAGTGCTCGCAGCGGCTGCAGAGCAGCAGCCCTCGGACTTCCCATCCCCGCACACCGTGGGCACTGCTCCTGCCCCAGAGTGCGGCTGGCCAGGGATGCTGCCTGTGGCATCGGGACAAGGCTGTGGGCAGTGGGCTGTGCGCTGGGGGCCAGATCCCTGCCTCGTGCTGCTGTGTGGTTTTTCCCTCCAGCACTCCTGGCCGAGCATCGCATGTGGCTGTGGCTCAGACCTGGAGTTTTTCCCTTTTGCTTTCCCCAAACCTCCCTGGCAGTGAGCCCAGGACCTGCTCCCACTGCCTCCAGGAAGCCTGGGATGGGGATCCTGAGACTGCCCCCACTCTCACTGGCATTTACTGGGCGAGGGTTTGATGTGTGCTTCCTTCATAAGCCTCAGCAGTGTGAACGGTTCTTCATCTCGAAGGAGAGCGCTCGGAGCAGAGGTGAATGAAGCCGTGCACTTCAGTACAGCTGCCAGACAAACATTTTATGGAGTACTTACTTTGCTGTGATGCTGAAGTGCCTCTGGAGTTCAAGCAGTGCTCTAATACATGTCCCCTGTCCTTTCCAGCTCGTTATCACCCGAATGCAGCCTAGCCCTCAAAGGGAGCAGCAGTGCCTCTCTGGGCACCTTACACCCTCTGCACTAGCAGAGAAAGCCCCCTCCAGCTTTCTCAGGAGAGCCTTGCCCTCCAGCCCTGCTCTGGACCTTCCTTGGAGGGGGCCTGTGTCCTCCAGGTTGGTGGCACTGAAAGCCACCTCTCAATGGCTTAGGAAACTCAAGTTTCCTAACCACCATCGGTGCCCTCCAACACTGAGAGAGGGACTCTGCAGTTGAGGTTTCAGCCAGCAGAAGTGGAGCGGCTGGAGACATCTCCTGTCTCTGCCAGGGAATTCCCGTACATTGCTGTCTGCTCCTCCAACCTTGGCGTCACTTTGTCCCCTAGGTTTGGAGCTGCCTGATCCCCAGGGCTTGTGCTAGCCCGGTGAAGGCTGGTTATACCTTGAACCTTTTCCTTAGTTAAATTTCTAATAGATATTCTAATGGGTTCCTAGTCTGGGGGGGCTCCCACTGCCCTGGGACTCGAAGTAATGGCTATATCTGTTGAGCCTGATGGGAGATCTGCCCAGAAGGGAAGGAGCTGGCTACTCAGACCCCAGTACCAGTGTCTTGAGCATGGACCTTACTGCATTTGTACCCTATGGGACTGGACTCCAGCACTAATATTCTAGCATGAATTTTAAGTCCTCTGTGGGTGGTTTTAGTGATCCTGGCGGCTCTCCTCAATGAGTGGATGGTGGCCTGGTGGTTATCTGTTGTGTGCGTCTTGCTGATAAGAGTATGCTGATTATGAACCAGAGTGTTTCTTCAGGGAATGATGTTGCACAGACCAAGTACCATCTTACCCAGAGTCCCCATCCCTATGAGATGGATGACCTTGGGGCTGCTTTGGCTCCTAGTTTGCTTGTATGCTGGATGGAGAGGCCAAGAGTCTGGGGTTTGGGAGATACAAGCTCCATCCCTGGGTCTTCTCTTGACTCCCTGTGAGCTCTTTGACAAGTTGTTACCCCTCTGTGCCGCAGGATACCTACTTGCAAGACAGATGTAGGACTTATACTGGCAAGGTCTTTCTACTGATGTCGTGCAGTGGTAGGATGTGGAACATTTACAGCAGGGGCAATACAACCCCTTTCTGTAGTGTGTGAGGACAACCCCAGGCCAGCCTTATGCCACTGGGAAATGGGGCTGAGATTACTCTTTCTGCTTGTGCTTCTCAGTCTGGGAAACCTCCTCCTACTGGCAAGTGCTTCTGGGTTTGCTTTAGGGTCTTGTGAATACTTGGGGTGGTCCAGGACACTGAAGCAAACTGTTGTAGAAGAAAAACAATCAGGGCAGTCCTATGCTTTGCTTTGTAGCAGGTGACCTGCTTGGGATCAGGCAGTCACATCTGGTCCCAGTCCCAGCTGAGTTTTAGAGCTGGTAGAGAATGACTTGGGAGGCAGCTGGAACAGGAAGGCTCTGATTAGTATTCAGGACTGAGGGAACAAGAATTGAAACCTTTTGGAGATTGCCTTGGTCCTGAAGAAAAAGGAAGTAGAATGTGGGGAGACTGGCCCCTGGGCCATGCTGGGAGGGTGTGGAGGTGATGTGGAGGTGGCCTGATGCCAGACGGGGAAGGTAGTATAGCGGTTTGTGCTTTCTGATGTGCCCAGGGTCAAATAATTGCAGTGGTGATGCAAGAGTGCAGAAAGTCACAGGGGAGGGATGTTGGGGGTGGTGGGGCTGTGACCTCCCCTGTCTGTCCTTACCATGGTGGGGAGGGGAAGCTGCTCTATGGTTGACAAGCCTGAGCACTTCTTGCTTTGCCTATACAGCAGTTGTTGGGCTCCCCTTGGCTGCTCCACTCTCCCTGCACCATGGACAAGACTTATCCTGAGGCTCTCGACCAGCCTGCCTGGCGGTCTCAGCCCATGTCTTTGCAGAGGTGGCCTGTGTATGTTTGGCACTTGGTGCCAAGAGAGGAATTCTGAACACTTCTGTCTTATGAACTGAAGTTACTTTTTTCTACTTTTTTCTACCCAAATGTCTTTTCCCCCCTTGCCAAGAAAGCTGTCTGATCAGCAGCAATTAGCAAACTGCAGTTATGACCTTTATAGTGTGTTCTGTGTGGTCTCTCTGAATGCCCTCAAGAAGAATGTGCCAGATGTTTGGGCATTTCTGCTCTGCAGAGATAGGGCCAGGACATGACAAAGTGCAGCAGAAGATGCACAGGAGGGGCTGTGCTAGGCAGGCTGTAATGGTCACTTTGTTGAACCTCACCTAGGGCAGATCTCCACATGCATAGCCTCTACAAGCAGTGATCCCAACACTGGTCAGTAGATCAGGCATGGGCTGTGGGAGCAGCACCAGGGTCTCCCACCAAGGCTGAGAAACTTGGAGTTGAGCAGCTAACTGTGGCTTTTCAACTGCAATAGGTCCTGCAGGTCCTTGTGGCTGCCTAAGATCTTTGAATGGTTTCATCTCAGCTCTTCTTGTCTTCCTGCTGTTCAATAGCACATCCAGGAAAAAGCTGGACTCAGGTACTGCTTTCCCATCCATCATCAATGATTCTCTTTTCATTTGCTTTTTGAGCCTCACCTTTTTAATCCAGCTGTCTCCTGCATTACAAATATTCTTTCCTCAGTTACCTACAGCAAGCTGCAGGGCTGTCTCCATTCATGTCAGGAGCATGATGAAGCTGTGCGCTCAGCCAGGGCTTGGCCAGCTGGGTGCACAAGAACCTGCACCAGGAGCTGCCTCCTGCATTGTCCATCCCCACTTATGCCAAACAGATTGCACTGGCATGAGGGGTGGTTTCACCTTGTGCTTTCACCACTGACCACATCTCAGGTGGCTTCTGCCCATCTGACACACAGGTCCTCCAGCTGCAAACCTCATGCAGGAGCAGATTGCTTTCCTTGCATCAGAGGATGCAGTTCGACACTTCTGATTCCCTCCCTCTCCCCTGGTGCTCATGTGGGGATTATCTCTAAAGGGACATGAGGAAGAATAGGTACCTGGCTTTCTCAGAGGAGCAAGTTGGAGACCAAGCAGCTTGTGTCTGCTTTGCTGCAGCAGCTGTTGAGCTCCTGTCCCAGCCATGGGGCATGGGTTGGGGTTGGAGATCACCCACGTGGTGATGGCTCTCAGTGAATGCCTCTGAAGAAGCAGAGCTCTGCAGAGTGCACATTGCCTCTGGCCCCACATTCAGGAGGCAGAATAAGGACTTCCCAGAGGACGGAGTCCAGTGTCAGCTTGGAGCTGAACTACAGCTGGGGCTGGGAGGTGCCAGATTCCCTTCCTGGAAGGAGGGACTGTGGAGAGAGATCCCGCCCTGCTCTGAGGTCTCCTGATGAGAACTGTGTTGTCCTTGTTCCCACTTGGGATTTCAAGCTCCTGATATGAAATATGAGCTCTTGGAACGATCCTCTGAGTCTTATGTCCTACCCTGCTGAGGAACTCCATCTCCTGCACTGAAGCATGGAAAGACAGGTCATGTTTGAAGGGATGTGCTGAGCTGCTCCCAGGTGCCAGGGCACAGCCAGCTCTGTTGTGCAGCTTTCCAAACTAGGGACCAGCTCAGACTATTCCTGCACCAAGGCTGCTTTATCCCCACTTCTTAATGCTCTTATCTTGAAGGCTCCCCTCAGATTAAAGCCCAGGCAGTCAGTTCCCTCCCTGGATTTATTGCAATGCAGTTTTCTTCCTCTAATCCGATCAGAGTGTAAGCTGCTCTTTTCAAAGTGCATGGGAAGGACAGATGTGCATGTCACTGGTATGATGAGCCAGGCTGACAGAAAGCAGCAAGAAGCTGTCCTGTTCTTTAGCTTGATGGCACATCTGACTGTTTTCATGGCTTGAACCCCATTTCTCCTCCGAGCCTTTGAGAGCAGCTGTGTGATGTCCCAAGTACAACAACAGTCACAAGGGGAAAAGTTTGCTTTGGAGCAGGATGAGTTGCTCACCATGCTGGAGTCTGTTGACCTTCCTGGACACCCTCATGAAGCTGCCTTTAGTCTCTGACAGCCATGGAGACCCTGGAGTCAAGTGAACAGTGCTGTCCATTTCAACAGGACCCCAGCAGGGGTTCAGATGACATCTGAGGATTTGACCTCAGCAGTGTAATTGCCATGCATTCATGGTAGACTGGTTGTTCCTGATGAGCTCGTGAGTCCATGGCCATGCTTGGAGCATGGCTGGAGAAGCCAGAGATGGACTTGCATCCCTGCAAAGTTCCTTCTTTGCCTTTGCCTCTTATTCTGCTGAAGGACTGGAGAGCTGAGACTACTCCTCTCTGCATGGCTGGCTTCCTGTGAGGGCTTTCCCAGTCCTTCTGATGGGTGCCCCGTGGGTCAGCCTCAGTCAGTGTGTTCCCAAGGAAGGCAGGGGCACATGGGGAGCCAGAGAGGGCTGGTGGAGAGGAGTGCCTCTCGGAGATGCTGGGTATGGGTGTGCTCTGCACCTGACAGGTGGTGATGCATCTGGAGTCTGGGTAATTTGGAGCATCTCTGCTGGAGCCCTCCCTCGCTGGATGGACCTGAAGGGACTGGGGTGGGGGAAAACTGGAGAGGATGACTTTTCATGAGAGGGAGGCGACTTGAGTTAACCCATGCCTCCCTTGACTCACACTTGTCTTTGCCCTCCACAGCCCAAGGAACCTGGTGAGCACGGTCACAGAGCTGCTGCCTGGCTCTGCCCACCCCACAGCCAGCGCATGGACCACCAACATTGTTCAGCTTGCGAATGACGGCAGCATCCTGGCAGAAGAGTCAGCTCAGAGAGCAGCGCTGGGACTGTGAGTGCTCTGGGCACCGTGAGCGCGGCAGGGCCAGAGGCAGAAGCCCTGCGGGGGCACGATCCTGCTCCGTGGGGTTTCCTTGGGGTGAGAGGCCAGAGGAGCCCATGGGTGTTGGAAAGCTGTGGGCTTCTCCTTTCTCGGGATGCTGTTGCCCTGTGAGGTGAAAAGAGATCCTGAGCACCAAGCAGCAGCAGAGGAGGAGAGGTACTGCTGGCAGGGCAGAGGGAGCCGGGGGCTGTCGGGGGTGCACAGGTGAGCTGACACAAGGTGCTGGCCTGGCCCCAGTGCTCTGGGGCAGAGGGTGGCTGGAGGACTCTGCTACAGGTGTATATGGGGACAGGGAGAGCTGTGATGGTGCTCCAGGTGATGGCTGTGATGCTGGTGGCTGGAGCAATGAGATAGCATGGGAACATCCATGCTGCTGTGACTGCAGGGCAGAGACCTCAGAGACCAGGGTAGCCATAAGCCAAGTGGCAAGGAGATGATGGAGGCACCTGTACACACCAGCTGGGATCTGTGGGGCTGTCTGTCACCATGGTTTGCTTTCTGCTTTCCACTGTTAGCCTGTGACTGTATGTTCAGCTACACATGTGGCGGTCCCCAAGGTTGCTGACTCACTGTGGGCTAAGTGGGCAAGAGGAGGATGCAGATGCTCGACCCCCTCCAGCAAGCCAGAGAAGGAGGCTTCTGCAGGGAATGGCTGCAGCTCTCTCAACCATGTGGAAAACTTATATTTCTCCCCCAAGGGGAGAGATGAGCTTGCACAAGGGCAGGGCTCTGGATTCAAGCATTGTTATTGCAGTTCCTAAGGGAAGAAACTTGTTCTGAAAGCAGCAGACACTGGAGAGGCAGTGAATAGACAGGGCAAACCTATGGAAGAATAAATCACATGACTTCCCCATGTCAGGAAAGATCTCCTGTCATGCCCCAGGATGTGACACTGGCTCCATGAGCAGCTCAGCAAAATCCAAACATTCAAAAGATCTTCATTTGGCCTCCCAAATGGAGAAGATTATCATAAAATCCAGTAAGTATCAAGAGCACCTTAGGAGATTTTTCTTCACAGCCTTGGAGCCTTGGACAACAGCAAGCAGCTGTGGGACCTCAGTGGGTGGGAGACAGTGCAGGGGCTGGTGTGGTTGCCCTGTCCTGGCCCTGATGCCACTTAGAAGTAAATAACGGCTTCTCCAAAGAGCACAGGCTGCTGGAGGGTTCATGACCCTCACAGGCTTCTCAGGACAGCAGCTTCTAAAACCCTTCTTTGAACTGTTGCAGCAGGAAAATCCATGATGATTTTTAATGAGGTTAATATTTTGCCACCTTCTGGGCCAATAAAAAAGTGCCTTTGTAGCCTTCTGGGATCATTGAGAAAGAAGAGGCATGTGGTTTTCTGCAGGCTGTCATACATGGAGGTTTCTCCTTAACATAGAGGCTCTGGCAAGTGGTGTAGAGGTCTCAAGGAGATTTGGGGATGAGTATGGAGGTCAGGCAAGGAAGGATGGGCTGTGCACCTGGGATGGCTGCTGTGTTGGATGAGGATTGAGGTCATGCACAACCACAACCTCATTCCCTTCTGCAATGCAGAAAACACCTTCTCCAGCATTCCTCCTGAACAGCACATGCACAAACAGCAAAGCCTACCAACGCAAACAGAGTGTGTGGTTTGGTGATAATTGGTACACAGCAAAGCTCCAGGCAGCTTCCGCACACTGTAGTGCCAAGGACAGGGAAAGGGCCTGAAGGAAATGAAGTCAGATGGGCTTGGATATTTCCTGGATGCTACTTCCAGGAGGATGGGTGAGACAAAGCTTGGTGTCTGATTTCAGAAGGGAGACCTGAGAGCAAACGATCACAGTCCCCATGGGGCACAAAGGTGGATGGCTGCATGGGGGAGAGTGTAAGAACTCTTACACAGGTAGGATAAGGTACTGGGAACACCCCTGAGCCTTGGGAGGCTCCACACCAGCAGGACTGCCCCTCTACCAGGACCTGCATGGCACAGCAAGAGCACCAGCCCCAGGCCCCTCCAGCAGGCTCACTGGGCAGCAGGAACAGGGTCCCCAGCTGTCCTCTCCCACTCTCCCCTCCCCAGCAATCACCTTCTTCACAATCTGTCTCTTTCTCTTAATTGCAGTTGCTTGATTTCTCTCTGGGTTCTTTTTTTTATGTAGGTGACACATGTTTGGTTCGAAGCACTTAATTACCTCTTGGGATGCATTTCATTTATTCATTAAGATAGAAATTTGAGTTGTCGGGTTTGTTTTATTTTGCTATTTTTTTCCTTCTTTTTTCTCTTCTGTATTTTGTAATTAAAGGATCAGGAAAAACATGCACCTATACCTCCAGCTTGTGTGTGCCCAGGCTCTCTCCTCTGTGCCTCCCAGGCTCCCCTGTAGCTCCTGAGCAGGGGAGCAGTGATGGGGAGGAAAGGTCCTCCCTGGAAGTCTGTTGGCATGCCATAACTCCTTGGGAATCAGAAGGTGAATCGCAGTGTCAAGCCCAGCTCCCACACTGCTGCTGTGGAGATGCTAGAAGATGCACGTGCCAGGTGCTCTGGCACAGGGCAGAAGTGCATGGGGGCTTGCAGCCTGAGCCCCCTGTGCCCACAGTCCTGCTGCAGTGGGCTGCAGAGCAGGCAGAGGGGGACAAACGGTTCCCCAGGCTGCCTGGTGCCTTCCACATCTGCCTGGTATGCTGGGGAAGCTGTGGTGTGGGGGCAGAGACAGGCCTAGTTCTTCCTTTCTAACCTGGATGTGAGAGGAGAAATGCCCTGCAGATGTCTTTGCTTGTGATGCTGTGAGGATCAGGACCAAAGATGTGTGCACAGGACGTTCTCCTGCCCTGCCTGTATGACTGGATGGTACCCACTGCGCTGGTATGATGGTGGACTCCACAGTGGCTTTTGGGGATGCTGTGGCTGCACAGTGCCTATCGATTGTGAGAAATCAGTAACTCAAACTGATTTAAAAGAGGAAGAAGGCTTGTCCTAGAAGCCCCCATCCCTTTGCTTTGTGTCTGTGCACAGAGGCCTCCAGGATGGTTGCTGGATAATTGTGTAAACCACCCCGTGCTCCAACTTTGGATCTGGAGGTGGAAAGGAGCCCAGGCAGGGTAAGGCAGGGCAGCAGGGATGTGTTTGCTGGAGGCAGGGCAGCAGGGATGTGTTTGCTGTGCTCCTGCAAGGGTCTGTCCCTGCGGCTGGAGGGAGCTACTGGTCTGCAGGAGAGCAATGGCAGAGCCTTTGTGCATTGTGGGAGAGAATACGAAATTTAAAACTAAGGAGAGAGACCGATTAAAGATCACAGAGCTCTGAGAAGAGGCAGCTAAGGACTTCTTGCTCCTAATGGACTTCTTTTGTATGTGGAAGAGAAAGTTAATCTAAAGTTCCAGCATTGCTTAATTGATGCATGCTGCAGGCAGAACTGGTCCGAAGCCCTGTTTGGGAAGGACTAGGGGCCTGCTCCCCTACAAAGTCTTGCTTTCTTGAGGTGGTGGAAGGGAATTGGATGGCAAGTATTTACACTGTTCAGCCCAGCACCTGCCCGTACCCTGTAGACTTCCTCGTGAGAGAGGAATGTATTCCATGAGCACATCTGTAACAAAGCATGGCAGAGGACCAATCTTTCCCAAAGTGTTTGATGCAGCTCACAGCAGTGGTGTTTCTGTGGGGTGAAGGTTGGCTGGGGTGGGTGCTCTGAGCTGATATTCATCCTGGAGAATTGCTAGCACATAACAACATAAATAACATGGAGTCATGAAACCTAGCACTTGGAGGCTCCAGCCCTTCTTTCAAAGGGAAGAGGTCTGGCCTGCTTGCAGAATCAGCTTCCACATTTGTATACGATGAGCTTGTGAGATTGTTTTGGTTCTCACATGTTGAAGGCCACTGGTGGAGACATCTGTGCTCCTTCTGGAAGCTTTCTTGCTTAGAGACTGAATAAAAGCAAAGGATGGCCTTTAAGGCTTGGTGTCTGTTGCCCCAGGCCACATGTTTTCAAAGCACTGTTAGTGCCCAGACCTCTGCAGATCCATTGTCTGGCTAGCACAATATTAGAGCACACCTTAGAATCATAGAATGCCTTAGGTTGGAAGTGACCTTTAAAGGTCATCTAGTCCAACTACCCTGCAGTCAGCCGGGACATCTCTAACTAAATCAGGTTGCTTAGAGCCCCATCAAGCCTGACCTTGAATGTCTCAAGGAATGGGGCCTCCACCACCTCTCTGGGCAACCTGGGCCAGTGTTCCACCACCCTCATAGTAAAGAACTTCTTCCTAATGTCTAATCTAAATCTCCACTTCTCTAGTTTAAAACTGTTGCCCCTCATCCTGTCACTACAAGCCCTTGTAAAAAGTCCCTCGCCAGCTTCCTTGTAGGCTCTCTTCAGATACTGGAAGGTCACTATAAGATCTAACCTTCTTCCCTGTCCCCCACAGACACATACTGGAGCTAATAAATGGAGATCCTAATAGTTGCCTGGCTATCTTCCTTGAGAAATAGCCATCCAGACAGCCAATGGATTTGGGTTGTGTGTAGGTAAAAGAGAAACCTATGGCAGGACAGATGGCCAGGAGGATGGATGGATGGATGAATGGATGGATGGTTTGTTCTAAAAAGTTGAGCTGAATGAAGTCAGAGAGGTGAACAGGTGGTGTGTGCAGTTCTGGGCTCCCCGGTTCAAGAGGGGTAGGGAGCTACTGGAGAGAGTCCAGAGAAGGGCTACAAAAATCATTAGAGGAATGGATCATCTCCCTTATGAGGAGAGGCTGAGGGACTTGGGACTTTTTAGTCTAGAGAAGACTGAGAGGGGATCTTATTAATGCATACAAATACTTGAGGGGTGGCTGTCGGGAAGATGGGGCCAGTCTTTTTTTCGGTGGTGCCCAGTAATAGGACAAGAGGTAATGGGCACAAGCTTCAATATAGGAAGTTCCACTTAAACACGAGGAGGAACTTATTTACTGTGAGGGTGGCAGAGCACTGGAACAGGCTGCCCAGAGAGGTTGTGGAGGCTCCTTCTCTGGATATTTTCAAAACCTGTCTGGACGTGTTCCTATGCAACCTGCTCTAGGCGATCCTGCTCTGGCGGGGGGTTGGACTAGATGATCTCCAGAGGTCCCTTCCAACCCCTGTGATTCTATGATTTTATGATTCTATAATGCTGTGGTGGGGAGGGTGGGGCTGCAGAGGCAGACCTGCAGGGCTAGCTTGTCCAAGGGCAGGTGGATCTGGCATCTCCTGACCCCACACATCCCCATAGTGCTTCTTGTCAGATGCCTTGATTCATGAAATCCACTCCCAGGTCCCTGTCCCAGCAACGGCTCTCGGCTGCTGGGGATTGCTGTCCCTTATTTTTAAGGCTTCCCATTTTTATTCTTTCCTTTTTCCTCCTAAGCTCTCATCAGCATGAACCATCCCATTAGGAAAGAGTGAACTGGACTAGGAGTGCAGGCATTCTTCAGATATTGGTGAGAGCCCTCCTGAGAGCACCACCTCCCTCACTCCACTCGCCTTTGCTTGGTTTCCAAGGGCGTAGATTTTGGAAGAATTATGGCTTTTGGAGGCAGCATAAGCCTTCCTCATGACAGGCTCCCTGGCACAAAGGGGCTCTCTCTGTAGGAAGCCTCCTGCACATTTACTGAATCTAAGCTTGGCAGTGCTCCTGTCCCCTCCATCACCCAGGGGCTGAACCCCTCTGAAGGCCTGGCACCTGCAAAGGACTCTGCAGCCACTGTCCCTGGACTTCCACACTGCATCTGTCCCTGAGCACCTGTGCTAAGGAGCACAAACCAACCCTTGATAATGGTGGCAAACATTGAGTAGGGCAGCTTCTAAAAATGTGGTGATGATGAGACTTGTGCACCAGCAAACATGGGGATTGTTTTGTTGTGGATTCCCAAAAGTTCTTCATAGCCCAGTAGTGCCTTGTGTTTGGCAAGAGAACTTGCTACTGTGTGTGCAAAAGTGGGTGCTGCGTGTTGGAGATGTGCATGTGTGGAGATGCATCCATCGGTTGGGATCATGGGTAACCTGAGAAGCTTGCCGCACAAAATCCCTGCTTTGGCGGAGGGGCAGCCCTGCTACTGGGGGCTCAGAGCACAGCCCCCTACGCAGAGCAGGCCAACATGAGCAGCCTGCCAACACCGTAGGCCAAAAAGGGAAGAAACCCCCTAGTCCCGTTTTCTCCCAGCCTGGGTCCTCCAGCTGGTGTGGCGGAGGGGCTGGGGACAGCCGGGGGACACTGCTGCATGTTGCCTGTGCCTCTGCCGGGCTCCAGCCCCCAGGAGCTGGCCCACGCTGCAGCCACGCGCCATGAGCACTTAGCTCCCACTGTTTCTCACAGCTCTTGTTCTGCTGCCAGCCAGCCTCTGCAGACCTGGAAGCCTTCTTCCTTCTGCCTTCTCCTCTCCTCCTGCTTCCCCGGTTTGAAGAGAGAGCTCAGACAGGGCTATCTGTGCCGGAGAAAAATGGGGATGGATGGTTTGTGCTCCCAGCCAGGCTGCCTGCTAAGAAAGCTTTAGCTTTATCTACAGAGCCAGGTTCTCCTGGGGCCACTTCCAGGACCTGCCTTGGGCAGGAGAAGAACTGGTGCTGTTCTGGACCCCTTTACTTTCCCTCCAGAGCTGCTGTTTTCCTTCCAAGCAGCACTGCAGCACTCGAATAAGAAGGGATTTGCAATGCAGAGAAAAGCCTCCCACCCGCGGCTCAGCAGCGCGTGGGCTGAGCAGAGCCGGGAGCAGCTGTGCCGCTTTGCGTGACCCACATGGGCTCAGCAGTCCTGCATGTGCCCTGGGCTGGGCCACCCGACAGCCTGTCCTGGCCAGTGCCTGGCTCTGGGACCCTGAGCCTGCTGGATCTACATTCAGCACTCCCCCTGCACCTTGGACGTGGTGTGTCCTGGAGGGTGGAGTGCCTCCTCCATGCCCAGGGACCATGGAGAAGATGGTGTTCTGCTCTCAGCTGCTTTGGGGCTTACTGCCTCCTTGCAGCATGCTCTATTTTCCTAGTCTGCTGAGCAGGGGCAGGACTGCTGCCTTCACTTTGTGCCTTCCTTTGAGACCTGGGCATGAAAAGCACTATAGAGGAGGTAGAAGCAGGTGTAAGACAGTGAGATTTTTGTCTCTGTGATCCAGCAGATCTGTGTGTTAGAGAAAATGAGTGGATGCTTCGGCAATAGGGCACCAGAGAGTGGGCCTGGAGGACTCGGAGGTGTTGCAGGTTAGTCCTGCACCAGAAGGGAGGACACCACTCCTGGTCCCCTCAGGTCTGAGCATACTTTGCTTTCTTGCTGGGAAAATGAGGGTGGCTGGTGGAGGCTGGTTCTGAAGGGATAGTGGTGCTTGGTCTTGGCTGTCCCTTACACTGGGCTGGTAGAACTTCAAGCAGGCTAGGTGGGAGGGGGCACTTTCCCCAGATTTGGACACCACATGTTCTCTCCTAGAAAGGCCACCATGCTGTCTGCTCCCCAGGGAAGCTTTAGTGTTACCTGCAGAGAGAAGGAAACCCAATGCCAGGCTCAGAGTAGCTATTTGTGCTTCTCAGTCTCTTAGAGGGGCAGGAAATGTTTGGGTGATCCCAAGGTCATCCCTTCATTGGAGCTGTGATGAGGGACAGCACAATGCTGCTGCTTTGCACCTGGGGCTGCTGACCCTGCCTCCAGCCTGGAAAACATGGCCGTGGTGGCTTACATTGCTTTCCTTCAGACAGGGTGAATCTGGGGATTATCTGCAGGGAAAGTGCTGTAGCTGCTTCACTCCAGGTGATACCTGAGCCCAGGTGGGACATGCACCACTTCTGCGGCACTGACTAGTGAGCCCCTGAGCACATCCCTGTCCCTCCTGCCACCCTCATTCCCCCTAAATGCAGCACCTGATTCCTGCACCTGGGCAGGAGGAGGGCCTCCCTTTCCCAAGCTGTCACGCTGCACTGTCACTTTGAAGAGACAGCATGGCCTGCAAGGGACCTATGCAAGCCATACTGTGGAAGCCCAGGGGATTTATCTTCTGGGAGCTAAAGGGGCTTTCTCTGCTCCCCTCTTGGCTTGCCAGTGGCTGCTGGGTTGCCTTGGCTCCTCTGTTCTGAAGTGTGCTGGGTTTCTGGGTGAACTGGAAAGAGGGCAGCTGAGGATGTGGTGGCTCAGCGCAGGGGTCTGCATGGCTGTGATGAGGGGGACACTGTCCAGCCTCTGGCAGGGAGATGGTTCCTCCTTGAGAGTTTCTGCTCTGAACAAGCAAGTGCTGCGCTGCAGGAGAGAGGGGAGGGGGAATGGTCTGAGATCATCGCTTCTTGCCGGAGTAAAAAGGCAAAGAAACTCTATCCCCTCCCCAGGGTAGGGTCGCAGGAGGGGGAAGTTGCTCTGACTTGCAAGGAGAGGCAGGAGACCCTTCAGCCTCTTAAGAGCTGAGACCACCTAGGCGCTCATTGAAGAGATGTGTTTTCTTGCTTAGAGAACAACTGTCAATGGAAGAGTCTCAGTAAAGACTTCAGTGCTCTGAAACACCGATGTGTTGTTGGTGCTGGGACATTTTGGGGAAGATTTTTAGCTGCAGCAAAGAAATTTGGCAGCTTGGAAGCAATCTAATCATCCTCCTCCCATATGCTTGGTTCTATTTAAAAGGGAGCGTGTACCCGATTCCTTCCGACCAGCTCGGTGACATTTCCAGAGTGCGTTTGGAAATAAATTTGGCATCCACTGTCAAAATCTCAGATTGAGCCCAGTGCAGCTAATTTGGGCTCTGAATGCCTTTGCCGCTGCAGAGCGTTTTCCCTGCTGACAGATCCTAAGGGCAGCAGTGGTGGGGTTTGCTTCCTGCAGCCGCAATGGCGCAGGCACTCAATAGGCTCCGAGGGCTGAAGGGCACGAGCGATTTGGTTACTGGATGGTGGTTCAAGCCCCTTTTCAAGAACTGCTAAAGCTGAGGAGACCGTTCCCGGATAGGTGGTAGCTGCATGCCTGGCTCTCCTGAGCTGCTCTCTTCCTAGCACAGAGGCAGAAGGAGCTGAGGATGCTTGGGCTCATCCTGCCAGCCACCCAGGAGAGATAGGGCAGTCTCTTTCCCCATGCTCACTAACAGACCACGCATCCTCGTCAAAGCTCTCTGCTCTCCAGAAACCTCTCTGAGTACAGTCCTGCCTCCTTCCACCCAGCACCCTGGAGTGAGGCCATGGAGGGGCATTTAGGGTCTTCCTCGCTTTCTCTCTCCCATTACACACCAGCTGCCTGGTCTGAGGTGATGCCCCAGCAGGGTGGGAGCAGTGTTGCGCACGGCAGCACTGCCCCGGGCTGTGCTGTGTGTGGTGCACAGGTGTAATGAAGCCCATCTCCAGCTGTCCACAGGTGAGAACTGGCAGGAAAGTGGGTGCCGTTTGGGCCTCCCTTGTGGGAACATGCGTTGAGTACCCAGGCAGGCTGGCAGGCTCATCTCCGTCCTGCAGACACATCTCTACTCTCCCCAGGATAGGTGAGCATGGTTCTTTACATCCTGGTCTTTGTTCCCTGCCTGCTGCTGCCCCTTGCTCACTCAGATGGAGGCCACAGGTGAGGTGGAGACCAGCTGGTGCTCCTGAGGAGAGCATGGGGCTTGGGCTGTGCTGCACCCCTCGTAACTGTCACTGATGGTGAGAGCAAGGGGCAGTGCCAGGTGGGTGGATGTTTGGGGAGGAATGTCACTAGAATGTTGCACACACACACGGGTCAGTGTCATGCCAGCCTGTCTTAGTGTCTTAGTCTGGGGTAGATGGACTGCATCCAGAAATGAGACCAGGTGCCATGTCTGTGACCAGGAGCTGTTCCTGCCCCTCACCCAGAATCTCAGTTCCCGCTTGGTCCCCCCATCCCTGCCAAGCCTTGCCCACAGCTCTGACCCAAACTCCTCAGGCCGCGGGTGCACAGAGGTACGAGCAGACATGGCCACCCAACCAAGGGAAGACTCATCTTCCTCCTTCTTTCTTCCCACTGGTTTTGGTCTCCCCCAGTGCTGCAAAAGGGCATTGGGGTGAGGGTGGAAGAGGAAAGCAGGTTGAAACCATATGGTCAGACTAATGCTTTATCTCTGCCTCCTAGCTATACATGTGTTCCTCCTCTGCTGATGCCATTAGCTTCGTTAGCACCGCTGGAGTGGTGGATTAGATCCAGTGAGCTGTGCAATGAACCTCATTGCTTCAGTCAGTTTTAAGGATTATGGTGAATTATGTAGATCAGAATCAGACAGCAATCCAGGCATGGCCTGATGTCTTGAGGGGGTGACAGGGCTGTAGCTTTGCCATTCAGGAGGTTTGCCGTGATCTAATTAAATGTTCAAACAGGCCCTCCTGGCCACAGCTCTGCAAACGCTGCCCACATTTACTACTCCCCTCTCTGTGCTCAACTTTGCTCAGTCTCTGTAAACAGCAAGGTCTAGGCTAGGCTTGGGGACAGAAACGGGCAGGATATGTTGTGATGAGCATCCAGATGGCAGCGGGTCCTGGAGCCATGGAGGGGAGTAAGGGAAGGAGATAAAGGTAGGAAATGAACAGATCCGCCCTGGCACCAGGTAGGAGGTGGGACCTGATGTCTCCTTCTGCTCAGGCTGAGCAGTGGGGGGTTGCAGCGACTTGACCGGGTGCAGCTGCAGTTCTGTTGAGAGGACCCAAGGGTGAAAAAGGCAGGATCCCTCATTGAAGGGAAGTGGAGCTTCTTCCATGGTCCTCAGCTAGATCCACTGACTGGCACAGGCCTTCTGGGCCATGCTGGTCCAGTTCAGATGTGCTGTCTGCTGTCTGCACCTCTGCAGTGCTCGCTTCCCACTGACCAGGGCAGACATACATGGTGTTTTTTCCCTCTCTCTTGGGACCCATTTGCTTCTCCATTGCTCTGCAATGATATGAATTGCACTGCACACTGGCAGTAAAAGCCCAGAAGAAGCTCAACTCCCAGCAGTGCCCTGACCAAAGTCCCATGGCCTGGGGACATGCGAGCACCCTGTGCTGATCCTTGGGGAGGGCTCACCAGTGGCCAGCACCCTCCTGCCAGCACTCTGGGTGTGCTTAGTGCAGAGAAGTCTGGGAGGGGAGCTGAAAGGCTCTTCCCAGTGCTGGGGCTGCAGCATGTAGCCAGTGCCACGGAGCCAAGTGCCAGGGTGGGCTGGAAGGGGGAGGTTTCTGATCTTGGCCAGTTTTGGGTTTCCTTGGCTAAGGTGAGGATCATGCTGGCCTCCCCAGTCAGGCACACGAAAGGGCTCCTGCCTGTGCCCCAGGAAAGGCTTGAGGGCTTGAGATCAGGTTGAAATATTGTTGATCCAGGAGACATCTGGACAGAGCCCCATCCTGCTCCTCCAGGCTGATGTCTGCTGGGAAAGCTTGGGCAGACTGCCCTGGGGAAGGGATATTGTCTGGGAAAGCTTGGGCAGACTGCCCTGGGGAAGGGATATTGTCTCGGCCTTTGACCCCCCTGGAAGGGCTCCTCTGGCTGCTTTGGCTCTTCCTTGAGTCTAACACCTTTCTTCTGCAGCATTTCTGTCTCCGCTGTGGAAAGGTGGAACACCTCCAAGCACCCTGCTGCTGTACAGGCCTGCTTCACCACCACCACCATGGTTCTGCCTGCTGCTGCTCCCCCTGCACACTCAGCTCCTGACTGTGGTCAATGTGCCTGTTCCACTAGGCATGGCCCCATCTCCCACAGCCTGTCCTGGCTGGGGAGCCAACACCCACGGCCCCTTGGACTGGCTCCCTGTGGGTTTGCAGGCCAACAGTGATCACTAGCTCCCCTCTCTTTTTTTTAGTTTAACTGAAAGAGCTAAAATCAAAGTCTGGGAGAAGTAATAAGGGAAAGTAACATGGCTCTGGAGAATGAGGTGGTGAAGCCTTCATGGGCTACTAAGAACAATGTTGTAGGTCCAGCTTTTGATTCAGCCACTGATGATCGTTGCGTGTGGATCAGGCTCCAGAGCAAAAGGTACCTTATTTTCCTATGCCAGCTTACACCCTCCTGAGTAACCTTTGAAAAGGCTCCTTTCATTCGGTTGAGTCTGGGAGCCTTCAAACAGCCTTCAGAGAAATGTGCTGAGTGGGTCCGGTTTCCTTTTGGCAGCAGGGTTTGAGCTCGTGCACTGACTGGTGCTCCTGCCCGTGGCTCTGCTCCCTGAGGAGCTCTGCTCAGACTAGAGAGCAAGGGCAGTGCAGGGGAGTGGTTCTGAATCATGAAACTGAAGGTGTCTGACGATGGCCTGGGGAAAGGTACACATGTTCACAGCCCGCTTTATCCACTGCTTTGCTAGAACAGATCCATCAGGATTAAATGAAGAGTGATGCTTGCCCTGGTAGCTCTTTTTTGTTGTTACTTTCAGCATTGGGCTATAAATTGTCTGCCTTGCCCAGTCATTGAAATGCTCTCCCCATTCCCTGGCTGCTGGAAATGGAGTCAGCCTAAGGCTGTTGTTTAGTGGAACACCTCAGCAGCACCTCCTGCCCCAGGGTTTTAAAGGCCATCCAGGGATGAATGAAATGACTGTCCTCCTGCAGCCAGCTCAGCAGGGCAAAAGGGAAACTGAGGCATGCTGAGAAAAGTAGGGGTAGCTGAGACTGACTCAGAGTCACACAGCAAGTGGCATCCACCCGTGGAAACGACACTGACCTTCTCTCTGCCAGCCCTGGGTGCTCAGCACGAGGCTTCCTCTGCCTTGCTGGGTTGTTGCACTTAAAAGATGTCATGAGTTTAACCGCTGTCTTCCCCACTGAGAGTTGTATGCATGTGGGTGGACATCGCTGATAGCTCTCAGCCTCCCAGACCTGCTCTCTTCTGGGACTGTGATGGCCCCACTTGCAGCCCAGGAAAGCACAGAGGCCAGGGAAGCTGCCCTCTCTCTGACTCCTATCCCAGTGGTGAGGCCAGGATAGCTGAGAGCCCAAGCAAGCCTTGTAACTGTGTCAGAAAATAAGGGAGGTGAATCCTGCAAGGCAGGTCTGTAGCAGTGAACAGAGCATTTCCTGACTTCCTGGGACCACCTGAGCTGAGCATCCCTTCAAATCCCTCACCTTGATGATGATCCTGCCACACGTCTGCACCACGGATGCAGCACAGCAGAGATGGAGCTGGTGGTTCATAGTTGTTGAGCATAGGCAGAAGATGTAGGGAGAATCCATATGGAGACCATCACATAAAGTCTTAGATGGGAAAGGGATTAGTCTAGCCCAGAATTACTTTGGTCTCAGCTGTAGCAGTGCTGCGCATAGGTCTTTTCCTGATTAGTGATGGAAATCCAGAATAGCCACTGCTATGACTCAGGATAACACCAGCATGGGGTGTCACTGCTCCCGGGCCAATACCCATTCCCGATTTGAGCCCATCAGGGCTGAAGTACCTACCAGGCACAAAACTCCCTGGGTCTTGTCCAGCCCAAGGTCAGGAGGGAGGAGGGCTGGCTTGGACAGGCTGTGGTGGCTGCCCAGCAGCACCTCTGGCACCTCCAGTGAGAATCACTCACCTTCCTGACATAAAAGAGGGGAGACAAAATCTGGGTTTGGCATGCACCAGAGCAGGAAAGGTCTGGCTAGCCTGAGTTATTTAAAAGGTCTGTGAACAAATGGGTGGCAGATGAAGTCTCCATGACAACCCACAGCTGGCCAGGCAGGAATTAAAGGACACCGTGCTTCAGTAGAGTGTCAGCATCTCAGAATCATCAACTCTTACTAACTTGGGTGACTACAGATGCACTTGAAAATGTGCAGATCAAAACACAGTCTTGTTTTAAGCCCTTTGGAGATAAGCAAATGCAAGGACGGTCATCCAAAAGGCTTATCTTCTGATAGATATCCTGCCTCCCAGCACCATGCCTCCACAGTCCTTCCTTGGGTGTTTAGGGTGGTAGACGTGAATGGTGAGACCTTGTCTGTTTGTTCTCTAGGCAGCTCTCTGGAAAAGGAGAGTTGCTGGTGCCAGCACACATGATGTCTGTGTTTTGTGCTGCGTTGTTTGGTAAACTGGTGGTTTGCGATTAATATTCTGGGCTCCGAGCCAAGCAAATTAGCTGTAATAGGTAGAGAGCAATTAATGGCAGGTTTAACTGACCACCATCTCACACAGGCTCTGCCCCATGGCATGTGCTTCTCTCGCAGTAAGGACCCAACTCTGAGGGATTCCTGACATCAGGGAGGTTTGTTACAGAATGGCTGCTCGGCTCTAAATCAGGGCAGCTGAAAGCAGAATCTGCCCCATTTAAATTGGTGAAGGGACTTCATCAATGTAAGGAAGAAACAAATGGGGACTGGACTCTGAAAAAATCTTTTGCCTGCTATTACTATAATAAGTTTCCAAGTCATGTGTCTGAAAGGGCTGAAGGGAAAAATCTATTTTTCTCCCTGTTTTTTTAGGCTGCTGCCTGTGTGACAGTCGCTCTGCAGTCACTGTACTGGGTTCTGTGTAGAGGTAGCCAGTTTTTCCTGCTGTTTGTGTGGGTTTTTCACATGGCAACAGCAGAGCGAAAAAAATTTTTTTTTTAAGAAGAAGAAGCAAATGTGATTGTAAAAAGCATCTCAAATTTGCAAGGAAGAGCGGGGAAAGGGGCAGGAACACAGACATCAGTGCACCAGACTCCTTTCTCCATTTTGGAGAAACAACTGTGGTTGTTGTGCTCTTCTCAGACAGCCAGGTCCAGGGATGTTGTCTGCATCATCCGCTCCAATGACACGCAAAGAGAGACCCCAGCCTGGGCTGCTGGGTACCCTTCCAAATGGCCAAGGCAGAGGCAGGTCACCCCAAAGCTGAAATTTTGTGGGGAGGCTCTGGGCATGCTGTGCTTGAAAGGATAAGGGGTTTCAATGCCTTGGTCCTCAGGCATCCTTTGGAAAGCTGAGATAGCAAAGTCAACGGGAGAGGCTGGGCTCTGCCTGGCCACCCAGAACCATGCAGAAGCTCTGCACTGTGAGCCAGTGTCTGGAGCCAGCAGGAGAAGTGCCCATGCTAACGCTGTGGTAATGCAGCTCCCGTGTGCCGGGTCATGCGTATCTGCGAGGGAAGCTGCCACCCTAACCCCCGTGCAGTGCAGCCATGCCCATCCCATGTACGGGCCGTTGTACAGGGCTGCTCCTTCCCAATTCTTGCTCCGGCCCTGGCCACGGCTGGCCACGTGCAGGCTCCAGGCAGGCTGTTCTGCTCCCTGCCCACCAGGCTGTAACAGCCCGCCATGCTCCCTTGGGAAACTGTTCCGTTCTTCGGTCCATCACATCACTCCCACGGCTGATGCATGCGTCACATTTTTCCCCCTTCTTCATCCAACTGCCCTTTAGATATTTATATAGTGTTATCATGTTCCCCCTCAGGCATCATCTTTCTAGGCTATACAAATTAAATTCCCTTAGTCGCTGCCCATAAGTCATCCTCTCCAGTCCTTGAATCAATTTGGCTGCTGCACTCAGGATGTTTTTTCCTTTTCTGTATGCTACATCTCTCTCCCTGTAAAAGCCACACTGGGTATTGTAGGGCATATTTACTACCACAGTGTAAAAATAGGATTAGGACCTGTTTTGTCCAGTGAAGGATTACTCTGGGCTCATACCTGCAAACAAGCTGCCTTTCAGCAGACTGGCAGCTTGGTGCCATATCTCCACTCAGGTGCTTCTGACTCCACAGTCCATGATTGCTCTGTAGCTGACCATGCGCTTGCTTCTCCCCACACTGCCTGTCCTTCTTCCCAGTTGAGAGGGTCTTGGTGTGAACCCTTAGTGCCGGTCTTCGTGTGCACCCACTGGGAAATCCTGCCTGGATCTCCCTGGATGTCCTCTTGTCTTGGAGTGGCCATGAGCTGCTCCTCTGCCCCTGGCTTGTGATAGCCCCTCGTCTGAGCACTCACCCAGCTTGTGTGCCTGGTGCACCCACCACAGGCAGCTGGGCAGTGCCCGCTGCCCTGTGAATGCCCCACCTCGGGCACAGTGGATATTTCTCCATTCTGCTGGACACACCTGGCTTGCTTACGGAATCACAGAATCACAGAATGGTAGGGGTTGGAAGGGACCTCTAGAGATCATCTAGGCCGACCCCCCTGCCAAAGCAGGTTCATCTAGGCAAGGTCACCCAGAAATGCATCCAGACAGGTCTTGAAAGTCTCCAGAGAAGGAGACTCCACAACTTCCCTGGGCAGCCTGTTGCAGTGCTCTATCACCCTCACAGTAAAGACGTTTCTCCTCATGCTGAGGTGGAACTTCCTGTGTTTCAGTTTATGCCCATTTCCCCTTGTTCTAGCACTGGGCACCATTGAAAAGAGACTGATTGCTCCATCTTCCTGACACCCACTCTTCAGATACATGTAAACATTTATTAGATCCCCTCTCAGCCTTCTCTTCTCTAGGTTAAAACAGCCCCAAGGATCTCAGTCTTTCCTCATAGAAGAGATGTTCCAGTCTTTGTAGCCCTCCGTTAGACTCTCTCCAGTAGTTCCCTGTTGCCCTTGGACTGGGGAGCCCAGAACTGAATGCAGTATCCCAGCTGTGGCCTCACCAGGGCAGAATAGGGGGGAGGAGAACCTCCCTTAACCTGCCGGTCACCAAGAGGGTAGTTTGGGGAGCGCAAGGAAGGTGGGGTGATCAGCTACAATTTCTGGTCAGCAGTTTGCTTGCAAGCACTTGAAGAAGACAGCTTGCAGGAGCCACAGCTGCGAGAGGCCAACGGAGCATTGGGTTGTCCTCAGCCTGTCAGTGAATCCCTCCCTGGAAATGATCATGATTAAACACTTGCACTCTCTACCTTGGACACCTGCAAGCCTACAGCTCCAGTGTCGTTGCTTAGAGCTGATTTCTTCTGTGGACACTTGGCTGTGGCAGAAGAACAGGCAGGGAGGAAACATGTTAACATCACCTACCCTCTGCGGTGTGACAGAGGCCATGCCAGAGCAGTAACAAGTGCTTGACAGAGAATAAACTCATTGACACAGCAGCTACAGTCTATTCTATTCATATTTTTCCCTGGAAAATTAGATTTCATCTCCAGCTGTTGCTGCTTTTTTACATTCAATATAAAGCTAACTGAGTAATGTGTGCTAATGGGGTGCCCTGAAGCGATGCTGGCAGGGCTTTCATGCCTGCCTCATAGAGAGCCTGGCTCTCACCATCTCTCCCAGTCTGCTGTGGTGACCACATGTGATCGCAGAGTGACATCTTGAGAGAAACTGCTGCAAATTTGGAAATTCTGATCAACCAAAAGGGTTTCTGTAATTCTTGCCACTGTGTTTGGGATTTGTCCTTGTATTTTATCAGACTGTATATTCATTTAAATCTACTCCTGGGGGGTAGCCTCATTACTGGGCTTGTTCTTCTCCTGACCTCTCCCTCCATATGCCAGCCTGAGCTTCTCTCTTGGTTGTTGCCTGCAGGATGTCTTGTGGGGTGGTGGTGTCTGAGATCCGCATAAGGACTGGAGAGGATCTCTCCATCTTTTAATATCCTTCATGCCTTCCTTCACCCATGTTGCTTACTGGGGATTGTAACCTTCCCTCCAAGGACTGGTGGGGAGGATAAAATCACAATGATGCAGCATCAAATGCCTCTGGCTGTGCAAGGCTGGACCTGCCTCTGCATGGATGCTGCAAGCTACAGTCACTCCCAGGGGCAGCAAGGCGAGAGAAGGTTGTGTGGCTTCAGCAAGTGCAGCAGGAGTCTGGAAAGTAGGAGTCTCAACCTCACACTGTCAAGCTCTGGTTGGGAGCCACTCTCCTGTTCTGAGGCTTCCACAGCTCCTGAGGTAGGGAGGCCTCACCAAGCACTCAGTCCTCATCACACACGCTATTTCAGTTCCAGTGCTCTGAAAAGGCTCATATTGCCCATCTGCAAGCACCCACGGCCCTACCTGCACCTCCTCAGCTGCAGCCTGGCAGGGACATCTGCGGAGCACACACCAGCCCAGCGGAAGGGGCTGGTTTCCGTTGCCCAAGCACTGAGTACCCGGCAGTGCCCTGCTCTGTCCCAACCCTCCCTCCCCACTGCACCATGCCTCTTCCAGCCTCCGCCAGCTGTCAGTGATCTCAGACTTTGGGAGAGTCACTTGAAACGCCACCATGTTATAGTCTCTCTTTCATCCCTGGCATCTCCATATGTTTCATCTTGGAAGGCTTGATATTAAAAAGCATCTCATGAGACATGGTCAGAGGATTACAGAGGTCAAGTCAATAATGCATTTTGGTCTGCAGCTTCCCTTTAAGCAAAAATGGGGGGGAGCTGCCTAAAGAGGTGAGGACCCATGAATGACAACACACAGACCCACTTGTATGGCTTGTAGATTTTCTCAAGGCATTAATGTTAATTAAGTACTAATTAACTGAAATACTCTGAAGTATCTCTGTCATAGCAGCCTTGTGTAGCAGAGTCTGTCTGATTTATATTCATCTAAGTTCACTTTTTACATCAAGGCAATCTGCTTTATGGATTCACTATGGATTCGTGCTGCATATCTAACCTGCCTGCAGGCTGGTGGGTCAAGCAGGAGCATGGCTCCGATTCAGGAAGAGAATTGAGTGTGTTTATAGTCAGAGAGTTATGTTGAGCTGAGTGGAAATGAAGCATGTGCATGGGAGTGGGCCACATGCCCACCATGGTGGTAGAGCATTGATAGGGTCCTGGGGAGCCTTCAGGACCTGCCCTGGCTGCCTCAGCTCTCCTCCATGCACAATCACGTCTCCCATCGGTGCCTCTCACATAAGCGCAGCAGGAACCTGCCATGTCTGATGCAGAAGCAGGTCCGAGTTCTCTGGAGGGAAGCGTGCAGTAGGTGTGGTCCGGGCAGCGAGAGCCTGTCAGCCATGCAGCCCTGCCTTGGTGGCATCCCGCATATTCAGAACTGCTTGAACCCCTGTGCTTTCATCCTCTTTTCCCTTGAAGGGGAAAGTCTCCACAGGATTTGTCCTTTTTTAAATCTGCCACAGCAGCAGCCCGAGTCTTTGCTCTGCCTCGCTGCTTCTCTGACTTCCACTTGCCGTCTGGTCACATTAAATTTGACGGGTTCTTTTGATGTCTCTCTTTAATTCAGTCAGGTGACGCCAGAGAGGCTTTCTGCCTGTTGGAAAGCAAAGAGTTACCTCTTTAATGTCTGTGTAAGCCTTTGGGAAGAGTGGAGTTGGGAAGATTAATCCTGAAATGAAAAACACGTTCTTTGCATTGACAAGGTTGGCTGAAAAAGGAAACCATTAAATCACTGGAGGGGCAGCCACTCTGGGAAAGGCAGAGAATTGGGGTAGCACATGTAGGTTTGGAAATCTGGTAAAGGAGCAGAGGACAGCAAGGAGGAGATATGATATGTTTGAAAACTCATCAAATTGATTCTGGTCTCAGTGGCAGGAGTTTCTGCTGGAAGTAAGGCTGCCAGGTTATTCCAGCCAAGCCAGACCTGAATCCAGCTCTCTGGATTTCAAGGTTGTGGTTCAACCTCTCTAGATTTCTTTCCCTTGCACTTGTGAGTTTCTGCTCCAGGGATAAGAGCAAAGTGAAATCTTGTTTCCCAAGCTCTTGCAAAGCTGTCAGCATCAACAGGAAAAGTACAGCAGAAGAGGAAGGAGCAGAAGCCTGGGCAGCTCGATTCCTGCCTGTGCTGGGTGCTAAAACATAAAGGCAGGACAAACAGAGTCCAGGGAGTCTGCAGAGTACAGCCAGCAAATACAGCATTGACAGAACTGCTGCCTGAAGGGAAAATCCCTGAGTGGGACAGTTGGTCTCCATCCTTTTGAATAACACAATTTAACCATCCTTTGCTTTTACTCAGACATAAAGCTTCACTTTAAAAAGCGAGGAAGCAGGGGCACGTATTGCTACGCATGCATGAGAGAGAGAGCACAGATTTTCAGCAAGAGTGACGAAGGATAATTAGCAGTTTAGCCATTACAATCTGATACATGCCCCAGCACTCAGCTTCTCCCCTGCTGTGTGCTGTTGCTCTGGGTGTGTGTGGTGGTTTAGTAAAGCTGTGGTGGTTCAGTCCCTGCCAGCAGCCAAGCCACATGGCCACTGCCGCTGCCCCCCAACTCAGACAAAGGGAGAAAGCAGGATTGCCTGAGAATGCTTTTTGAGTTGAGATAAGGAGAGTTTAATACAGTGACACATAAGAAACAATCACTGTAACAGCAGCAATAACAACAGTGAGAAAAGCAATGTACAAAATAAGCAATACCGTGTGGACAAACAGATGGACCCCAGCAGACAGGCCGCATGCTTGGAGCCAGAACTGGCCCGGGGCATCGTATGGAATAGCCAAATCAACCCTGTCCTGGCTGAACCAGGACAGTGTGCCTTACTTGTCTTTTTGCCATGTAGGTATGCACACCATCCTGGTGCCTGTTCCTCCTTTGTCAGGAGGAAGCTCATCTGCCCTGGCATGTACACCATCCCAGGAACCTTGTTCAGGAAGGGCATTGCCAAGACAGGGGCCAAGCCAGTCTCAGAAGGAATGGATTTCGGTAGCTGGTGGGGACAAGAAAGGGGCAATTTACCGGCCATTGCAAAATGAAGGCTGCAAAGGCTCCATCCATGCAAAAAACTCAGGGATGTTAGAGGCATCTACCACGACCAGGCTCCTTCAAAGGCATGTATTGAGCATCTGTGAGGATCTGCCATCTCAATCAGGTAATGGAATCAGAGCCAGAGGTGGACTTTGCAGTTAGACCTGAATCCCAGACCTGCTGAAGACAGGCCTGACCAAATCAGTGCTGCTGAGCTCCATCTTCTCCAAAACAGATCAGCCTCTTGTAGAGTAAAGCTCCAGCACCTCTCTCCCTGCTCTCCCTCAGGGAGAGAAACTGTCCTACACTAATGCCTGTTAAATTTTACAGGCATCTAAAAATTGAATCTGAGTTTAATCTCCTTTGCCCAAGCCATGAGTCTCTGATAAATATTTTGTTTTCCTCCAAGTAAAGAAGCTTTGGAGTAATTAAAGCAAATGATGAGTCCTTTCCTCCAGTGGAGCCTCAGCAGAGGCAAGGCTCATCCCCCAGCTCTCATGCTCTCCTGCATGCCGAGCTACACAGCAGCTGAGCACCGACCAGCCAGACACTTGCTGCTCTCCTCATGCCTTATTGAGCAATTTGAGAAAGCTGCCTCTCTAGATAATGAGAGAGTTTTGCTTGTTGCAGCAACATTTGAAGAAGGAAGACAGAAAGGCAGATGAGAAGGTCACTGCTTTCTCTTTGGAGGGTTCATTTTTCCCTCAATGAAAGAAGTTGCCGCTTTCCTGGCCACTTGGAGACTGTTTGCAGCACCATGACATGCTGTGTTTAGCATGCCTGCTCCACACTTACTGTTCTCCTCCAAGTGAGAAATTTTAGAAAGCGTTTTTTTCAAAACCCATTACAGTTCATGGGAAATGCAGCAGCAATTAGAGATGCCATAGGTGGGAGTTCAGATGGGGAAAGATTCCCACCTTGCTAAGGAAGGGAAGAGTTTTCTGTGGACTCATGGTCACGGTTTCTTATCTGATAAATGAGAAACAATAGCTGCAGGAAGATGAATGTGAAGGAAGTAAGCTCTCCAAAGAAGGCATGCGCAGTCCATGGTGCCTGAGCTGAGCCTGGATGAATTATAATGGCTTTGTCATGGAGCAAGTGGCTGCACTGAGCAGAGAAATGATACTGTCACGAAATCTCTGTAGAGGCAGTCCATGAAAGTCCACTTATTGTATGGGGAAGGAAAGCATGTCAGCTAGCATAAATCTGCTCACCAGCAAGAAGAGCAGGAGGGCTGACAGCATTTGCGTTGGTAGAGAGTGAGCCAGGAGGGGTCTGGAGGAAACAAACTGGGATGTGAGCACTTCTGCTGTGAAGTCATTGAGCTGGCCTGTGTTTCCAGGAGCCTTTTAAGAGCCAGTCCCATCACTCCCTCCATGGGGGAAACCAACTCCACGAACATGCTCTGGGGGCTAGGCGGGGCTGAGCTGGGAAGGTGCAGGGGGACACAGCTCCTGGCATGGCGGATGGAGCACATTGGAGGAAAATCAAGTGTCTCCACTCACCCCATCGTCAGGCTGTTTGTCAGAGGAGGTGAGAGCAGGCTTCATGGATGGTTGGATGGCAAGGGTGAGTAGATGGCCCCCCACTGTCACCTCCACACACATTGGCCAAACTCAACAGCATAGAGAGCAAGCAGAGCAGCTTGGATGGGAGCCTGCAGGCAAACAGAAACCCTGCCAGTCCCCAGCTTCCACTGTGATGTTCCTGTCCCTCCACATGCCCCTCTCATCTTCCACCCAGTGATGCCACCAGAGCTGTCAGAGCTGCCAGTTGCAACAGCAGGGCTGGTGACAGACCCCTACGACTGGCATCCGTGGGCAGGTGGAGAGGCTGAGCGTAGTGGAGTGGTCACCGTGCCCATGGGCTGTGCAGAGCCAGATCAGTGCTGCACTCCCACCCTCCACCCATCGCTGGGGCCTTGCTCCCCTTGCCCAGCCCTGCAGGGAGGGCTTTGGCAGGTGCGTCAAGCTGTGCGCTCTCTTAGGGTATTATTTTCTCACAACCTTTTATTTTTTTGGCTCTTCAGGATAGTGCTTGTAAAAACAGCCATAAAGAAGTTAAAAAGCAATGTGCTGGCTCAGAGGAGTCGTTCAATATCTTTATTAAAGATCCGCAGTACTGGAGCTATAACAGTACTTGGCACTCAGAGGGCACCTTTCATCTTATGAGTTCAAGTCACTTTACAAGTGCTAATGAATTAAGCTTCATAACAGCCTTGCATACAGAGTCTTGCAAACGAATTATTCATCTGTTCTCACAATATAGGCATTAAATAATAATAATAAGCTGGTTAATTCTGTCTCTCCTCCAGTCTGGGAATTGTCTCTGAGCTGATATCAATTCCTTCCCATTTATCCAGCACTAATGGTCAATATTTCTCATGTGCAGGATTAGGTGAGCAGGGGAATATTTGAGTCAGACAATTTGAGTCAGAGCCGTGGTGTGGTGAGGTTTCTCTTCTTGGTCTTCTCTGATCTAGCCTAGCACTGAGCCTCAGATCCTGCCAAATGCTGAGCTCTCACCCTGGCCCAGAGGAGCTCTTAACCACTGCCTTTCCTTACATACATGAGTAGCACCATTAACGTTCAGAGAAACACACCTTCCAGCAAAGTCAGCATCTTCTGTAAGGTGTTCCTGGCTCGAGATTGAGTTACCTGATGCTTCAGGGGATAAATCCAGAAACAGTAGTAGGTGCTGTGCTCATGAAGAGATACAGAAGTAGTACTGAATTGTTTCAAATGCTTAAATTAAGCACATTTGGAAGGTTCCTGATCCATCAGGGTTTGGGTGAACAGTCTGTTCAGATGTTGCCCTCAGAGAGTTGAAGTTGAGTAGAGGATTTTCTGGGGCAGTCCTGAGAGGTGAAGATGGAATTGGTTTGGTTTGGACCAAAACAGAAAAAGTGACACTTCTCAACCAAGTAAAACACAAAGATGCCACTCTGAAGTGTTTAATCTGGTGGAAACAGAAGACCCTTGTGCCCCTGGGCACTATCTGATCTGCCTATGCTCATTTTCTTTTAATTTTGTGAGGTTTCAATGTTAAAGCCCAAAACCTTGCAGTTTAAAAACAGCACATTTAATGTTGAATAGAAAAAGAGCAGCTCTTCTGGCACACCTGCTACAAAAGCAGTCACTTAAAAACAATAAAATGCTTTTCAAATCGAACCTCCCCTCCTCCGTTTTTGCCCAAAGCTCTTCACCTGGTATTTAGTAGAAGCAACTAGATTTAGTCTCTCAACACCAGATGCTCTCCCTTGGTCAGGACACTGTAGAAAGATGTCACCTTGCCTTTCCCACAGTGACAACACCTTCCAGTAGGAACTTGGAGAAGTACTAGATGGCAGAGAGAGAGGGGGACAGCCGCTGGGTCAGGCAGAAGGCCTTTGTCCCAATTTCTGGGCTCCAGGAGGGTTGTGTTTGCTCTGGGAGGAGGGAGCTGAAGGCTGAACACAGGGGGAACATGACTGGGCATCTCTTACAAGGAAATTTCCCCATCTTTTACAAGGAATAACAAACTGTCTTGACTCCATTGTCAGGAGTGCATTACTGGTACAGGCGAGGGTGACAGCAACAACTGAAGAACTGCCCCAGGAATCCTGGAGTGAGATGTCTCCTGTCCTGTGCCCATGCCAAGCCAGCAGAGAGCTGCTCGGGAACCCTGGGGCCAGTGGTGCTGAGCACTGAAGCCGCAGCACATTGGTTCCAGCCCTGAGGACTGTGGCACAGTGGGGAATGTGGAAGCACAAATGTTTGGTATCTGTCTAGGCTCCTATTCCCTGAAGGTTATCAGTGTTGGTAAATAGAAGCAGTCAAAGTCAAGGCTGGAGCATGCTAAAAACCATCTGCCTGTGCTGGAAATGGAGATGGTTGGGCCATGCAGCTGGGGGTTGTGGGGACACCTGCTCGTACCTGCCGGCATAGGCTGTCCAAGGAGAAGTGTGGATATCTGCCCTTGCAAAGAGGGGCTCATGGAGCTGCTCCAAAGAGTGCAAAGTGGGAGCAGGCTTCAAGCCAGAGCCATCTGTGAAGTGACCTAGAGCCAAAGCAAACCTCTCACACCCTGGACTAGGCTCAGGCTGTCTCCCCGAGGCGTCTTTTGCAGTCCCTGGGCTATAAAGATGGATACGCAGGTGTGCATCTCTGTGCCGCTTGCCTTGTGGTGTCCATGGGGAAGCGACACTGAGGTGTCTCTGCTCCATCCCTTGTGGCAGCACATCTGTAGGGACAGCAGTTACCCCAAAAGCAGTAATGGCAACTGTGTGGCCATGCTTGGCCTCTCCCAGGAGGGTGGACAGCCCATGCTGGTAGAGGTGGCATGGTCAGCCCTCTGTGACAGCAGGACAGCTCCTCACAGCCAACCAGACCCACACAGTCATGTACTCTGAGGGCACTCTGATGGTCCCTCTCATCCCTACCTGGGCATCCTCCCTTTCTCCTGGTTTCCATGGTGCATATTTGGGCAGTAATTATAAGGATGCTGATTGCTGATGATGAACTCATTGCTATATTCATATGTCTGGGTGCTGAGGTCACCATCTTCACAATGGCAATAATTGTAGCAATGAACACACAATAAAATAAATCTCCAGTTGAAGCCCAAGTCTAGAGGGAAAAAATCCCAGAAGCTGTTTCTTTTGCAAAGATGTGAGATAAAGAATGCTCGCTGCCAGGGATCTGCCATTTTCTTCCTGGGATCTGAAGAACACAAGTGTCTAATGTGCTCCTGAACAGTGTCTGAAGGGAGCAGTATGGCAGGGTTTGAGCGAGCTGCGGGCTTGCACTGCCAAAAGCAGCTGGGAAGCAGGTCCCAGAGGAGGATGGTGTGCCGGCCCCAGAGGTGGGCATCTGGGGACAGCAGCCCTGCAGGCACTGGGAACCTTGGCTGCGCCTGGGCAGTGCAGGATTGCTGAGCCAGAAAAGTCATAGCCCTGAGGAGTCGGAGCGGAGCGGCAGACAGGTATGCTGGAGGGGTTAGCCATTGCTGCCTGCCTCCAGCTGCCGAGGCCTCTTGCTGGGAATCCCAGCTCCCACTAGATCTGACAACGTTTTTGCTCATCACATGACCTCGGACAAATAATCTTTCCTGTGGTGTCTGGTTCCCCAGCTGCATCAGGAGCAAGGATGCTCCCTCTGTTTCTAATCAAGACCCAGAGGAGGCACAGGGACTGTGGTCCCCCTGGGTGTGGGGCTGCCCGCTGGCACGCTGGGGCTGAGCTGGCTGCTCCCCTGGGATGGCTGTTGGAGGAAGCAGATGGGCTGCTGTGGAGTCGTGTGTGTGGCTACCAGCTTGGGCGTGTAGCATTGCAGCAGCAGTGCTCTGCTGACCCACAGCCCTGTGAGATGAGGCTGGGCTGGGGGACCTCTGCTCTGCCCCACGGCAGCCAAGGGCAGTGTTGGAGGAGGGCTGGAGAGCAGAGCCCCTGAATCACGGCTTGATCTTGCCTGATCATTTCCACGTCAGTGACTGGAAATCAAAATTGTTTCTATGCCATTCTGAGCATTAAAAAAGTGGTTCGGAGCTGAGAGGGGAGTGTCAGCAGAGGGGTAAGTGTGTGTGGAAATGGTATAAGATTAATTACAGGAGCAACAACTACGACTGTTGATAAATCAGCTCCCGTTAGGAGAGTACCCGTGGTCCTGTAACTATCTACCATTCTCAAGCTGGGGTGAATGAACTAGCTAATTGTTTGCTGTGCTGAAAAGCAATCTTCAGGGAGCAGCACATTACATTAAATGAGTCAGCTCCATGCTGGCAGGACTATTATCAAATAATATAATATTTAGCTGGACGATTTCTACCCAAGCTCAGTGTCGACGGAGAAGGGTGTTGTTTTCGTCAATGTATAAAGAAAGAAAGACATCGGATACTATTTGTTTCCTGATGAGTGGAGATCTGGCAAAAAATGGGATCATTTCACTTGTTAGTGCACTTTTGAAATGAGTCATGTGTGTTTCAGCGCTGCTTCCAGAAACTTAATTGAAAGTTCTCGTGTCTGTTGTTGTAAGGGGAGAACCATATGCTGTCGAAAGACATGGCTTGTTTTTCATAGTCCAGAAAGATTATAACAGCATCAAATCCCAACTGTTGTGGCAATGCTCTCAGAGAGCAGGAATAAATCTAGGAGTTTCTACTGTAAGGAAATAAAAAACCTCACAATGACAACAACAAAAAAGGAGACGCCGTTTTTGAACACACAGCTTCATTGTGCTGTTTGATAGTGTTGATAATCGTTGCCAACTGATCTACTGAAGGGTGAGGGGCTGTGGGACCACCTCCCCCTCCAGCGGAGGATGGGACGTATGATACAGTCAGTTGTTTGTGAGATGCTTGTGCTGCTGGCAGTCCAGACTGCTGGCCCATCTTTGAAAATCCTGGTTAATCATCCCATGCCATCCCATTCATCCTTTCGTATTATTATTTGCAAAGCTCTCTTGGCTGGAAAATAAAGTCAGTGAATAATAAGCTGGGAAACAAGCAAGCCTCGTGATGCCAGACGGCAGCAGCGTCAGGAGCTGGGCTGGGAATCCGCGCAGGAGAAGAGTGCTCCCGAGATCCTTGGGTAAAATCTTTCTGGAGAAGAGCTGGAGTCCCTCCATGACCATCTGGTCAAAGACTACATGCAATTGCACTATGGAGGACTTGCTAAGACAGCCTCTGCAAAAAGACTGAAAGGATAACACCGATGATACAAGTTGGGTTGGCCGAGGAGGGCAGGGTGGGTAGCTGAGGGTGTTTGTGCAGCACTATCCCAGAGGGGCTAAGTCCTCTTTCATCTGCTGGGCATCATCTGCCAAGTACACGTGTCACACATCAGAAGTAGCTCAATTTATTAGGCTGTGAAGTTGCAGACTGTTAGCAGTTGGGTTACTGAGGTTCGTATTTTGGATTTAGTTGGGATTTCTCTTTGGACAGACTGTTAATGGCTCTGTTATCATAGTTCCAAGTCCCCTGCCATGGCAGGGACACCTCCCACTAGACTGGGTTGCTCAAGGCCCCATCCAACCTGGCCTTGAACACATCCAGTGATGGAGGATTTGCAACCCCCCCTGGGCAACCTGTGCCAGTGTCTCACCACCCTCAGAGTGAAGAATTTATTTCTAATTTCCAGACTAAACCTACCCTCTTCCTGTTGCTTACATGGCAATCCCAGCACAGCCCCACTTCTCTCCTACACCTCCTCTACCCACTCTTTTACATTTAGTCCCTTCCTTCTGTAGGTTGTCTTCAGCAAAGCACTTAAACAAATGCATAAATTCAGGCACCTGCATAAGCTCCAATGCAAGAGCACCTGTCTGAAGCAAAAGCCATGCTTAGTGTTCTGTGTGCTGCGGTGAGAGGGGTTGTTTCCCAAGCAGGGGTGCATGTGCTGGACTGCACATCCCAGGCAGGAGCCAGCTGGAGCAGGAATGGCTCTGAACCTGTTTGCACCATGTGGTGAAGGAGAGAGTCCTTGCAAGGTTCTGCTGTAGGCGAGACTGCAGCACATACAGTAATGAAATAATAACAACCCCGTTAGAAGTGGGAACCGGCAAGCACTCAGCCTTTCCCTAATTCAGCGTTTCCCTATTTTATACATATGCCATATGCTACAGTAGCATATGTCAGAAGATAAATTGCATGTGGCAGAATAATATATTATATATAACTTGAACACAGTCTTCCTATTGTTGATAGATTCCTTCTTTCTTTTTATTTCCTTCTCTTTCTTTTCCTCCTTTTGCATGTTTATCAGTTCAGAAAACCTCATTTCCCACAAAGATGGCCAAGACACTTGCAGGACTATTCATTGAAAAGATAACCAGGAGTCTACGAAAATGAATACAATTAATGAGTAAAATGGGGGAAACTTGGCCAAAGTATTCCAACTTCAAAATAGGGTGATAAAATCAAATATAAGTTGTTCCTTTCAGTGGGCACAGATTATATCCTCAAGATATTAAACCCATGAAAAGATAAACAAATGCTCAGCACTTCTTTTATGTCAGGAGGTGGTTTCCCAGGGCCCACCAGGCTTGGCACCTGGAGCAAAGATACTGAGGTCATTTTGGGTACAGTTTACCTGCCACCTTAAAGGGTGCCTATGAGATCTTATGGGAAGGAAAATGCTGTTGTTGTTTCTAGTGCTGTAATGGGAGACTCAACTAGTAGGGAAAAAGTTGGAGGTTTTCTCCATATTTTTTTTTTCTCAGGCAGAGGAGTAAAATTTCACCTCTGAGAGAATGATCCTGCAAGACACTGGGTGTTTTGTGCTCCATGAAGGTGGTGGGGGCTCGGGACCTCCCGGCATATGCTTATCAGATCGAGTGGTGACCAGAGTAGAATAAAGGTTGACCAAAGCCTGGCCTGACCTAAGGAGGACAGTGCAGATGACATCTGAATATATCCTAGACACAATTCAGAGCAAAGGAAGAGTATCTCCCAGAGCACTTCTCTCCTGGAGTGGCACTGAGCTACAAAATTTGTTTTCAAGTGCTACAGTGGGTTCCCTACAAGAGAAAATGGCAGGTCAGGTGGGATTGCAGGCTGGCACCTCATCCGGAGCCCCACCTGCGAGGCTGTGTCCTGGGAGGGGGTGAGAAGTCCTGTTCTCTCCTAGAGCCGGAGATGGCCGAGGGCGAGACATAGGGTGGAAGGTGTCCAGCCTGCATTTGGGCAGGGGAGCAGGTAGCCTTCCTTTCATCTCATTCAAGTCCTCTGCAGCAGCCACCCCTGGCAGGGTGGTGGGTATCACACTGTCCCCCAGGCTATCAGAGGTTTCCACAAATGTACCGTTCTTCTTGGAAATCACACTCTCCCTCCTCCAGCACTGGCAAAGCAGGGCTAGGAGAATGCTTCTGCTGCCCACTGCACACGTGAGAGCAGCAGGAGCACCAGCAAACACGAGGCCATGCAGGAAAGCAGATTTTAATGACTTGATGGGTCTTTGATTCCAAATTTATATATATAAATATATATAGCATCATGAGTCATGACAGTGCTCTGGGAGCACAGGAGGACAGTGAAAAGAGTGCCTGACCACTAACTAATTTGAAGATCTCCCCCTGTGCCAGATACTTGTCAATGCTGAGACCCTGCTGACCTGATGGATCGTGGGGAGTTTTGGGAACTCAGCAGCTTCCAGGAGTCAGACTGGTCACTGCACAAATCAAACAGCAGCCTGAAAAAGCCCCCAGATGCCTCATCCATGCCAGGCACGGCAGACTGCCCTGCTGCCTTTCATTGTAAAGCACCACATTGGCTTTAAGCTGCAGATATGGGAAATAACGTTTCTGAAATGACCAAGTGCCTGTTCCCTCCGTCTTTTCTCTGTAGAGTGAAATGTCCACCTTGCAGGGGGCTCACACAAGGACCATGTCCCTCTTTCAGCTCACGTTCACCCCTCTGCATTGTAGACTTTTGGCAAAACTGCAGTGGATATGGTAGCCTCTATTGTAGGCACACCAGTTGATATTTCTTCTGCCCCGCTGGCTTGAAAGCCCAGCTGACCTGCCCAGTCCAGGAACGGCTGTGCTCTTGAGAGACACTTGTAATACAAGTATGTTAAAGCAAGCAGGTGGGAGGACAGCACAGCAGTCTGTGCTCCACTGGAGACACGCAGAGAAGTAGGGCCTCTTAAGGAGGTGTCTGCAGGTGGCTGAATTTAAATTCCCAGGCACTAGGACAAGCAAACAGATCATAGGAGGCATGTTTTAAAGACCCATCTTGTATACAGAAGCAAAGCCAATTGCAAGCTGCAGAGTTTGCAATGCCTAATAAGCCACTTTCTGCCTTCCGTCAGGTGGGTGTGTGGCTGTAGCAAGTCTGTGATGGAGGAGGCAGCCTTAAACCCAGGCTTAGGCTGTTGCCCCTTTGCCTGTTAGATTTCAGGCCACATCTGACTGCTCTCATGAGCCCAAATGCTGCAGCACCGGCACAGCAAGCAGAGCTTTGCAAGACGCAAGCAGTCGGTGCCTCTCAACACGCCTCGCCGTGTTTCCCTGCTTCTGCCAGCAGCTGCAAAAGCTCTGCAGAGATTATCACCAGAACATTTCTTGCCAGGAGGAGGGTTGTTTCCCCTCCTAATGGAGACTTGGCTGCAGCAGCCATGAGGCTCAGAGGCACCTGGCAGGGTGACAGGCAGTGTGTGGGCAGCCCTGGGCGCTGCTGCTCCGGGAGCACCCTGTGAGGTGCACAAGGCTGCTTTGCTCCCGTTCAAGGACAAACCAGTGAAGTGGCCAAGCTCAGTTGCTCACGGGCTATTGCCAGGCAATGCTCAGCATGCTTAGACAAAGCAGATTGACGTGTTTGCCAGAGAAAACAATGTACCCACATTGCCAGGTCTCTTTCTCTCACTTCTCAGTTAGCTCTTACATTTTGCAGTGCCCCAAAAGAAAAAATGAGTTCAAGTCTATCAAAAAACTACTGAGGAAAGAGGTCTTGTGAAGGTCACAAGTTATCATTTCCTTTACTGTTTACTAGTTGTGTATCTCCCCAAGAGCTTCCAGATGATGTTCATCATCTTTTAGGGTAAAACACTGTGAGAAAGTACAAGCTACAGTGGCTCCTTTCTCCTTAATAATCATTTCCCTTGCTGCAGCTGATGTACACACAGCCCAGGGCAAAGGTTTAGTGGGCCACTGGCTGAAGGATCTATGGCCACAAAGGTCTCTGGGTCTTGCTGACATGATGGCTAGGTGGATTTGTGGAGGAAACCTGAGGAGGCAAAGTCCCTGGCAGAAATCACCTGGAATGAAATCCCTACACATAGACAGCAAGACAAAAATAGTGTACTTTCTGAGTTGTTGAAGCAGGAGATGATCAGCTATGTAATGTAGCACTATTTTGTAATCTGCAACAATGGCACAGCCCATTTATTCTACACGGCAGAGTATTGTTGTAATGGCAAAAGCAGTGAATACAGCCTGCACCGTCTGCAGCACCTTCAGCGGGGTGCGCAGGCTGCAGGCACTGAGCGGTGACACCCGGTGACAGCTCTGCATCTGGCCTCCAGCCACCCAGGACCATAGCAGGGCTGGGGACCAAGCCTGCCTGGCACCAAGTGCCATGGGATGAGCTGGCTCCTGGAGATGACCGGCACCTGCCCTGCTGCTAGCATAAGGCGAGGCTTGATGCTCTCTGGCGTGATGGCTTTCCATGGCATATGTGGGGGGATTATTACAAAGAACCCGAGGAATTACAAAGAGCTCCAGGACAGTGCCATTGTCTGGGGCTCTTAAGAGGAAGGTCAAGACAGAGACTGAGCAGAGCTCCAGCATCACTTAGGCTGAGCATGATTCAACAGAGGAGGCTAATGACGTTCACAAGCTGGTCAGGAGATACTTGGGTGTCTTGCTAGCTGTTGGCATGAGCATTACGAGGCCTTGAGCAGCAGCAGCAGCTTGTGGAGATTGAGCCTTGTAGGGGCAGCTCCAGGGCATTTCTTCACAAACAAGACAACACAGGGCTTCAGCGAGAGCCTCCAGGCTCTGCTACTTAAGCTTCAGTATTGGGTATTTACACTTGTTTGCCATCGCCTCTTCACAGTCACTTTGATTCCTTGAGCAATTAGCAGGTCTGGCGCTAGGAAGAGGTGTTGTGGCGGGCACTGCGGGATGGGAGCAGCAGTTATTTTTAGGTCTGTAGAGTTGGTACTGTAGCACCCCTGTGCTGCACTGCTACCCAAGGCAGCATCCTTCTGCCTGGCAGGAGAGAGCTCTGCCAAACTGGGCAGAGGCTGAGCCAGCAGCCCCAGCACCACTGAGCCACTCCCTGCTTGCTAATGCCCATGTGATGCCATGTAGATGGAACACACTGCCACGCTCACTTCTTCTCACTCTGAGACTGCCAGGGAGGTTGGCTCTTCATGGAACAACCAGGGGCACGTTTTGGGCCAGCCAGGTGGGTCACTGGAAGAAGGCGTGGTCATAGCCATGGAGCAAGTCAGTTGGTCAGTCACCACTGTGGATGTGGAAAGTACAGATAAATCAGGGAGGGTGTTTTGTCCTATTTGTAAAAGTAAATAGAAGTATCTGAGCTCCCTGCTGCAAACTCTATGCAAATTTAGACATCGTGCACCTGAGCGCATGGTTCTGAATGTCAGCAGATGTCCCTGGAGCTGCTCCTGGTACAGGATCAGAGGTTTGCAAGCCTTCAACACCTCTCGCCCCTGGAGCTGCAGAGTGCATGCCTTCTCAGCTCCATCTGGTCTGAGCACATCTCAAGAAGGTGACTCTGAGCACTCTTTGACCTGTGGAGCTGGCAGGAACAATGTGGCATCCTGGGGATGGCTCAGCAGACAGGACCCTCAAGCATGAAGTTGGATACAGTCCCAAATACAGCCGAGCAGTGAGCTGGAGCTGACAGCTGTCTGCAAGGGCCAAGGAGCCTCAGGGAAGGAGCCCCTTAGCCATCCAGGGGAACTGTCATCATCACTGTGGCTTCAGGAGACTCTCAGAGCAGTTTTCTCACATGGTGAGAATGATTCACCAGTGGTGCCCTGACCTCCCTTCTGGCTGCTGGGTGGGATGTGGCAAGCTATGATCTGCCTCCAGGGGAGTCTTTACTTGAGCTGGCTTTTCCCTGAGTACTGAGACTCAGGAATGAAGAAAAACAGCCGGAGAGCACTGGAGACCATGGACAGCAGTCCCTGTAGGCATGGTGCAAAGCCTTTCCCACTTTGACCAGCTAGTTGTGGCACAGAGGAGCCCAGCTGGGAGCTGGCCCTGCCCCATCCTGCCAATGGCATGGGCTCTCTTTGCACAGTCAAGGGTTCAAGCTGGGGAGATCACAACTAAGAGTTGTTAGAGCATTTTTTATTAATGAAGTTGTTATTATTGGTAGAGTCAAGCTGTTAGTAGCAGAGCAGTGTCACCAGCTCACACCTGCACTCCCCTGGCTGGAGCCAATGATGTGCCAATGACTTTTAGGCTCAGAAAGTCCCTCAAGGGTCCCTGCTTTCATCAGAAGCACACATAACCTGTAGTCTTGGTCTGCAGCGGCGCACACACCAGAGCCCAGGCACATCCTGCCAGCATCCCAGCACACGCGCTTGGAAAGGAAAGCTGGTCCTGACCCAGCAGAGCCAGAAGCCCTGCCAGCATCTGCGCTGTGCCTGCTCCTCTGACAAGATTGATGGGGCAGCTAAAAGCATTTGTAGCTGCCTTGTAGAAAGCAAGCGTGTCATTGTCTTCTGCAGCTATCGCAGCAGCTGAGGACCTGACCTGCCAGCAGTCCCTGCTGCAACTTGCACAACATGGGCTTAATTCCTCCTCCCTCTGGTGTTGCTACTGCTGGGAGTTAGTGGAGTGCTGCAGTCCCAGATAAAACTCTGTGCAAGGTGTAATGTGACTCCCAAGATGATCCTGGTTCAGGGAGCATGTCACATGTGCCGTCTTGAGGTTGACAGACTGTCCCCTTCCAGGTTGCTGAAATCTTCACTTCAGGATGCTGTTGACTCCATTCCCACACTGCTCCCAAAGGATTTGAATCCACCCCAGACTTCTGGGCCAAGTTCTGCCAATCCAAGGTGGAAGTCTTTGAGCATGCAGGCAAGCACACTGTTGAGTTGGAGAGGGGAAAACGAGGGGACTTGTGAGAGCGGTGATGTTCACAGAGCATCCCAGCACTGCTGCAGGGCAGCCTGTGCCACAGCCAGCCTTGTGCTCCAGCAGGCCAAGGAGCAGCTCTATCACAAGAAGGAGGACACAGAGGGTGGGAAGTGGAGGTAAAGCAGCAAACATGCATCTTTGGAAGCAGGGCTCCAGGAGTCAGGAGCAGGCCTAGTAGTTCATTTCCCTCACAGCTGACCATGTTGCATCAGGGGATCCTGAAGGACGTCTGGTATGGTATGTGGAAGATCTTGCCATTATTTACTTATTTAGCCTTGCACCTCCCAACTCAGGTCCCAAGTATAAGGTGTCTAGGAAATCCATGCACCTCTATGAGCCTAACAGCTTGGTTTTCTAAGACTGAAGGTCAAAGAACAGCTTTCAGGAGGTTGGAGACATTATGATAAAGTAGCCAGAGGTGAGCAGGAATAGTCAGTAGAACATGAGAAGGTGGTAAAGGAGAACTGGGTATTAAACATCTTGAAGTGAGCCCTCATTTCTGGTCCACAAAAGGCAGGCCCAACAGAGCTCCACATAGAGCCCAGCACCATTGATTTGGACTCATTCCACCTAGTGATGAAGCAAACCAGAAGCTGTGAGGAGAGGCTGGTCTCAGGACTGGCTAAGTGGGACTTTGAAAGGAATCATCAGCTCTGGGAAAATTCATGCTGGTGGCCAAACTCCCAGTGGATCAAACCCACAGCCTCAGCAGGGTGTTGGACCTGAGGTGGCTGGAGGGGCTTTTCCCATTTGTTTGATCCACCCACACCACGCTAAAGTGGTGCAGTGAGTGCCCCCACCCAGAAGGATGGCAACACAGTGGTGATTGGGTCAGGATTAGTATTTCTGCAGTCTGTGGTAGCACAACAGCAGCAGTGATGTTCCTTGCACTGACGTTAAGGCTGAGCTGATGGTGTGGTCCCAGTATGCAGCTGATGATCCCAGGGTGCTGCTCCAAGGGAGAGCAGAAGCTTGTAACTAGCAGGGTGCAGGATCAGTGCAGTGCTCCAGCAATACTGTGGGCATGGGGCACAGCACCGCCAGCACTGCCTCCATGGCAGGTCCTGCAGAGCCCAGAGCGTGGGTTGGCAGCACAGGAATAAGGGTCCCAGCTCTTGCATGGTGGAGGGACGGTCCAGGGCTCCAAGGTGCAGGGCTGTGGCCCAGCCAAGTGCCAGCTAGCTGCTTGTGCTCATCTCATCATTCATGAATAATCGCTGAGAGGGACTGAATGAAGGCTGCATGGTCTGTGGAGCCCTGCCCTGCTTCTCTCCCTTGCCAAGCAGGCAGAGGACGCGCTGTGCTGCACACATCACAGGCCACTGAGCTGCCAAGTCCCTCCTCCCCCGCACAGCCCCCCTAGAGCGGTAGATTAAATGATGGCTGAGGGAAGAAATATCGTTTTGTCCAGGCCATACATCTTGGCCAGGGATCTGTCACCTAGGGCCTGACTTTCCTCCCAGCTAGCAATCTGGCCACCCCATTCTGGAGAGCTACTGGGAGCTTTCCTCGAGCTGCATTAGCTCAGCCTGGGCACTAGGCTCTTGCGTGCACTGCCCTTTTCCAGTGGTTGGACACTTTAACAGGGATCCACTGACACTGGCTGCCGGAAAGTATTTTCTACAGGAAGAGGCTTTTTTAAGCAAATTAAGAGGGAGGGATTATTTAGCACTGGCAGTAACATAGACTTGCTCTGTGCGTTTCTGTACCAAAATTGAGCAGACCACACCAGGAGGCTGCATGGTGCTCAGTCTGTGCCTTTCCATCTTCCTCAGCCTTGCCATGCCAGCGGCCAGCTCCCATCTCACTCCTCCTCCCAATTCCCAACAGAGCAAGGGATCCCATGTTGCAAAGGTAGAAGCAGGCTCTGCTGCTATCCCGTTATGCTTCCTGTACTCTTGGGGATGTTGATCCCTTGTTTCTCAAATAAGGCCATGGGTTCACCTGCATTGCTTGCCAGGTAGCTTCTGCTGCCGGCAAGCTGGAGCCCACCCTGTGCCACGACTTTTCTGGGACCCCAGGAGCAGAACAAGCCATAGCCTGTCTCCACATGGCCAGTGCCAGCAGCTCTGCTCAGAGGAGGTTCACTCTGTCTGTGGTGAGTGGCCAGGGACACCCTGAACTGGGCCACATCCCCAGCTTTCCTGGAGAGAAGGGGATGGGTGGGCAGTGTGAGACTGGCTTGGCACTGGGACAAGGGCCATTGCTGGTGCTGGGGAGGGCATCACAGCCCCTCCTCAGCTAAGCTCCCTGGTTCACCCACAAAAGTAGCCTGGAAGTGCTAGACTTTGTCTGCGGAAAGCAAAATGCCCTGGTCCATGCAAGGACATGATTTAGTGATCATGGTAGTGTTGGGTTGATAGTTGGACGTGATGATCTTAGAGGTCTTTTCCAACCATAATGATTCTATGATTCTATGCTGTCCATGCTGAACAGGCTGGGGCAGAACTGGTGGCTGGCAGCAGGGACAGCAATGATGGCAGTGCTGGGGATGATGACAAGGCAGTGACAGGGACAAGGCTGGTGGCAGTGACCACAGAGAACCTCTTTTCCTGGGTCCATGGGCCCTTCTGGGGGAATAAGAGACCCAGCGAGTGTCAGAGAGCACAGCTTCATGAAGGAGCACAGCACCGGTGCTGCACTAGGTCACGGGCGAGATGGCCAGGGGCGTATGTGCTTCTGTGATGAGGACAAATGACCACACTCATGTCAGCTCCAGAAAAGTAACATCTGCACGGGGCCTTAATGAAAAGCCAGGTACCTGGTAATATAATTACTGTCTGGATTGTCAACAGCAAATTAAACCCTGCTTAGGCTGGGTGCTGCCTTTCCTCTGGTGTTATTTTCTGAAGGTAGGAAATCAGCAGAGCTCCTGGGGCTCAGAGCTTTGTTGTTATTTGAGCGGGTGTTTACTCTCATGGACCCAAATTTCTCCTGTCCCTGGAGCATTCAGCCTCCTGCCTCTTCTGATGCAGCACAGGCACAAGAGGCAGATTCATCCTGGTGCCCTGTCCTGCAAGGGATGTGTTGCTGCAGAGACAGCCATGTCTCTATCTTCAAGAGGCCAGATTTGCAGATTCAAACCCTGTCCCCAGTCTGGGCAATTGGTCAACTGCAGGAGAGGCCTGAAGGCCCATCCAAAGGGATGCTGAGCATCTTCAGCTCCCAGTGAAGGCAGGGGCTTGGTAGGCAGCAGAGCTCAGAGTCCGGGTGCTTAGGCAGGGACTGGTCTGCTGCTTCACTGCTGCACCCTGCAGGGAGACCTCAAAGCAAAGGAAGGCTTAATGTACTAATTGGGGTTCCGGTAGCTCCCGGGTCATGGTGATACCAAGCCTAGGGGGAGCTACGTTCACCTAGGTCCCAGCTCACTAAGTTAAAGTTGGCACCAGCATCTCTCTGGAGTGGAGAGGAGTCTGAGTGGGGGCTGTACAGGCTCCCAGTCAGCGCTGAGCACCGTGGCAGGACCACACAAGCCTTGTTGGCCTGGGCTTGTGGAGACATGCAGTGTTCATCCAGGAAAGATCCAGGAAAAGTCCAGGAAAGGTGCTCCTGGGCGTCTGCTGGGCTCAAGCTGCCTGGCCCTGTCACTTCACTGTCCCCACTTCCAATATCAGCATCTTCAAAAAGCCCTTCAGCTGGTAGGAGGAGCTCAGTGGCCTCCAGCAGGAACCCTCAAAGCTAGGAGGAACTTGCTGCAGCTGTGCTGCTGCTGCTTAGGGAGGTGGGAGGAGGCAAGCAGGCAGCAAGCAACAGTGCATCTTTGCCCCTTACACTCTTCCACACTCCTTATGCTTCCAACTTCCTTTTTTGGCCATGCATGACATTAACAGCTCTTCTTGGATAATCACAGATGCACAGGAAGTCAAGGCAGCTGACAGCACAAACATCCTGTCTCTGCCCAGCACTTTTCCTTCCCCTGCCTGGTTCTGTTTTCTGTCGCTCTCTGAGGTGAAGGAGACCAGGGAGCTGTGGTAAGCACATGGCTTCCCTTCCAAAAAGACATTTCATTCTCTTGGTGGCAAAAGAATGCTTCCAAACATGCCTTCCTATGACTTAAGCAATGTTTTTAGAGTGGGATGCAATCATGGGAGGAACAAGGGGGTTCACAGCACAGCTGGTCCCATGTCCTGGAGATAGAGCACACGTCCCAAGGCAGTATGAGCAGGGTGACTCTGGTGCTCACTCATGCACAGTGTGTTTCTTCTGTGTGTGTTCGTTGGTCAGTCACTGCTGAACGTGTTTCCTCAGAGGAGCTACATTAATAAGTGCCATAGCCTTTGCCTGCATCTCCCACCACCCCTAGTCCCCAAGTGCAGCATGAGAGTTTTCAGCAGGAGCCCAGGCTACAGCAGGTCTGGAAAGAGCAAATCATCACGTCTAGTGTCCCTTCTGAAGGGCTCAGAGGCACTTTGAGATCTGTGGCTCAAAAGAGCTTGTGGTGAAAGGCCAGTTGGAACTACTCCTGCAGAGCAGGTGAGGGCTGAAGCAATCACCTGAGATGTGCAATGTCCTTTCACCTTCACTGTGTTGCTTCATACTCAGGCAAAAGCCCCTCTTCCAACCCTCTGAGCACAAGTGCTGGCCACTTACGGTTCTGCAGGAGGCTCAGGTGGGCACTGTCTGTCTGTGAGAGCCCTGCCCCAGGGCACAGTGCCAGCAGCATGACCTCCTTGTCCAGTCATAGTCTGTGTAGGAGAAGTGCTCTGGCCTCTGGTGCTGTACACAAAGCTGTGCAGAGGTCAGCTGTAAATCGTGCTCTCTGACCAGTTGGCAGATGCAAGCCAGCAGGCACAGATGCCCAGGACCCTGCCAAAGGCCTGGAGCATACGGATCAGTGCAGAGCAATGCTGCCAGCTTCTACCCTCCCACCCCCATGGCCACCAGCAGGACACTGATGCTGGGGGAGAGCTGCCCCACAGGCTGGATGAGGTGCAGTCTTGGGTATGGGGGCATGAATTTGCCCTCCCAAGTCCATCATATACTCTCACAAAATCTTGGATGAGCCACTTACTGCTAAACCTGTGTAAAGCAAGGGTAGAGCAGCCCTGCCCCATGGAAGAGCTGAGAAAGAAAAATCCTCGATTCTCAGATGTGGTGGGATGGCCATGTCAGCTCCTACAGGGACAGCACTGTGTGCAGAGGTGCAGGTGGGAGGTGGTCAGAAGCCATTTTAGGCTGGTGCTCCATGGCATCTTGATGTTATCTTGTCTCTGGAGGTGTTTGTGACAATGTCAGTTCGTCCTGCCTGGCAGTACATTACACTTAAGCCAGCAGCACAAAATGCCCTCATGATAAATAATTTCAAAGGCAAAACCAGGTAGGACTCCATACATTATCATCTTACTATACATAGTTTCAGGTGCCAAAAAGCAGCTTTCCTGGCAGAGTTTCAAGGCTGTTATGCCAGACCTGCATCCCAGCTGCAGCTTTGACAAAGGTGCTCATGAGTTGGACTTACTCAGGTGCTGCATGCAGACAAACCACAGAGCAACCAAGTGATTAATAGGACCCTCAGCCTGTCCTGTCCCAGATGTTATTTCTAATCATGTCCTTGGCCAGGACTGTTCAGGATAGTTCAATTCTGTGGACTGAAGGTCCCAGGGATCTGGTTGAGATAAGGAACTGCTTCCTATCAGTGCTGCCAGGTCCTGCCAGCAGCAAGGCTGAGCCAGATCCCTGCTGGGCACACACGCTGCTGGTACAGCCAAAAGCAGCAGGAGCAGCACAAGCAGGAGGGCACTGTCCATCGTGGAGGGTTGTATGGGTAGCATGAACAGCCACATCCTACCCCTGAGGCTCACAGCTCAGGGAATAAACCCTTCATGAGTCTCCTTGTTATCCACCTCCCAGATCCTCAGTTTCCCTGGGGTGTGACTCCAGCACTGCCTGTCCCACTCACTGGCTAGTCTGGCCTGAAGTTCATTGGTGGGTCACGCACACACAAGGATGCACCTCATAGGAAAATAAGAAAACAGGACAGGCTGTGTACTTGTTCCTCCCTGTTCTACGTGGATCCCTCCCTTTCCCCACCTTTGACCCCTTCATAACAAGTATCGTGCAATCCCCAGATTCCCTGGTTCAATCTCCAGACTCCCCACAGGAGCTCCCCAGGAAGCCCTGGGCACTTTGTGCAGCAGCCCCCTTAGTGTGCACACCTTTCCAGGGAGTTTCTGCTGCTGAATCCCCATGGGAGGTTGCCACAGTGGCAAAGGTGTGAATGCTCAGCCATGATTGTTTAGGGGGGGTCTCAGGGTTAGCTGAGGCCAGCACCGCCTCATTGCCTCTGGTCACTCTCTGTTTATTTGCATCATCTTTACACAGCTGTCCTTGAAGGACAGGCACAGGGACGCAGTAGGGGAAGTGCAAAAGGATGTTCATCACAGCTCTAGGTGAGCAAAACTCTCACTTGAGGTGTTGCGCTTCTGTACAGTGCAAATATGTGTGAACACACAAGCACCATAGCAGCTCTGTCTTTGAAGGATATTTGTGACTCGTCCTGACCCCTTAGCAGAGTCTGTTGTCAGATAACAGCACAAGATAAATTGGTGTCTGTGAATACCTGAGCTGGGACCACCACGCTCATTACATGGGAGTGCAGTTTGGAATGACATGGCAGCCTTGGGAGCACGAGTCATGTCATCCCTGCTAAGCTCCCATCTCTGAGCACAGGAACGAGTGCCCACAGCATTTTGTTTCTCCTCGCTAGACACAGCACCAGTGATCGCATCAGTCCCTAACGAGCCCAGGGCCCCACTCTGCGAGTCAGACACAAATTCATATTCATAGACTTTTCCAGTCCCAAATGGCTTATGAGCTATCCTAGTAAGACAGACTGAGGAAATATCATAAGCCTCGCTTTACAGCTGGGGAATTGAGGCACCAAAAGGTTTAAGTGACTTAACAGAGATTCGGAGAGGAGCATCTCCAGAGCCCAAGCACAGAAGCATCCTTGGAAGAAGGCCTGGCCTTCCAACGGCCATCTCGTAAAAAATACTAAGTGGCACAAGACGAGAGGTATCAGCAGCTATGGATGAGCATCTGTGCTGCCAGCCCAGCTCCAGTGTGCCCCCAGCTCCTCCTCGCTTCATCAGGCTGGTGGGGACAGGCAGCCCCTTGGGACAGTGTCCTGGCAGAACCCTGTGCCCCCCCTGCTCCGCTGTGGTGGGTATGGGCTTGTTCCCTCCTCGGGGCACAGAGCCCACACAGACCGGCACAACAGGACACTGGGATGCTGGCGCAAGGCTGATGCCAAGGTTAGCAAAGTAGCTAACCTGCTGACATGAGTGAGGCTCACAGGAGCTGCCCACATTGTCACACGCGAGGCTCCGGAGCCCTTGGACACATGCAAGGAGAGCTCTGGAGATGGACATGGAGCTTAGAAGATCCCAGGGAGCTCTTCCTGCAGGGGCTCTGCAATCCTGTTTGTCCCCAGCTTGCCGCTGTCCCCTGAGCACTCTTGTCAATGGATTTGTCTCCCTCTTCTTAGCTCCTCCTTCTCTTGGGTACTTTAGGTGGCTCTGGCTTGTTGTGTCACAGCCTGGGAAGCTGTGTCAGCATGTGCCCTGTGCGTGCACCTGCACATGTGTATGTGTGTGTCAGCACATCTGTGCGTGTGTGTGCGTGCTTGGAAGGGGAGAGGTGATCCTGTAACCTACATAACCCAGCATAATATCTGACCAGCACTGCTCTTGAGAGCAACTGGGCTTTGGCAAAGGCCATGGGGAGCATGGGCATGAGTCTCTGTGTAGGCAGGAGTGTCTGGGGTGCATATGAGAGGGGTGAGCTAAAGGAGGGGTGCAGGTGGCAAGCACTGCTCATGCTCACAGCTGGCTGGGGTGAAAGTCAGTGCTCCCAGACAGGAACTGCACAACACCTGTAGGATCCATCCCTGAGGACATTCAGGTCAGGACTGACTCACCTGACTTGCCCTCCTTCTTCAGTAGTGAGATGCACACCTGGAAAGAGTGGGGGGGTCCTGAGCCCCCCCTCAACACACCTAGGAGCCTGTGTCCACCCAGGGATCAATCCTGCAGGCACCCTTGTTAGCCCTGACTTCCTCCATCCTCACTGACACAGATCAGCCCATGGTCCCAGGTTTCCTGAGCTCCATAAGACTTCAGGAGGAGGTCTTCAGAGAGGTACTGAAGTGATTTTAGAAACACCTCGTGTTTCCAGACATGGAACACCAGGACAATCAATGTTGGATGCTCAGATGTCACATTTGGCTTTCTAGAAAGCCAGAGATTGAAGATTTTCGAAAGCACTACATGCTAAGAATGATTTGCTTCTTTCTGATTTTCCAAGCTATTTGGCATGCTGTCATACCACTGCAATCAGAAGGCCAGAGCTGTGCTGCTTGAAATACAGGAAAGCAGGCTGAATTTTTCTGAGTTTTCTTTTGGGCTGAGTAAGCCCATGGCTCCTGGAGCTGCAGCATGTGAAGCCCATACCATGAGCTGAGGTCGCATGAGTTGGCCAAGTGCTCTGTGTGTCTGTGAACGAATCCATTGGCCACTGGACTCTGAGCTGGGGGAAGAGCCTTGGAAATGTCCTGCAGAAGTGCAAAGTGGCACTGCAGCCTGTGCAGCCTTGCTGGCTGAGAGGATCCTGCCTTCGGGCCATCAGGGCTTGGGGAGAGGAAGCTGTGCCACCCATGGACACCCAGAGGGGCTTTCGCAGTCTTGGGGGTGAATTGCTGTGTGGCAAAACAGCCTCCACCTGCTTCACAGCCTCCCCAGCTGGGGTAGGAGCCTGGCCAGGCTGAGGTGGCCTCGAGGCCCTACAGCTGCAGGTCATGAGCCAGCCCATCACTCCCCCAGCAGCAGCAGCCTTGACTTTGCAAACCAATATTTGCAAGCAAAAAGGTATTTGCTGCTTTTTTTCTTTTCTTTTCTTTTTTTTCAGGAGCTTTAGTAGTAGTGAGGAAAGGAGGACTTGAGGAATTGCTTATGAGAGGAGGTGTACGGCCATGTAAATTGTAGCTGTGAATCCTGGCTCTGCAGGCAGTGCTGGGTGGGGGGAGGATTTGAGACACATCTGTTATAAATTAGGGGGAAAGGGGCTTTGGTGGTCTATAATCTCCTTCTCCTGTGAGGAGTTCATGTCTCAGGTTTGTCTTGGTGAATGTGTGCTGCCCTTGCCCTGTTGGTGGTGAGCCCAGCTCTGCTTCCGATAATCCCTTTCTGTCTTGTTCTTTGAGTTTCTTAGGGACCAAGCAAGTGTTTGTCTCTGTGTCTTTCCATTAATATTACATAGTGTATGCTTTTGAAGCTTGTCTGTGGTTTGGCTGAGGGCCTCACTTAATACCTGGCTGATCTCCTGGCTCAGAAAGATGGTTGTCAAGTTTGTAGGCATGTGGCTCACACCAGCATCGTGCTCAGGAGCATTCAAGGAATGGGGTGTCAGAAGTGCTGTAGGGCAAAGCCTGAGCCCCAGACACCAGGGGCAGATCTGCCTGAGTGGAAGAGATGGCCCCACAACAAGACCCTGAGGCCTCGATCCCCTGGGAGCTAGGGATCGGTGCAGGATGCTTGAAGCCAGACATGGCAAAGCCCTGGATAGCAGCACTGCCACGACCCTGAGGGGGTGAACCTGACTGCAGTCCAGCGTTCATGAGAGTTGCTCTGCTGAGAATGTGTCGAAGGACCGAAAGAGGGAGCATCTCACCGAACTCCTGAGACAAGCTGGGTGTGAGGGGTTACAAATATTCCTCATGATTTACAGAGCAATGATCTATCTCCTTGCTCTGGGCTGCAGCGAGGAGTTGCTCCCAGGACTGCAGTCATCAGTGCTGCAGGGTTTGGAGAGGGACTGTCCCTGTAAGGAGCTGTGTGCACAGTGGGACTGCCAGAGACCCTCCTGCATCCCACAGCCCTGCTCTCTGAGCCTTGGCTCAGCCGGGTCCCCTTTGAGTGGAGGTGTTGGCCTGTCCCTGGCTCCTGCAGGCTGCTCTTCCACCAGCTTGTTGGCTCTCGCAGGGTGTCAACCCCTGGGAGCTGGTACAGGGAGATGTGATGCTCATGCAGGGAGTCAGCTGGTAGTAGCTGTGCTGGCCCTGCTCACAGATGTCTGCGGGACACATGGGCCCAGCGCAGCTGCCCGCCTGTCCTGTCCAGTTTTATGTCTCAGAAAGAAGGAAATAAATGACCCAGAATGAGATTTTTAAAGCTGAAGGGCGACCATGTCAGATGTCATCCTTTTCGAGGCATTCATGACATCTGCAGCCTGGAGCAATAGCTTTACCATGGGAGCTGCTCCAGCTGTCCCTGGTAGGTGGCTGTACCCTGATCTCCAAACCACAGCAGCATGCTGCCAGCAGGCTGGGCCCACCCGGGCACCCCACAGCTCAAGAGCGTGGAGCTTCCATGCTGGGGCTGGGGACTGGTGCTCATCTAAGGGTTTGGTGTTGCCAAAACACAAAGGGGTCCACAGCCTATGGAGATCTTCTGGTATCCCCTGACCAGGTTGCTCTCCCGGTGTAGGTGGTGCTCAGATCCTTTTCTGTTGCAGAACCCTGTGCTTTCCTTAACCTCTCACATTTGCTCTTGTCTGTGCTTCAGCATGAACTGCAGACACACAGGGCCTGCTGGGGAGCCAACAAGGAGGTTCACAAACCTAGCACTGATGGACCCCACAACTGCATGTTAGGATCAGCATTCTAGTAGGCTTGTTTTTTCCTGTTTCTTGCCATAAAATAGACTAAAGCAGAGTTTTCTGGCTTCCTGGGGTGACAGTTGAATTACTCAACCAGTCAGGGGCAGCAAGAGAACTGAGAAGTTGGACACCAAGTTTCAGCCCTGCAAAGCATGCCTGGGTGTGCTGCTGGGCCTTAGTTTCCCCCTCTATGAGGAGGAGATGGTTGGTTTTAGCTGTTTGCATGAGGCATCACTGCCAGACAGGCACCCAGAGCAGGGTGCTGAGCTGAGCAGAGTAAATGGATGACTTTGGCCACTTGAAGTGCTTTTTGGAGGGAGACCTGTGAACCACAGGCCACACTGGAAAAGGCTCATATTTTCTTGCATCCCTTTCCAGACAGGATGTTGCTGGTGTGAGAGCAGAGGGGAGCACCTGCAGCAGGGGCTGTGCCTTGCATCAGGGAACACAGAGAGGTTGCAATGGGCTCATGGGTCTGGCTGGCAGCTGGGGACCATGGCTGCACCACATCCTGCTCACCGGGGCGGAGATGTGTGTACTTTGTATTAGGAAATGCACAAATGGGACCAAGCTACTAAAGAATGACCTGTTAGAGAGAAAGAAAATCCCAGAGCCCTCTCGAAAGGGCCTTGAGTGCCCAGAGCCTGTTTGCTTGCAGGCAGAGTTAGGTGTACTTTCTGCTTGGATTTTTCTTTATGAACAGTCAGGATTTCAGGTGTCATCACACTCTGTTTTGGTGAAGAACTTCTTGGGCTGCCAGAAGACTAGGGCACAGCGTTTGTCACCTGGTAGCTAGCTGCCTGTGGAAAGGGCTGTCCTGCCACCCCTGCTCATTTTTGTCCTTCTCTTTCCCCTCTTAGTACCCATTGGAGTGCTCCTGTGCTGCACCAGAAAAGAGAGTTAAGATCTAACCTCAAGGGAGAAAACTGGCACTTTCTGGTATTCTGGGTCCCAAACCAGCTTCCTGGGGCAATCAAGCAGGATCAGGTTTTCTTTCTCCTTTGGCTCCTCCCATTACTTGTATCGGGGTTTTCCCCAGGGCCATCCGACAGGACAGCCCCATCTCCAAGCAAGCAGCGGTGGACCCCAGCAGTGGCATCTGGTCAGAGCAAGGAGCGTGCTTCCTGGGAGAGGGGCTGCACGGCAGGGGTTTGGCAGGATGCTGGACACCTGCCTTTGCAAAACACAGCCTTGCAAGGCTGCTGGGAGACCTGGTCTGGTTTTGGCAAGGCGGGTGTCATGCAGCTGCCTGCGTGACCATCGCCGAGCTGGCCGTAGCGTTCTCCTGACCTTCCGGGGGACCATGCTAGAGGGGTGGGAGCCCTGGGCGTCGCACCTGCCCTGCATCAGGGCATCCCCACCTCCATCCCGCTCTGGGTGTTGCTGCCCATGCTCACAGGCTCTGCGTCTCTCCTGCCGGGCTCTCCCGATGCCTGCCAGCCCTGCGGCCGGTCCCCGCT
>VZZY01004763.1:74587-129102 GCA_013400335.1 Eurystomus gularis | reverse complement strand
GCGGGCTCCCGGCCGTCACTCGGGGCGGGTGGTGGGTGTCCCCCGGGCCGTGCCCTGGGCCTGGCCAGTCTGCCAGGGGAGCTTCCTCCGAGGACATCCCTCCCTCGCCCTTCCCTCAGCTCTGCCAGGGCCGATCGCCCGCTGCACGCACCGGCGGGGTCCTCTCCAGCTCCCCCTGGGCAGGGAAGGGAAGGGCAGCGCTCGCCCCTCCCGAGCCCCAGCCCGGGAGCTCCCCGCCCAAGGCACGTCCCTCAGGGCCGGTCCTCCCCAGCCCTCGGCCTGGCTCGGTTTTTCGGTTGCATGTGAGTCACGAGAGTGAGCAGCTCCGCGACTTGCCTCTGCCCTTGTTCCTTTTTTCACTGCCAGCCTATTTTAAGCTGGTTTGCTTGGCACTCCCAGTTGCCTCCCCTTTGTCTTATCAGCACCTGCACCTGTTGAATGCAGACCCGTGCACTCACCGCTGTGGCTTCAGGTCAGCCTTTTGGTGTTCCCCCCGCCGCTCAGAAACCCTCCCCTTGCATACCCCCTCCACACCATGCCCATGGGTGGGTGCATCTCTTGGGCTGAGGCCATTCCTCCCTCGGAACAGGGGGCCGGACACCAACATCTGATTAAGGTTCAGGGCTGGGTTGTAGCATGGGGATGGTGGGGAAATGGCCAGGTAAGCCATGGAGAACTTTGTGCCCCTCTGCACAAGGCTCACATACAGGACAGAGACCCTTGCTGCTGCTTACTCTTAGGCTACTGTTGCCCTATACCATCCCCAAAGGTTTGCTGTAGAAGATGCCTCTTCATTAAGTCGGTGGTTCCCACCTGTTCTGCCACTGCTGCTCCTCCTTCTCCATTGCCAGCAGTGCTGCCGTGCCCGTGGGGTGCAGGACTGTTCCCCCTTGGGGAGCAGGCTCAGGCTGCCCCAACTCGTGCCACAGCCAGCTCAAAATGTACGGAGTGCTGGAGCGAGAGCTGCAGCTTGCGTCGACATGGCTGCTGAGGTGCCTGAGGCAGACAGAGCGAGCGCAGGGCCCTGCGTTGTCATCATGGCCAGAAATGCTGCTTTTTTCCCTGTACCAACAAATGGCATTGACATGAATACAGTGTGCAAACCAGGCACTTGGAGAATTGTGGCCAGAGAGCACAGGTGCCAGAGGACATGGGGAGGAAGCATGGCTGGTGCGGTCACCCACGGGCGGTGGGGTGAGAAGCTAGGATGCTCCTGTGCTCCTGCAGACACGAGGCAGCTCTGGGCATGGATCTGGTGGGAGAGCAGGCTGAGTCAGCTCACTCCCTTTTCCCCCAGCCCTGCACCTCTACTTCCTTACAAGAAAAGTCCCATGGGGCCAAGGTGGGATGATCCAGGGATGGAGGGTGTGAACAGATGGTAAACAATGTCTAGCCACCACTCAGTGCTCCTCTGGGGCTGTTGTGTATCTGGCCAGCATTTCTACCAGGAGGGCGCCTGCACTGATGATGCTTTGTTCCACTGTCTGGGGACAATAGGACTTCCTTTTCCCTGGGCCCTGCAGATTCTCATATGTAGGACATTCATCAGACACAGCAAGCCCCAAGAGACCCCCAGAGTTCCTTCTTGGGGGTTCCAGTGTCATCCCCAAATGACATGTTTGGTCCAGCTCTCCAATGTGGAGATCCACATCCAGAGATTTCCAACCCCAGAAGTGACTTCCAGGACCCCTCAGATTTCTTCAAGCTTTCTGCCCAGGTGAACAGAGTCCTTGTGACTCACTTTGGTTCTTGATCTTTGGGTCAGTTCTGCCTGGAGCAGGGAGAGCACTGAGGTCAGCTTGCAGAATGAAGTTCTTTACTGTGAGGGTGGTGGAACACTGGAACAGGTTGCCCAGAGAGTTGGTGGAAGACCCATCCCTGGAGATGTTCAAGGCCAGGCTTGGTGGGGCTCTGAGCAATCTGACCTAGTTATAGACATCCCTACTGACTGCAGGTGGGTTGGACTAGATGACCTTGGAAGGTCCCTTTCAACCCAATGCATTCTATGATTCTATGATAATGCAGTCTACCCCATAAATTCAGCAGCTTCCCTCCCTTTCTCATCCTCTGGCCTCTCTGAGTTGGAGTGGAAAGGAGTTAGTGTCTGTCACTGGCTCAGCAGAGGCAAAGGCAAGATGGAGCATTGAGGTCCCATGCCCATGGGTCTCCTCTCCATACCCACCATAGCACAGTCCCCTGATGGGGCAGAGCTCTCCAGGCAGGGAGAGCTGGAGGCAGTCAGATCTGGGGCTGCTGTAGGAAACACAGCAGAAGTAGTGAGATATCTCTGGGCTTGTGGCAGCTGACCTGAAACCTTCAATTAATGCTTGATTGGTGCGAGGCCCCTTGGAGGAACAGGAACTAATTGTACTGGAATCTCTCTCTTTATGCAGCAGGACCAGAAAATACATATTCTTCTACCAAGTGCATCTGTGTCTGTATGAGGCGAGTCCAGGTCTACCCTGAAAGCACAGCCTGCTCTGTGGCAGATCTTCTCCAGCCTTGTCAAATGGAGCCCCTCAGAACTAGATGTAGCCATCTCCAGAAAAACTCTGTGAAGAGCCTGTAAAGTCTTACACAGATGGACTGTGTCTTTCCAGACCTGTGGGCAGACAAGTGAGAAGTGCCTCTGATCTCTGGTTTTGGCCTTCATACGCTGCTATGTTTAAAAATTTAGCAGCTATAATTTCAGGCACAGCAGGCAAGGCTCTCCGTGGTGCCATTGGACTGGTCCAACTGAACTCAACTCCCGAGAAAACAGCCGGACCTTGGCTTGACTTTGGAGATCCCAGCCCCCTGGAGATCGCCGGAAATAGTTAGGTTGGAGAAGCCCGGGAGGCCAGACACAGAGAACAAGGAGCAGCACCGGCTGTCAGAAGGTGGCCCAGTCCCCTTCCAGCCCCAGTGGCAAATGGCGTGGTTCCACAGATGGATCTGTAGCACTTGGCATGGAGGTTTCATTGCAGCCAATGCCTTTCTAACAGCCGGCTGTGAGGAGCGCTGAATGCAGGTCACGCTATACAGGACCAGGCAATGGGAGCCTGGCATGCAGCGGTCTCAAAAATGATCTAGGGATAAAGGTAGAGGAAGCATTAAATGCAAGAGCCCAGTGAGGCCAATCCTGAGGGAGTAGAGCCAACCTGCAAATCTGGAGGATGCCAGGCTTGTTTGGACTGTGGAAAGAGAGGGGATGCGGCAGCTGTCTATTGATGCGTTACTGGCTAAACACTAGAGTAAAGACAGAGTTCAGCTAAAGGACACAAGAAATGGTGCAATGTTTGGAGATGTTCAAGCTGTAAATTCAGACAAAAGCATAAATTGACACCGTGGGGAGGTGCTGCAGGGAGGGCAGGGCTGAGGAGGAGACCCAGGGGCTCTCCCCTGCAATGTGTAACAAGAATGGAGGGATGGCTCCCTGCCCATACCAGCCCTCTCAAAATCACTGCTAAAGCAGCTTTGTTTCTTTCAGGGCTCCATGTTTCAAATGGAACACTATGAAACTGCAGACAGAAGTTGCCTTCCAGAGCAAGAATTAAGATGCTTGATCTATTTATTATGTTCCAGGCAGGATAAAGGGTGTCATGGTCAGAAATTACAAGAACCAGCACACAGGCAGGATATTGGGTCCACATGGCTCAGGAGCATTGCAGAGGACTGCCAGAAGCAGGGGGTTAGGAGGTGAGGCTATACATAGCCATAGGGGTATGATAGCTTCTTGATATAACTGAAGCCCAGGCTGTGGGCTTATTGTAGGTGCAGATGGGTGGCATCCTCCAGCCCAGGTCCCACGGGACCAGGTGTGGGAGCAGAAATGTTCCTTCTGCTCCCGCTAGGTCTTCAGACCTTGGACATGGAGGCCCCATTGTGTTATTGCTTCATGACTTCATAGTGCCAGGATGATCATGCTCCAGTAATAATAAATTGCAGCAGTAAGGAGAGATAATTGTAATTAGAACTACTGTGCTGTAATTAGGATCTTTGATACAAAATGGCAGAAGAGACAGTGCTGACGGTGTGGGTGGGTTCACTCTTGAAGCCACACATGATAGAAGGGACTAGGACCAGGAGATTCCCCACAGCATTCCTCAGCCATGGAGAGGCCTTGAGGAATTGGCTGGTTCTCCAAGATGTGCCAAACACCAATCTGCCATTGATGTTAGAGAAGCCCTGCCCATGCTCCCTTGTCCTGTCCCCCACTAGTTATTGTCTCCTCTCCCAACCCTTGCTGCTGGTCTCAGTGAGCATCTCTTTGTCTGAGCCTAAAGACCTAACACCAGCCTGTCTGCCCCCAAGGGCTGCAGAGCAGTGAGTGGCCTGGGCTTTGCCGGCCCTGGTCCCCACTGTAGCAGCCAGCAGCTTTGAAGAAGACAGCGGCTCCTGCAGCATTTGCTCACCAGCTCTGCCACACTGCGTTGACAAGAGCTGGCTGCCAGTCCCCCACCGGCAGTGCAGGCATGGGCATGGGCATGGGCTCGGGCTCCTCTCGCCTTGGCTCGGGCATGCCTGAGTGCCAGCCCTGGGCAGAGCGCAGCCAGCCACGGACCTCCTCTGACCCTGCCACCCATCTGGTTCCTGCAGGGACATGGCTTCGGGCAGCCCCTGCTGTGACTTTGAGTCAGGTGGGCGCTGGAGGATGTTCCTGTGTTGCGCCAGGCAGCAGAATTGTGAGAAGTGGAATCTTCCAGCCAAAAAAATATTTTTTTTTTCAAGTGAGACAAAACCCCACACCTTTTGATTTTTTTAAGTCTTCTGGGGAACTCACTTGCCAAGCTAAGGAGGTCAAAAATCCTTTTCTTTTTTTTTTTTAAGTCAAAATGCTTTCTCAGTACTTTCGTCCAGGATGTACTAGAGCAGCAGTGTCAGAATTTCCTTCCATTTTGGTCTAATTTTATGATACTTAAATTTTTTTTTCAAAGCTTTTGCTTGGGCCCAAATAAAATTGTGTTGACTTTCTAGGTTGCTTTAAAAAATGTTAATTTTAGCGCTGCTCAGCTAAAAATTATTTTTTTCCTAGTTTCTGGCTGTGCACCTGCCCCTTTGACCTCTCCCACTGCAGGAAGAGCTGCTGAGGTGCCAGACATCCCTGGGGCAAGCTCCCCAGCGAGGAGTCAAAAGAGCCCCTGTGCTCCTGCTGTGCCACGCTGTCCTGGTGTGCTTCAGCAAACACCAGCATCGATCTGCCTTGGCACTGCCTTGTTCCAGGCGGGGAGGGAAGTCACTGGAGATGGGTAACTCTGAAGGTCAGGCAGTGCAGACTGAGGAGGAAGGGCCTTTTGGTGATAAACCATCAACCTTGGCTTATCTCCATGCCCCTCAGCTCTAGGAATGTTCCTTGCATGTGCTCCTGCAGGTCCCCTTCTCACCTGTCTCTTCTTCCAGGGGAGCTACTGTGCTCCCCATCCTGCAGCATTTGCCTTTACAGCAGTCTGTCTGTCTGTCTGCGCAGGAAGCAAGGCTCATTTTCTTCCTCCTGTCCTGCTCTAGTTTTCCACTACCTCCTGTATTTCTGCAACACTGCCTGTTCTGCCCTCCGGTCCACCTCCTCCACTTTTGTCCACCCTCCAACATGTGAGTACTCCAGCTAATTGCCTGGGACACATTCACTGACTCACAGACCCTGCAATATTCAACAGGAAGAAGGGAGAAGCTGGCATGACCTGCCCATTCTGCATGTCTGGTATCTCCTGGCCCATCTATCCTTTGTGTTTATCAGGCGTCTAAAATAAGAGTCATGTTAATATGTCTCTTCCTCCCAGGAGTACTGAGAAGATTAATTAGTTAATGTTTGCACAGGGCTTTGAAGAGTAATGCCAGGCAGGATGATGATAGGAGTAGAAATGGATTCTTTCATCTTGTCTCCTTTTTTTCACATGGGCTAATGCTCACAGCTGATGTGCCCTTCCTTCACTGGGTCACCTGATGGGGACATTGTTGCCTCTCATTGCAAACCAGCATGAGGAGGCAGCATGTGAGCAGGAATCACCAATGAGAAGTAAATCATAGAATCATTGTTTGGAAAATAACTTTGAGGTCATCAAATCCAACTGTCAAACTCACACTACCATGACTACTAAACCATGTCCTGAAGTGCCACATCTACACGTTTTTTGAACACCTCCAGGGATGGTGACTCCATCACTTCCCTGGGCAGTCTGTTCCAATTTTTCCTAATATCCAATCTAAACCTCCCCTGGTGCAACTTGAGGCCGTTTCAATAAAAAAGCAGAAAGAAGGTGTCCAGCTGAAGAGAGCAGCAGGGTTCAGCTCTGGTGAGGTCTCGGCACGCAGCTGCATGATGTAGCCCTGGGAGGTTGCCACCAGCATAGACTAGCTCTTACCCTTAGAGTGTATGAACTGTACGTGGGATGTCTCTGGCTTGGGTGGGAAGGAGGATTGCAGAACTGCCAGCACATTTGCTACCAACCAGCTCAGTGGAGACATCTACCCTCTGGATAAAAAAGGAGATACAAAACCTCCCTGGATGACTTAGGCAAGAATGACATTTGACATTTCTCAGACAGGCAAGAATGTCCTACAGTAGATAGGATGGTGCAAGGCCTCATTGTGGCTCTAATTCTCCCAAAACCAAGGGACCCTCCCACTGTCATTCCCATCACAGAACAGGCCGTTCTTGTCCCACTGTGAATGCCCATCCAATATGTCTCTCCATCATTGTGGGTCTTACCACCAGCCAGGATGGGTTTCTACACCTCGGTATTCATTCATGGCCAGTATTCATCAGGCAGTGGGGCTTTGGTAGCTGGGATTTGGTGGCTGGGTCTTGTTAAAACTGCTTTTGGACACAGTGGCCATTTCCCATGACAGTTCCAGGATACTTGCTGTCATTTTTAACAAAATCTCTCTCTGGAATGGCCAACGCTCTTCACTGACCAAACCCACGCTTTCTTATGGAAAACTGGGCATGATTTTCTCATGGAAAGAATGAGATTTTCATGCATGGAGTGGTAGCTAAGGAAAGTGTTCCACCCGCAGGGCCCTCTTTTTTTCTTTCTTCCAAACTATGCAAAAGGGAAACCAACTCCCATTGTTTCAACAAATTTCTTTCAGTCATCCATGCTGACTGCCCCCCAAAGCAGCCAGCTCTGGGGAAGATCACAGCAGCTGTCTCCGTCTTTGAGAAGCACAAGGGAAGCTGAGGCAGAGCTTCCCTGCCTGAGCAGGACAAGTCCAGCATGTTGGGCAGCAGGACTGAAATTTCAGGCTAGGGAATTCCCACCAGCTGTGCCTCAGCCCTGGCTCCGTCTCATTGTACATCAATAGTGGACAAGGTCTGATTTCATCTGGGCTGGGGAATATATGTTGTAGCTAGTGATGCTAATTAAGCAATAACTAGTCTGATGGAGATTTATTTTCAGCCTGCCTGCTAGAAACTGGTTATACACAGCTGGGAAATTGAGAATTGACCTCCTGCTCGTTTCCTGTCTTCTCCAAAGCAACAGTTAATTATTGCGGTAGCCTGCAGAAGATGTGGGGTAGGCTTCTCCACGCAGGGCTCCCATGGGGCTGCCCAGAGTGCCCTGGCAGGAAGCATCTTTACAGCTGGGCTCTGGAACCTGGTCCTCATCTCCCTTTATCCCAGATCCTGATCCAGGCAATCAGCCCTGAAGTGGGCTGGGGTGGGCTGGGGTGGGTTCTCAGTGCCCCTTCCTTGCCTTTCTCCCACTCCCAGCCTGCACAGCCCCCAGGAGGGGGAGAGTGCTCATGGGTACAGAGATTTTTAAGGCGGGAAAAAGGGGGATGTGGTCAGCACAGGGGGCAGATAGGGTAGCTCTGGGCTCAACTCAGCACTCAGGGCATGCAACGCTACATCCCTGGGAGTTCTGTCCACAGTGGGGACCACAGGAGCTGGCACTGGGCAGAGTTCAATAAACTGGAGGTCTCCCTGTCTCCATAACTGACCTTCCCTATCTTATGCCTCAGTTTCCCCTGGGTGACAGTGATGGTTTCAGTGAGGGTGATGGTTATTGCACCTAACAGGGTTCGACATTTTGCTGCAGGAGAGGCCAGCAGCACTCGCTCCAGAACCAGTGGCTCCAGCTGCTATAGAATGCTCTGGTTTTCCATATCTGTGCAACATGAGCTACTCCTTGAGATGTTCTCCTCCATCTGGCTTTGCACACACTCTTTCTCTCTGTGCATTGCACAGCAGGCAGGTATGTGGAGCCACTGGACTCTTGAGACCTGCTTGCCTGCATGGAGCTAACTGGGCTCTGCTGGGCCACTCCGGGGAATTCCCCTGTCTCCTGGGCTGGGTGGGCTGTGAGTCCCTGATGTGGGACCAGACCCATGCCCCACACCACTCCCTGGTTGCAGGAAGACAGAATCATAGAATCATTAAGGTTGGAAAAGACCTCTAGGATCATCAAGTCCAACCTTCATCCCAACATCTCCCTGACCAATAGACCATAGCCTCAAGTGCTACATCTACTCATTTTTTGAGCACCTCCAGGGATGGTGACTCCCCTGCTTCCCTGGGAAGTCTGTTCCAGTGCCCAACCACTCCTTCAGTAAAGAATTTCTTCCTAACATCCAATCTAAACCTCCCCTTGAGGCCATTACCTCTTGTCCTGTGAAGATGCCAATGGGGTCCAAGCTTAGGGAGAAGTGCCAGCTGCCTGGAAAAGCACCAAAGGGCTTTACAGCCTGTCCAGCTTAAGTGCTGGGGCTACAGGCTCCATCTGCTCCCTGTCTCAGCCAGCAGCTTTGGCCAGCAGCAGAGGGGAGTCAGCCTGTGGATGGGGAAAACAAGTGGAACTTTGCTTTTAGGTACTTTAACCCTTGAGTTTCAGGTGACCTGCAAACAAAGCCCACAGCCCACACACCATCTCCTGGTTAGTACCAAGAACCAGCACAGCAGTCGCCCATAATGTTTTTATAATCTGCTTTCTTTAAGATGACTGTTTCCACAAGAAAGGGAGGGGGAGGCATGATTAATTTTCATTAGCCTTGTAAATAATAAGCTTGTTTCCGCTAGGCTTGCCCTGCAATTAGGGCTCTGATTCCAGGGCCCTGCAGAAGGAAGCTGAGATTTGCTGGTGACTCACGGGAAGCCTGAACATCTCACCCTGGGCGAGGAAAAGGAAAGTGGCTGAGCCCCCTTGGAGGGACAGAGCTTCCCCTCGCTCTGGAGGGGAAGGGAGTGAGGGGCAGTGGTCCTCTGAGGGGAAAGGGAAAAGCCCAGCCAAAGAAAGGGTAGGCTGAGGTTTGCACATCATTATTCAAACAAAAATGAAAGCAAAACTTCTGGTTCAAGGCTGGCAGCCTCTGCCCCAGTCGCTGGATGTTGAATACAGATGTAGGATGATCTCAGGAACAGTTAAGTGACATGCAGATGAGGTGAGGAAGGAGCACCTGGATATTTGCACGGAATCTGTTGCTGAGTGGCCTACAGCCACCAGCGCTCATGTACACAGCTTGTGCCCAAAGCACCGCAGAAATACCCCCTCTACAGCTGAGGACACCCCTGTGTCCGTGAGAGGGACCACACAATGATGATGTGTGATCCGTTGGTCCCCTTGATGGTTGAGGGGGCTCAAAACCTCAGATGAACAAGAGGGGAATTTTTTGGAGCCTCCATTTCTATTTTTGTGCCTGCTAAGCAAAAACATTTAAGATTTTAATTTGAAAATACTGATTTGATGTATTATAAAGAAAGAACCATATTTTACAACAAAAGGATTGAACAGTTAAAAAAACTCAGACCAACCCAGTGAAGTAGTTTATTATAGACCCTCCCAAAAATGGTCATGCTGGTCCTGAAACACTTATGCCAATGCCTTGGGAAAACCTGACAAAAATTTAGTTGCAGGAAAGCCTGAAAGAAGCAATCCTTTACTAAGTTTAGCCAGAAACTGAAAAATTTTGGTGTATGCAGCTCCCCTACCCTGGTCTCTGGGAGCCATGCTGTCTGCAGTGTGACCTTCCTTTCTCAAAGCTCCTGTGGATGAGGTGACACTCATCAGAGAAAGGAAGAACCTGTCCCATGTCCTCCTCCAAAGAGACTGTATGTAAGGTAGAGCCTGAACCCAGTTCAGCTGTGCCTAAGCTATGAAGACCAGGGCTGGTGCCTCATCCCAGTCCTCACGCGGGTGTGCGGAGCCCATGGCACAGAGGTTTGCACAGAGAATTGCCTCATTGTGCTCCATGACACAGCTGGCACAGGATCACAGCAGAGCTGCAGGAAACAGCCTCATCCAGAGCAGCTTTCTCTTCTGCTGGCTGCTTCCCTGTCCCTGTGCTCCCTGATCCGTGCCCCTACCCCAGACACCCAGAGCATGGCAAAGGAACGAAATGGGACACGGTGTCCTTCATCGCTATCCCCAACTCAACACCTTCTTTTTGACAGGACAAGACTTTGCCCTACCCTGCCATAAACCCTACGCCATGCAGTCATGCCATGCTGATCTCAAACTCTTCTGTTCTCCTGCCCAGGGAACATCTGTTTCACTGCCACTCCAATTTGATTTTTCCATAGCTTTACCTAGGTTGCATTATACCCACCCTCGCTGTAGGCCGGCTCCTACACCTCTCTGTGCCCCAAAATGCCTATCTACTAGCTTGTGTTTGGACACAGGGTTTTGGCTTAGCCTGGGATGGAGGTGGCAAGTGAATGAGTCTCTTGCAGTATTTGGCAGTGCATCATCCATTCCCTTCACCCAACATAATGGTATTGCTTGGAACCAGACCTCGTCTCTGAGCAGCATGTTTCCGCATTCCACAGCTCCCCCAGGGGCAGAGGTTGCAGGATATTAGACCAGAGCAGAGGTGACACAGCCACCTTAATAGACTTGTGAAGGTAATGGTAGTTGGAGAATTTAGTGACTTCTAGGATAAAGGCACTGGTTTTATTGCAAGGAGCTGATGGATGATCACTTCCCATGCATCAGCGTTCAGAGAACATGTAGATAGTAGAGAAGGTAACCATGCTAGAGGCAGGAGTGCCTTCAGCTGAGCCCATCTCGCCCAGCACAGCTGCACAGAGTCAGGAGGCTCATGGCTGAGCAGCAGCACTTTGTGCCGGGGGAAGAAATAAAGAGGGACTCATGGGGCTGAGATCTGGGAAACAGAGCATGTCCCAAAGTAGGGGACTGTTGCTTTAGTTATTCTCCCTAACACAAAGCATCATGCAAAGTGATCAAGGTGGGAGCCTTTTTCCACAAGCAAAATTCACCTGTGGAACTCACTGCCATGAGATACCAGAAGCACAAAGCTAAGGAAGTTTCAAAAGAGGAAAAAAAGGCTGGCAGGGATGTGGATAAGAAGAATATATCTGCCTACAAGAGGAGAAAGCCAGTCTTTGGGTCCTCTGGAAAATGCAATGTCCAGGATGCTACAAGCATGGGGTGTCTCCAGGAGTGCCTCTGTCCTGGCAACATGCACATAATCCCTCCTTGGGCTTATGAGGTTCTCCATTACCTGTGCATGCCACTCAGAGCAGTGTGTAAGTCATAGTGTCCAGCTCAGGCAGCTTGGGAGGTGAACTACAGAGCCAGGAGAAGCCACTGATGAAGCACATCTTCTCCAGTTTCAATGTACAAGAAGATGGACAGTTTCAGCAAGACAGGAGCCAGTTGTGACTAAATACTGCTGGAGTCAGGAAAACAGTCATCCTAGGTTGGGATGACCACCTGTTTTACAGCCACCTAAAAGTCTGAGAGCAGCAAGTGGCTTCTCTGCTGGGTGCTCATACCTGGTGCAGGGCAGGGAAGAGCAGGACCTACGCCACGCTTCACACACAAGCCCAGTCTTACAACCTCCAAGGGTGGAACCTTCTGCCAAAGAAGTAAGATACAGCCCCTTCTGGAAACAGTGTTTTCCCAACCAGCAGATGCATCAAACCCCCTTTTTAAAAGAGCTGTTTGCTAAGGAAAAACAATTGGCACACTAATTAAAAGTGACTGATTAAAGGTCTGAAAGGGAATTGTTCATCTTGTTAGAGGCAGGCACCTGCAGAGCTCTTCTTGCTCTCAGAGTGAGAGCATCCTCGGTACCACAGAGAGGACACCGCTGCTCAGCGGTGGCAGGCACGTGAGGCAGCACTGATCATTGTGGCATGTCCTCTCACCCAGCACAGACCCGCAGCCACCACCCCAGTGCATCCCGAAGAGCCACATCCAGATGATGGCCTGTGAGGCAGTGCTGGTGGATGGCTGTCAGTGAGTGTGGTCAGGACACAGGCACTTTGCAGCAAGAAGTGCCTTCAGACCCCAACCATGAACAGGCTCCTTGGTTCCCTGGGTGAGGAGAGCAGCAACATCAGACACTAGAGAGCCCCAGGCTGGGCAGAGGAGGTGGCTCCAAGTCAGCTTCTCTGGACTTCTCTTTACTCTGTAGCCACATTTCAGCTCTGGCTGGCTGTCCTACCTGTGCAATCAGACCCTGTGTCCTCTGGCTTTGTGTGATAGGCCAAAGGTTAAAGTAAGAGCCAAGCAGAGGCAGTGAGCATGTGCCAATCCATGGCTGAATGGATGTACAGCTGTAGACACAGGACTCTGCTCTTCTTTAGTTTCAGGTCAATGTGCTTCTGTCCTTTTCCACAGTCACAATTTTCTTGGAAAACCTCTTAACCTCTTCCAGGTGCACAGCCACCAACCACTGCAGGCCATGTCCTACCTAGGCTTGGACTGCAGCCAGCAAGTTTGTGGTGCCCTAAGCCTGCCCCAGCTGGGTTTCATCTCATCTTCTCTCCACTTCCTCAGCCTGGTTCATCAGCAAGAGGCTGGAGGCAGATGTTTGATTTTTGTGCATGCCTGGTGTTACTGCTGGCAATGTTCATCTCTTCATTCTAGGTCAGTCAGGTGGCAGCTTGGAAGGAACCTGGAGTTTCCTGGAAGAGGTGATGTCCAGATGCCAGAGCATCACTAGTAATTGAACTAGACTTAACTTTTGCCCATGGTGGAGAATGCACTGCTACACTCAGCAGAGCATAGTCCTTTTAGTGGCCAGTATCTTGTTTGTTAAAAATAAAACCTTTCTTTGCTTGTGGCCCAGACTGAACCATCTTCAGCTGCTTGCCCACAGATGCACATGGGATCCTGGCTGCAGTGCTGAAGAGCCCTCTGTTGTCAGCCTTTTAAGGACCAGTGGTCTGCAGTGAAGTTGCTTGTGTTCCTGGTGTCTCCCAGTGTGAGCCACATCATACAGTCCTTATGGCTCTTCTCTAAACCATCTCCAGATTACCAATGTCCTACCAGATGCTAAGCTACCAGAAAGGACCCTCTTTTCTAGTAAAATACTGTCTGTGCCACACACAGGCCCTGCTTCAACTGCAGTGTCCTTCACTGCTCAAGGCAGAGTCTCATTTTAACCATCATTTTGTACAGATGTCTCATATCCAGCTGTTTAGCCACCATGTCCCTCAAGTCCATCTTATGGTCATACTAGAATACAGTACAAGTCTCTCCAGTTAAGTTCCTCATAACAAGGCAACCTCTTTTCCATGTATATCACAAAGATGCTTGCAGAGTGGGCTGTCACCCTCACCAGGACTAGCTGGTGCATTGTGGAAGGTCCCATATATTCTCCATCTTCTGCTTCCTTTGCTAGGACACAGGTCTGTAAGCTTTACAGGTAGATATGACTCAAGAAGCTGACCTTGCCTGCCATGACATTCAGTGTCCCTCTTTGCACCCTCATTCTTACCTAAAGGCGCTGATTTATAACTATTGCTGATTTTAACACTCCAATTATGTGACACTCTTAGCCAGATTTTGGGAGCACAACCAGGTCAAATTTGCATCTGTACGTGAGCAGAGTGTATTATCCAGGCTCCCTGGCATCAGTGTGAAGGCAATTAAAGAAGTTCATCTCTTCAAGTCCCTTGCTGTCTGCACCAATTTTATTCTCAACATCATGATGTCATGCTAATGAAGGCTCCTCAGTCACTCCTACTTGCCCTTCTCCTTTGTGTTTCATATCCTACTGGATCTGTCCCATACCAACATTGCTCCTCATGCCCTCAGAGGAAGATCTTCCATCGTGAACAGCTTCTCATGGACCTCTGCATCACACTGGACCCTGCCAGCTCACACCCTCACGCTGCCAGCTGGGCAGGGCCACAGGACCCTTCTTCTTGCAGAGTCACAGAGCTGCCCAAGCAGACCTTCCAGCATGCCCTGCCCCACCACTGCCCTCTGCACACCCAGGAGCTCTTGCTGCTGAGGTGCATCATTGGTACGGATTAGTGAATCCCTCCTCAACCATCACAGGCTATCCAGTCTTGTGGACACCCAGTGTCCCTGGGCCCCGGGGAGGGAATGTGCCCCCTCATTGGTCAGTGGGATCTCAATAAGAGCATCCATCTTCCCTGGGTGTCACTGTGGACATGATTAGCCTGCAGCTTGGACCAGAGAGGCTCAGTTATGTTCCACTCATCTCTGTCTCCCATTCTTCCAATTCCTCCACTGGGAACCTTAGAGCTGTTTTCTGTTGTTCCCATGCTAAGAACTGGTAACCTCCACCCAAAGAGAATTGTGTCCCCTCCTCCTCTCTCTGGTGCTGCTGGCCCACCCAAGCTTCAGTCTCCAGTCAGGCAGAGCAGACCCTAGGTGTCTGTGTGTTTATTTAGTAAATTAATTAAATACAATTTAATGTAAGATCTTACTGGAAGAGAAGGTGACATTTCTTTCAAATGAAACAGATTTCAGCCACTCAGACCCATTCTCTCTGAAGTCTTTCTCCATGTATTTCCAAACTCCAAGCCTTATGCCCAGGAGGTCTTGTGAGGTCCACATGTGTACAGAATTAAAGGAGAGGAGCACTGCTGCTGGTCCCCACTATGTCTCTGGGGTTCCACTTGATTGACAACGATGTGAGTTTTGGCTCAGTCTTTTACGCCCTCCAGAAGTCAACAGTCATGATGGGTGGATCTTTTGCCTCAGCCCCATGCTTACTTCAACTTCCATAAATCTTAGGCAAGATTATGGGCATTGTTTTTGTGTTCAGGGTACCTTCCTGTTGGGAGGGCAGGAAGAGGAAAAGCACATGCAATGTGCTTAACCTTGTTTCCCTCCTCCCATGACCTGAGCAGAACGCTTCTGCTGACAAGTCATCTGTGCAGAGACCTTTGCAGAGCACCAGCCTTCTGGGCTCAGAGAGAGGAACACATTCCTCATGGCTCAGCAGGACTTTGCCACTCGTCCCACCTTCACTTGATTGTTTCCTCTGGTGCTTTCATACACATATTTTTCCATTCATACCTCCTTTAGGAGAATCTTAATACTGGCTACAAATCTCTTCAGTCATATCAGCCATATCTCATCTGTACTCTCCACTCCCTCCAAGCATCCTTTTTTCCTTTCTTGAATGTGAGACAGTGATGGCTCTCAAATCAGGCCCCGAGCATCCTTCATGTGAAATTTAATGCTTTCTGGGAGACCCAAAGGAGCTAACTGTATTTGTTTTATCCAGAGAAATGGTTATGAGATTAGAGGAACGAGAATACACATACATTTATTTTCATTATATCTGTTGCTGGATTTGCACAGAACGATGCTATGGCCTGTTTCATAAGGGAGAGCAGACAAGAGGTTTGTAGTGACTATATCTTAACTTGCAGCTGGTAAATCTAAGTATTAGAAGGAACTCAAGTTAGGGATGATAGGGGGAAGGGAACATTGCCTCCAATAGCATTTGCCATGACTGAGACCCTGCAAGCCTGGCTGTGCTCTTCACCCATTTCTTACTGCCCCTATGCTGGACCTGCTCATCCCCACTGTCCCTGCAGACATCCCTGCTGTGCTCGCAGATCTTCACTTGGGCTCACAGCCTTTCTCCCATACCAGAGCTCTGGGTCCGACGTGGGACTGGCTGCAAAATAGAGAAGCCCAGGCAGGTCACTTTGCTCATTCCCTGACATGAGAACTTCATTTCAGGTTTAACAAGAAGCAGATGTGAGCAGTGTGCTGAGGCTCTTTCAAGTTCAGAAGAGAAGCAGAAAGTCCTTGCAACTGGAGGTGAGATACCAGCCATGGAGGGACCTCCCTTTGTTACACAGACCCAGGCCAAAATGCTTCTTTTTGAGCAGTATTTTCACTCAGATTAAATCCCAGCACCATCTGCACCTTCTCAGCAACACCTACCATGACTGCTCTGCTTGCCTTGCCTTGCTCAGGTTGTGACCACACCAGCGTGGTTCCAGGGGTGGCTGGCTGGAAGGGAAAGACCATCCTGTCCTTCACATCGTGTTGCTGTGTGAGCAGGCTGTGCCTTACACTGCTCAGTCAGGACTGAAACCTTCATCAGCTTCATCTGGAGACCCCAGCAAGCAATAGGATCCTTTACTCAGAGTTACCTCTTTCTGTCACATAGCTGCAGTCATCTCTGAGGTGGCAATACCAGGGATCATGAAAGCTAGAACACCTCTTCAACGTCTTCTCCAGCCATGCTTCAAGTCTAACAGAACCACATGGACAGGTTGTGGCCCTCCTCTCAGACCAAGGCTCAAAGTAACAATAATCATGAGCTGATTCTCCAGTGAGGTTTGGCTGCAGAGCATCTGAGGCCCTAGTTCATCAAAAGTCTCTTGAATCATGCAGGGAAGGGACATCAGTTCATCAGCAGGAGAGCCCTGAGCAAAGAACAGCATGAGAGTACACAGACCACCCTGGAAGGACCCTTGGCTGCTTCCTCTGGCACCCTGTGCCTTCCTTGCCTGGAAGCTTAGGGACCCCAGCTTGCACCCTGCTTCCCTTCATTCCCCTTGATCTGCAATCCACTTGTCTGAGGTTACACCACCTCTTTTAGCAGTGTATGTTCTTCCACAGATAGTCTTCAATCCCAGTTGCTCCACGCAGTAGCCGTGACATGAGCAAGCTGCTCCTGAGAATGGGAGAAAGAGGGTGATGATAGAGGTGGATTGCTGGCAGTTAATGTAATGTAATTGTGCTGGTGGCACAATTGTTCATTTGCATTTCCTTGGGGCGTTGATGCTGATATTAATTAAAGGTAATTATAGCACTGCTTTCTCAGCACGACAGTCGTATGCAAAGACAAAAGCAGTATTACAGACAAAAATGTTTCTTCCTCCAGAGCTTCAACAGCATCTCTTATTTTGAGAAATCTGCTGGGTGAGTGGAGGCCTGGAGCCCAGGCAATGCTCTGTCCCCCCATCAGAGTCACTCTGTGCTAAGGGGTCCCAGGATCAGCACTTCCTAGAGGTACTCCAGGATACACTGAGAGTGCTGGTGACAGATGCAGACACGATGGGTGATGGTAGTACTGAACAGATACTTCCAGCACAAGTAGCTACTGGGGCTGATACAGGATGCTGATCCTGTATCATATTAGTGGATATTTGAGCACCTAGGAGGGGTGCTGAGAGCATTGCTAGCAAATGCTGATGACTTTCATGATGGACATTAGTGGCTCTAGTGAGCATAGTGTTACCTTTCATAACAGTACTGGTGGCATTAGAGCAGGAGAGCAATAGCTTTGCTGCTAGCAGATGGATGCTGTTGCTATGGATGGCTGTAGGTAGCACTAGCCATGTATACTGGTTGTGCTTATGGCTATTGCAGGCTCTACATGTCTGGTTTACTGGCTCAAACCTAACTCAACTCACTAGTATCTGGAATTCACTTCTCATGTGGAGAGAGCCATGAAAGGGTTGGGTGGTGTCAATGCAATCACTGCCATATGTCATCATACCTGTCTTGTCACATTCACATAGCGCTACACTTAGTGCTGGGAGCAGCGGCCTATTGGCAGCAACCTGTAACCTCATTGACATCTCTGAGCTCAGGAATGTCTGAGTTTGGTATGTGGAATTGTTCCTTGTCTTCAAGAGCTGATGTCTCCAAAAGAGAGGCCTCCTTGGTTGGATGGAAATGTTTGCTTTACCTCCTGGACAGAATGTCTGTCTCTGATTTTCACAGCTGAGTGCCCATCAGCAGCAAGAAACTCAAAAACCAAGTTTTTTGGTGTAGAAGACAGGTGAGCTCTGGAGACAGATGTGACTGCCCTATCTAAACAATAGCTGTCTCCTGCTTGGCTCTCCCAGGGTGTGTGCCTTTCATTTAACAATTTCCTCTGCATTGTTTGGGTTCAAGTGATACAGAGCTAGCAGGAAGATGAAGGGAGTTTGTACTGGATTTAGGAGGGCAGTCTTCTGATCTTTCCAGGCTTTTCATTCTTCTGTCTGTTGGGATATCCATCATGAGAGTCTCTGAATGTCTCTTGAACACCAAGTCCTCTTACTCCCTACCTGCACTGTATCTGTCCATGTATATATAGTCTTTGCTTCCTTGGGATGGATTATAAGGAGGGCTGTTGAGCATGTTTGGAAGGAAACATGGTGCCTCTGTCGTAACCCAGGCACCTATTGCACCTGGGACATCTCTAAACACATCACCCCAGGCATGAGTTAACCTGGGAAGAAAACTCCTTGCTGGGTGGTGGCAGGGTGAGAGAGCAGGATCTCATGGGCACTGCAGTGCCCATCTCTCCTTCTGGGGTTAAAGAGCTGCTTATCACTGGCACTAGGACACTCATTTGGTCTTCTTCTGCTTCACCAGAGGAGGAGTCAAACCCACCACTCAGACCCAGCTTTCCTAGAAAAATTGCCAAGTCTTGTATCCTTGCCCCAGCCTTCCATAAGTCCTCCCAGTCAAGAAAAGGAGGGGTTCACCTATTTGAAAGCCCTCTTGAGCTCTAAGCAGGGTTTCTCAGGACCCAGATGGCTTTTTCTGTTTAGTTAGGAATGAAAAAAAAAACATCCTAGGAAGGCTGCCTTCTCTTGAGTTCCCATGGCATTCCCATGGCATCCCCATCCTTTGCTTTACAGCAGCAAAATGCTGAATTCCCTAAATTGTCCCAGCACCTCACCTTCATCTCCTCAGTGTAGAATAGAAAGTAGACATGCATACAGACAAGCCTACCTTGGAAATTAATTGATGGAAACCCCAAATAATATTTAATCTCACTGATAAAATAATTCAGGCTTTGTTCTCTGTTGTGATGCACAGGTTTCTGAGGACATTAAGAAACATTGGGATTTTTTCCCCATGTTTATTTACTTTACTTTTCATACAGGGAGCATTTCTTTCCGTTGTTTGCAGTGTATCTGATGGTGGATGACAGTGAATGAAGAAGTATGAAGCTTTAGCTGCAATACAGTAGCACCGGGTGACCAGATGGGAGAGACTTACAGCATGAGCTGCTCAAGCAAAAGTTTAATAAGCAGCATTGGTAGGTGAGAGTATGACACAGATTCTGGCAGGTGTATAGCTAGGACACACCAAAGGTAACAGGCTGCCATCTGCCACCCTAGTCAGGGGGCTTAGCCCCAGGATTGTCCTTTCTGCCTTACCAGACTCTGTTCATCACTTAATGAAGACAACTTGGGTGTCAATCAAAGTTGTTGTGTCTTTACAGCATCAGGGTTATGGCTTGGGACATGTAGCAGGAAGACACCACTCTGCTCTTTGTGACCTGAGGATGTTTTCCCTTTTCTCTCTGCCCGGCAGGTCTTCATGAAGGACAGCTCTGGAGCCCAGAGGGACACGAGGTGCACAAGATGCTGAATCTGGCCTAGTCCCCAAGCCCAGCAAGCTGTGAGAGGTACAGTATGGCCCAGGGATGACTTTGAGACTCTTCAGAAACAGCCACAGGTGGCGATGGGATGGACAGACACAGGGGCAGCAAAGGAGGAGGGAGAAGGAGGCCGGGGAAGGGGAGCTGAAGAGGGTGTTTCAATGACAACCCTCCCTCCACCTAGGAGTGAATCCTGAAACATGCCCATCACTAAAATAAAGTTATGAAATCTAATGCCAATTGCTATAGTAACGTCACGCCTCCACGCTGACCTAGTTTGAGACAAAGGAAGTGCTCCTGCAGTTTTGAGCACACAGGAGACTGCAGATGAGTCTCAGTCTGTTCTCTGGAAAGGATGGCAGAGGGAGCTGCTGTTTTTTCTCTATCTGCTGCCCATTGCCCCAGGAACCTCAGGCAAGATGAGCTGCTTTGTCTTTGTCTCAGGCACTGAGACATCCACTGCAGGAAAGCACCTCCATCCTGCATCCCAAATGCAGGCGGGGCTCCACCTAGCTTCATCTGGTCCCCTCTAGCTTCATATGGACACCTCTAGCTTCATCTGGATGTTCAGGCAACAGGAACATCTGCTGTGGAGCAAGCAACATCCTTGCAAAGCTGCAGAGACCTGGTGGCACAGCAGCAGCAGCCATTGCCATTCAGAGCACTCTGCTACTACTGTGCCACAAACATGTAGGGCAAGGACCCTGTCCCTACCCTCCCAGCTATCTCCACCTCCTCCTCACCTACTTAGTCCTCAGTACCCCCAGACCTGGGGCTGCTGCTTGCGCTGGTAGCACAGCGAGACAGGAGGATCCAGCTAGTGGTTTGGGGCAGGGTGGTACCACAGAAGGCCAAGCAGAAGGCCTGCCTTCTTCTATGTCACAAGTTTTCAGTGCAAGTGTGGACAACCTCCATCCCTGGGAGTCAGAGCATAAGCAAGATCGAGGGCAGCCATGTTAAATGCTTTTCATCTGCTGCTTGCTCCATGGAGGGCTTTACAAGCACACATACCCCTCCTTCAGACCTCTTGAACAGCAGTCAGCAGAACCATCAGTTGTTGTCCCAAATGGTCTTATTAACTGCTTTTCCAGACAAGCTGGAACATGCACCATGTTGCCACCAGCATGTGCCCCAGGTGCCCTGCAAGAGAGCAGAGTCTGCAGGTAGGTTTTGAAAGACAGTGACCCTTGCTCACTGCCCTGGTCCTTCCCCTCCATCTCATCAGCTCTCCTGCTTTCTTCCTGGAAACTCTCCCTTTTTTATCTTGCCTTCATTTTTCTCATTTGACCTACTTAATGTTTTGCATTTGCTTCATCAGAGCAGAGCCCATCTTCTGGAGAACTTTGAGAAACTTCTATTTAGGGACAAATAGGTTGTAAAGTTTCAGGGGTTTTGTTCCCTTAAGAGTTGATTATATTACCAGTGACGTTTGCATGAAAATAAGTTCTCAGTCTCTCTCGAGAGTTTATCTGCTCCTCCAGCTTAGTCAACACCTGAAGTCAAAAATATTTGTCATATTGCAACCATTTGGTTGTGCTGCTGCCAAAAAAAAAAAAAAAAAAGAAAGAAAAAAGTAGTATCTAGAGCACATAAGGAAATAAAATTATTCTTTGTCTATTTTGGGATGGTTGCAGTCAGACCTCATCCCTCCCCATCACCCCAGTGGGCACCACCTGGCAGTCCCAGCAGAGATAGCCCTTTGCCTGAAGAACAAGCAGAAGACTACAGGAATGCTCCAAGGCTCCGAGGGCTACAGGGCACTATTCAGCTACCATGGGGCCTCAGGAGCTGTACGCAGATTCCACATTAAAGAGACACAAGCCACTTATACACACATGAAGTGAGATATGAGGAGATCCTTCTGCCAGTGACATGGGACTCAGTAGAATTGAGAAATTAGTCCTGCATTCTTGCTTGAGCTCCATAATGCTTCATCTGGTGATAGCTGCCTGGAAGCTGGAGTCATAGATGGGCTGGGTGAGCCCATTGGGACACCTTCAAGCAAGGGGCAGACTGGCCCTCATAAAGCAATTCATCCATCTCCTAAGGAGGTATCCCAGGTAGATGACACACATGACTTGCTGGGTGCCACTGTCTCCCCTCCGTTGCTGCAGGGAGAGTGAGAGGCAAAGGTCAGGTATGCCTTGGTTCTCCTGGTGATGCTCTCACACGTCTCAGTGGGAGAGTCCAGGTGACATTACCCGCATGGGTGCCCCTCAGGAGACCATGGCTTAAGCTCTTCTCAGCAGCCCAGGAGGGGCAGCATTGCCAGCTGCTCTGACCTCAGTACCGCTCTGCCCCTGGGATGAAGCTCCCCAGCAGCAGTGGGAAACTTCCTGAGGAGAAGCGAGTGGCAGAAGGAGGATGGAGGAAGGTCTGTTGTATAATTGTTCTAAGTAGAAGACAGCTATTTTTATCCTCTGCGATTAGATTCTGAAATCTTTGAATCATCATTAATGCAACGCCCTGGAAGCTGGCGGCCCCCCTCACTGAATGCCACATGAAGTGTTCCTGCTAATTCAAGGAACATTTGAATTCATGCGTGTAGGCAGACCGACGTCACCTACACCACAGTATACAATTTTTTAAGCTTCTTGTGGCAGGATGAGGGGAGTCATTTTTCTTCTGCAGGTTACGAATCATTTATTCCTGGTTATTAGCATGCTGCTAGGTTTCTATATATAAAAGCCACCCATGTATTTGCAGCCAGCTTGGATGGCTGGGCTGAGGTTTACGTGGGAGATTATGGTGCATGGAGCCCTGGAAGAGCTGATCAGCAGAGGGCAGGACTTGTTGACTGCAAAGGGTACCAGCAGCCCCATCAGGACATGGGTTTCTTCCTTCTGGAGGACTTGTACCCTGAGCAGTCCTGTTTTACAGGCTGCTGCTTCTCCTAATGCTTCTACCTGCCTCTCCTGAGCAGCACCTGAATGGCCTCCTGGCCCTTCATGGCTAGCTCTGCCTCAATAGTTGATGTCCCTGCCCAAGCAGTCCTGTTCAGGCAAACCGTCCTTTGAATGTTATGATCTCAAGAGATGCCCTCCAACCTAAACAAGTCTGTGCTTGTTATATATGCCAGCCAAGAAGCCTGGTGAGAGAGTCTCCAGCTTCTTGCTGGCCCCCCCCGGACTAAGGTCTGGGTGGCTGGCTGGTGCCTGGTGCTTTGCCCAGATGCAGTGATTTTGTGGTGCATTATGTTCTTTAGATGGGACATGACAGACGCTGGGATGAGGGAGCTGAGCTCTCCCAGGAGGTGGTAGGTTCCTGAAGGCCCATGGGCTGTCATGCAGCACGGGGGCAGCAGCTTTGGTGTTTCCACAGGGAAGCTGTTGGAAAGCTCTGTTGGTGGGAATAGCAGGAAATCTATGGCTGAGCTGTGAGGGGGAGGCAGAGAGGAGAGGGAAGCAAGGGAAGCAGGGAATTATGCTTTCAGCTGTGATTTTGGAGAGAAAGAAGAGCTCTTCAAGTGCCCATTTCTGGATCAAGGCACCATTCAGTTAGGGCAGCCATGGCTGTGTTTGCAAAGGATGGCAGCCAGGGAGAGGACACGGACCTTCCGCATGGAAGATGTGTGCCAAGGGCATGGTAAAAAGGCAGAAGGTGGCAGAAAGCCTGCACCCACAGCTGGCCATGGGAGCTGAAATGCAGCCACTGGGCCAGTGCCTGCAGCTCCCCAGTTTCTACAGGAGCAGAAGCACCCACATGCAGACTGCAGTCTCGCACACAATGAAAGCTGCAGAGGTAGGTCTGACCTCCCTCTTGGCCACCTCCAGTGCCTGGCAGGGCAAGCCTGACCCCTGTACCTGGGTGTCCACCATGCACACCAGTGGCAACAGCAACAAACACACACACAATGCAGAGCCACACAGACATGTGTTTGCCTTCATGCTACCGTCTCAACACGCACACACAGAGCAAAAATCCAGGTGAACGTCGGGGTGCTCTCAGAGCTCCCTGTGCTTTCCTAGGCTTGGTGAGAAGGAGCAAGCCCTTCCTGGTGACCCCCAGCACAGGCTGCCTCTCCTGTGCATCAGACTCATGAGCACCAGCTAATTGCATAGTGAAGTCCTGGAAATGGCCTGAAGCAGAGGGCAGCAAGGTGAGGTGGGCACAGTGAGGTTCTGCATTGCCTTCTCCTGACTCCTCCTCACTGAGAGAGGGCAGAGAGTTTGCACTGTCCTCTGCCCTGTCTTCTCCATGCCCTAAGTATGAGCTGTTTTAAGGTGGGTTTCATAGAATCATAGAATGGTTTCAGTTGAAAGGGACAACTTTGACTAATGTCAAAGATCATCTAGTTCCAACCCCCCTGCCATGGCAGGGACACCTCCCACTAGACCAGGTTGCTCAAGGCCCCATTCAACCTGGCCTTGAACACACCCAGGGATGGAGCATCCACTACCCCCCTGGACAACCTGTGCCAGTGTCTTACCACCCTCAGAGGGAAGAATTTCCTCCTAATTTCCAATCTAAATCTACCCTCTTCCAGGTTGAACCCATTACACCTCGTTCTATCACTACAGGTCTTTGTAAAAAGTCCCTCCTCAGCTTTCTTGTAGGCCCCCTTCAGAAACTGGAAGGCCACAATGAGGTCTCCTCAGAGCCTTCTCTTCTCCAGGCTGAACAACCCCAATTCTCTCAGCCTGTCTTCATGGGAGAGGTATTCCAGCCCTCTAATTATCTTTGTAGCCCTCCTCTGGACCCTCTCCAACAGGTCCATGCCCTTCTTGTGCTGGGGGCTCCAGAGCTGGATGCAGTGCTCCTGGTGAGGTCTCATGAGAGCAGAGGGGCAGAATCACCTCGCTTGACCTGCTGCCCACGCTACTTTTGATACAGCCCAGGATATGGTTGGGGCTTGCGGGGCTGCACTTGCACATTGCTGGCCCATGTTGTGCTTTTCATCAACCAGCACCCCCAAGTCTTTCTCCTCAGGGCTGCTCTCAATCCTCTCATTGCCCAAGATTTGCAGAATTTTAAGTCAGGAATTTGGCCAATGGGAACCCAGCGACATGAGAAAAAGGGTAGTTTCTTCTGGAAACCCACTTCCACCCCAAAAGTTAAAATGGAGGCATGGTGGGCAGTGACAGATGGTTTTGCCCAAGTCCCTTGTGGTGCAGAGCCCCAGCACAGAAGCTGATCAAAGCTGGTGGTCCCTAATGTCACTGGCTTGTAGGAGGTGCTCTGCCCTCTCACAAGCACAGGGTCCTCCTAGGCTTTGTTGTTTAGTGTCTTGGGGCTCGAGCCTGTTCAGAACAGACAAGGAGCAGCCCCTGTGGAGCAGTGGTCCTCTGGCTGCTGCCCTCACCATGTCACAGCAACAGGGGAGGAAGTGCTCTGGCAGGATGGGGAAAGACCCATGGCCAGTGTCTCCTGGGAAGCCATCCTCTCAAGGACACCATGCACAGCCTGGTGGAGCACCCCTAAGGGGACATGGAGCTAATCTCCAAGGGTGGAAAGGAGGAAGACCTGTTCTCCATGTGCAGGGTGGACAGGACAAGACGTCACAGGCTGGAGTTGCCACCAGAGAGATGCCAGATGCATAGCAGAAACTTCAGAGCTTTATAGAATTGCAAAGACAGACATCTTCAGGACAGCTCATTGGACTTCTGCACTGGTGCTGCCCTGAGTGACATTTTGACAGACCTCTTGCTCACACTTTCTGCCAGGAGTTACAAACCATAATTTCAAGGATTCACCAAACACTACCTGGCCAGCCGAATGAATGGCCATAAGCTGGGCAGGCATGAGAGTGAGGACAGGACAGGTAGCTAGGGAATAATCACTTTGCTAGTATCTACACCACATTGCAGATGTCTCCTCCATCCAGTTCCTTTCAGTTACCTCCTGCTCTGCCCAGAGTTCAGGCCAGCCTAATCTCTTTGCTGTTAAAAAGAGACAGAAAAGCAAATATTTGCAGCCATTGAAGTGTCTCTTACAACAGTGGCAGCTTTTCAGCTCACAATGAATATGTGATTCAGTCTTCCTGAAGTGGAGTGAACCATCTCCCACCAGCTTCGGCAGCCCCCGGCCCAGCCCCATCTCCCACTCACAGTAGACAAGTGCAGCAGCTGTGTATCCTCCAGAAGGAAAACATCAGCAGCGCTCAGCCAGGGGAGGAGAAGAGTCCCTGCTGAGCAGGAAGCTTCCTCAGGCAAGGCTATCATCTCCTGCATGACTTGAGATTTCATATGCTGCTCAGAGGCTGGAGCTGCAGGTGTATTTTGCAGGAGGCGCTGCTGAAGTGAATTCAGTGCAGCCAATCTGAGCCTGCAAACAGGCAGCTCCAGCACTGCTGGGGTAAACCGTGCCCAGATGACTCCAGATGGGCTTCAGAGAGGTTTGGGACATACAAAACTGCCATAAATCTGGTCATGTCATCTGCTGCACCTCAGAGATCTCTGAGCATCAGCAAAGCCACTGGGAAGAGGAAGGGCTACCGTGAAAAAACACAGTCTGAGGGGAAGAAAGGTAACGGGATCATACAGCAAAACCAGCCTCTTCCCCTGGGCTCAGGGATGCATCCTCTCCATGCTCTGGAAGCCTATGCTATGACCATCTGCTAACCACAGTCTTCTCCTGCTAACCACTCTCAGTGTCCTCCCTGTGGTCAGGAGCCACCCACCTCCTTGCTGGGGTGCCTGACTCAGGGTGGGGAGACACAGCAAGGGCACTGGGCATCTGTCCTGGGAGACAGCCTTGCCCAGTTTGCAAGCTGCAGGATCATGGATTTGGGAGATTTAATTTCAAGCTTTTTCATCCTTCCGAATTAAAAACATGGAGGGGAAGAGGCTTGTGAGGTTTTTCCCTTCTCTTCCCTTCCCTGACCCCATGTCTCCAAAAAGTGCCAAGGATTGCAGAGAGTAATTTAAATGTAATGAAAGCAGTTTAATCCATCTTAAAGGGCATAGAGGATCACAGAGGATGCAGCAAACACAGCATGGTGGGCACCAGGGCTGGGGGAGTCCTGACTGCCCCACCAGCCCTGACCCAACACATGCCCAGCAGCAAGGCTGGTGCCCCACACTGTGGCTGGCCATCGAGGGAAGGGATGCCCAAGGGCAAGCAGGACACACAGGAGGATCAGGACCTGTTGGCAGCCCTGCAAGAGCCCACAGGAGGAAAAGGGAGCAATAATAAACTATCTTCCACATAGAGGCGAGTGTCCACCCTTGGCAAGAGCACATCAGCCTCGGAGAGAGGGAGCTCCCTGCCCTCCCCTGCTCCCTGCTAGAAGAAGGGATCTTCTGCTCCTGCCCCTCCAACCTCCTCCTGAACTTCACTTTTCCTCCCTTCCCCCACAGCCCCTCAGTGACTCCTCCCTGCCCCTCTTCTTCTTGAGCCCTCCTGAGCCAGGCCATCCCCCAGCCCCACTCTTCCTTTGCAAGCCAGGCTTTCATTGCATTTAATTTAATTTATTTAATTTAATTTCATTTCCGTATTTATTTTGAGTCCTAAGGCAGCTTTACTTTATTCTGGCACCCAGCGAGCACAAAGGAGCAATGCTGATGTGCTTTACAGCAACGGAGTCATGGGGCTGATGTCTCTCTCAGGAGTGCCTGGGAGATTTCTGCTTCAAATATTGATTGCTTTTTGTGGAAATGATGTATTTACTATCAATATCCAGAGACATCCCATGATAATTAAATCAGCACTGTGTTGTCTCCTTAGGGACAGTCTGACTCCTGTAGCGTACTGTGAGGGAGAAACACAATGTCCATCAGAGCCAGGATGGCCTCAGATGGCCAAGCCCAAGCAAAGGACCTTGTTGGAAGTCCAGAACTGGGCCATGGAAGGAAGGGAGAATGTAGCCACAGTGGACAGAGCCGAGCCTGGGCGGATCAGGGTGGTATTGAGGGAGGATTCAGGCTCCTGGCTACCTGCAGGGCTTCCCCTTCAAGTTGGGCAGAGTTGAGCTTGCCCATTCACGGCCATCCAGAATTTAAAGGACCAGATGGATGGCTCAGTCTGGAGCCTGTCCTTCTACACCCTGTCCATCTCTTCTGTCCAAAGTGTTTCCTTTGAGAACATCTGCTGGGGCTTTTTGTCATCACTCTTTAACCACTGTGCTGATGAGAGCCTGCCCAAAGCAGGAGCAGGGCTGCCTGGCACATCCATGAGTCTCTCTTCTGTGTCCCTTCTCCACCCAGCACCCACTGCTGCTCCACCACCTCACGCGGGTGCTGTCCAATGGGCAAGGGAGTCCAGAGAGGCTGATGCACCTAGCTGCTGAAAAGCACAACAGGAAAAGGATGGCACCCACAGGGGACGTGAGCAGCAGGACACCATTGGGTGTTTTGGCAAGAAGGGCAGGTTTGGTATCAAAGTTCCTCCAGCTGAGGCCAGGAAAACAGCCATGTCCTTGTCCCCAAAGCGCATGGGTACTCTTCCTGTGGTGGAGCCACACTACCAAAGCCCAGGCCACATGTCAGGGCAGGCTGTAGGTGAAGGAAGATGGACAAGCTGAAGGGTCAAGGAGAGCACCAGGTCAAGAGGACCCACCCCATGGGGTCCTACAGCTGCTCCAGGTGGGTATCAGGACAGGTGGGACAGGACGAAGCCTTGTGTGGGGCCATAGGATGCCCTGGGACAAAAGCCATGCAGGTTCACACCTGCTCTCTGCAAAGCACCACTTCAGAAGGGCTGGCTTTGCTTTGCCAACCCACTGGGAGTAATAGAGTTAGATGGAGAGTTTTTCAAACCCACCAAGCTATGGAATACATGGCACCTCTTTTTTTGTGTGTGTGCTTCCAAACAATTATTTAAAGCCCCAGCTGTTTTTCATTATCAAGATGTTTTTCCCCGTGTGAGGAAGCAAAACAAGCCTGTCAATTCCTATTGTCCTTTAGGAACTGCTGACTCTGCTCCCTGCACCAGTTCGGTCCTGGCTGCTTTTGCTGATCATACTGCATGTGAGCGGACAAGCTCCTCAGGGCGACCAGAGTCAAACTTGTGGCTGAACAGCAAGAACCCAGGAGCCTGGACTGCCAGCTCTGCTTCCATAGGGACACACCATTCTACTCCTTGTTCTCTAGGACTAAGCAAATGATGGTTTTCTTTCTCACAAACTCACTGGAGGCCCTGAAGGCCCAGGCACTATTTACCCTTCCAGGTGCATGTTGGGGAATGTTGGATCATCCCAGTGTTGGAAAATGGCCCCTGTTGTCCCAGCTCTCAGAGCAGCCCCTTCATCTTGCCACGGAGCAGCCATTCAGCTACGTGTACATGTTTTGGGGCCCTGGGTTTTGAAAAAGTAGTCTAGAACCTCATTCTCCAAATTGTTATGCCCATAAGATGCTTCAGTTTTTGTCTTTAGGCAGCACCCGAATTAAACCAAAAAGGAAGTAAAGAACTAAACTAAAAGGTAAAAGGAAATAAGAATTAGTTTATACCTTACATGAGTTCAAATAGATTTTAAGCATGAAAAATCAACTCCTTGACTGACAACTCATCTATACTTTAATTGGTTTTCATTAAGCAGCCCTCAAATTTTGTCTTTTTTTCCCTGTATAACCTGGTGCAGATGAGGATCCCTCTGAGCTGAGCAGGACGGGGTAAGTGCACCAGAGAAACCTTCAGTGAGGAGGTCCTGTGCCCTGAGGGGATCCTCTGTGTCCAGCTGCCTCCCTCCACCACCCCACAGGGATGCCTGTACCTGCTGAACGGGCCACAGAGGAGGACCAACCTCAGCCACTTGCTGTGGCAGAGGAGGACCATAGCAAGGGACAGGCAGCCAGGCCAGGAAGGTGACACAGCTCCCCCAGGAGCGGTGCAGTGAGGCAGGAAAGATCAAGTGAGCAGCAAACAGCTTCTCAGGTCAGGCTCTGAGTGTTCAGAAGCACCTCTGCTCTCATCATAGCTACTGAAACAACATTCTCCAGGGTAAAACATGCCATAAACCCGGTTGCTTGTTGGAGAGGAGTCATTTGACATCACATTGCATTAGCGCAGCTGCACGCAACACGCAGAGCAGGACTGCCAGCCCCCTCTGAGATCCAGTAACCACAGAAACACAAAGCAGAATGCAGAAGATGAGATGCTCAGCTCCAGACATTCCTTGGCTCAGGCGAGGCCCGTGTGCAGTGTCTGTCAGCAGGTTTTTCTCCAGCCCCTTGAACAAATGGGACAGGAGCAGTGATTTGCTGGCAGTGCCCCTGCTGGCCTTTGTTACGCTGGCTGGGGAAGGGACTCTATTAAATAAACATGTGCAGAGACCAGAAAAATTGCAGCAGCATTATTTAAGCAGCCTGTGGTTGAGCACTGAGACACACAAGCACTTAAACTGCAGCTAGAAAAAATAAATCCTTCCCCTCCTCCTCTCCTGTACCCTGTCATCTCCAGCCCCTGGTCTCAAGGCCCTTCTCCTCCCCTCCTGCCACGTCATTTCTCTCCCATCCTACTTCTCTCCTTCATTCCTTAACCTTGGTGGCATTTGCTTTCAGAGCTGGGACAGCCCTCGCAAGGACACCCCAGGAGGGTGTGGGCTGCCAAAGAGGTCCTTGGCAGGCTCTGAGCATCTGTCCTCTTCCTCCAGGTGCAGGGAAGTCTGCGGGGGAGCAGGGTCGGTGCTCCTTGAAGGGCTCTGCTGCGCCATCCCTGAGTGATGATCTAGGAAACTGTGGGACCATGAAGGGCTTAGGAGACAACAGAAGCCGCCACCTCTCCGATAACCTGGACTCCCCTCAAGACTCTCTTTATGCCCCTCAGGACAGGAACCCTTATCTCCTCAGCCCCACTGACTCCTTCACCATGGACCCCCGTTTCCCAGCCCAGAATACCCTCCATGGCGACTGTCTCCTTCCACTCAACAACCAGATCTCCAACAGCAGCACTTTCCCCCGCATCCATTACAACTCCCACTTTGAAGTCCCAGATGACAACCCTTTTCCAAGCCATGCCCAAGCCACTAAAATCAACCGCCTGCCTGCAAACCTCCTTGACCAGTTTGAGAAGCAGCTGCCCATCCACAGAGATGGCTTCAGCACCCTCCAGTTTCAGAGGAGCGATGCAAAACACCGGAGTGAGAGCCCTGGGCGCATCCGGCACCTTGTCCACTCTGTCCAGAAGCTATTTGCCAAGTCCCAGTCTCTGGAGGGCCCCAGCAAAGGCAACGTGAATGGCAAGAAGGGGGCGGATGACCCCAAGCAAAACCGGAGGAGCAAGAGCAAAGACCGAGCGAAGACTTCTGAGCCAAAACGCAGGACAAGATCAAACATATCAGGCTGGTGGAGCTCAGATGACAATTTAGACAGCGATACCTGCAGCTACCGCAACCCAATGGGCCTCATGACACTGGGGCGGCAGCCAGACCACAGCCAGCCGAAGTATTTCATGCATGCTTACAATACCATCAGTGAGCACATGCTGAAATCCTCCAAGAGCAATAATGACCTCAAGGTCACCCCTTGCACCAATATCCCCATCAACAATGACTCCAACTACATTAAGAGGGGCTCCTGGTCCACGCTGACACTCAGCCATGCCCGGGAAGTGTGCCAGAAGGCCTCTGCCACGATTGACAAAGCCTTGTTGAAGTCCAAGTCCTGCCATCAAGACTTGGCCTACCACTACCTGCAGGTGGGTGCAGGGGGTGGTTATGGCTTGCTCCATGCAGGGAGAGTACAGGAACACAGGGGGCACCCTCTCACTAGGTGCCCTATTGCCCAGTAGACCTTATCAAACATCTCCAGGTGGTTGAGCTGCCACCTCAAGTCACATTGCCAGGAGTGGGCTGGGGGGGTTAAATTTACTAAGGCTCCAGGGACAGACCACCATACCTCCTGCAGGAACACTGGTGCAAATGAGTTTCAGCTCCCCCAGCTGCAGCTCTGCCCCAGGACCCCCCAGCCCCTATGCTGGACCCTAGCAGCATGGGGAAGAGGCAATGTGCCCCCACCACAGCCTCAGCACCCTCTACTGAGATCCCCATTTGCTGTAGGACCCCAGCATGCCCCCACCACCCACCCAGACCCCCCCAGATGCTGTGGTGGAGTGGACTCTTGGGCTCTTGGGCAACTGGGCATGTTAGCTGCCCACATGTAGCTGTTTCCACTCAATGCCCAGGCAGCTGGGCATGCCGAGGGGCTACAGCTCATATCCTACCCGGACACAGCTCCCCAGCCTCCAGCCCAGCACTGCCACCATCCCGTGGTCGGAAGGTCACCAGTAATAACTAATACTTAACCCCTTATATTCACGCATCACAAGGATGTGCCGACGTGCCCAGTAAGCCCCACTCTACAGAGCTTCCCTGGAGCACTGGTAGGACCTGCAGCTCTGCCGGGCATGGCTGCCTTTGCTGCTTACCCACCCACGGGGCAGGACGGCGGGGCCAGGAGGGCAGTGCCAGCCGCCCTGCTTGCATGGCAGAAGCCTGCATGGCTCATGCTGGTTTGAACCCCCATCACCAAGAGTGCCAGGTCACTATGGTGGTTTCAAAAAGCGGCACTTGAAGAATATAGACATGCTTGTGCCCTAGAGAGAGGAATGAAGATAAATAAGCCAGGCCTAGATAGGGGGGGAGGGGACTGGTCTATGGATTTAAATCTCCAGCATCCTTTTAATGCAGGGGTGTCAATGGGCTCCCAGGCTGTGGCCAGCTGGCTTCAAAAAGCAGTGAATTATTGAAGCACACCCTGCTTCCAATACCTTGCTGGCCACAGCTGCAAATCAAATTTCAGGGGGACTTGTTGCACCAGGAATGTCATTCAGAAAAAATGTTCTTGGCCTGGTTTCTTTTTCTTTGCCCCCCTCCTTTCAGTGAAGCGTTAGGAGGTTAAAGAGCTGCAGACAGTGTCCGCTGGCCTGTTCCCCCTCCGGGTGCAGTGGCAGAGCCCAGCACATGCAACGTCAGCTGCCGAATGTGACCCAACAGCCCCTCAGCTCCCGGGGTTTGGCCACGGCTGGGGGTACGAGGCTGCTCTGCTCGTTATTCCCCACCCATGTAATGAGCATCCGTTTCTCGACAGCCTGACGGAGGGCTGTGGGCACAGCTGGGTGGTGTGAGCCCGGCCAGCAGCTGGGCAGCCCCACCGCTCGGCTGGGAGGACACGGGTGCCACCCCGCTGCAGCCCAGCGAGCCCCCATGGAGGTGGGACCAGCCCCTCAGCCCTGGGCCAACCGACGCAGGCAGCGGCCAGGTAGGGATCTTGTTTTGAGAGGAAGCTTTTGCCCAGCTCCCTCCCCGCCTTAACCCTCCTGGGACCATCGGACAGAGTCGGCAGGCAGTGCCACTAGACTCGGAGTGGGAACAGCCTGGGTAGGGAGCAGCTGACAGCCACTGTCAGCATGGCTGGAGGGGCACTGGAGGACACTGGGGTGTGACCAACATCCCGAGTGCCTGGGGCAGCCCCCGCAGCTGGAAGCATCTCACCAGCAAAGCCAAGATCCCGGGAAACCCAGTCCAGAAAGCATGATGTTCTGTGCCCCTGCAAGCTGGCAGGTCACAGGTGCTTGGGCTGACCTTGCCCTCAGATGCCCAGTGTGAGCCCCAGTGGTCAGGGCATGGGGCTCGGGGCCCTCAGGGCAGGATGGGACAACTGTATCCAGACCCATCCTTGGCAAAGGAAGGGAACTAAGCTGGTGACAGAGAAGTCACCTCTGGAGCCCAGTGTGTGGAAAACATCCTTTTGCAAGGCCACATGTTCCCTGCCACATGCTCCTCCCTGAAGCAGGACAAGGCCAGTCCCAGCTCGTGCTATAATGAGGGACCCCGTGCATCTGCCTGCCCACAGAAACCAGTGCTTGGGGAGCACAGAGACCCTGCCCTGCTGCAGACAGGGCTGCCGCAAGGCAGAAATGCCTGGTAGGTCCCAGAGGTGCAGAAGTACTCTCTGACATGGGAGGGCAGGAGGAGTGGGATGGGAACAAACAGGACCCCCCAGCCTCCAGGCTGGGGTAAGCCCCCAAGGCTGTCCACCTCCCCCGCCACATTTGCAGGCTCTGGGTAGTCTTGGGGCTCATCGGGGACTATTGGAGGTCCCTGTGATACTTCCAGGCCCACCTCAGACCCAGACGTTGGACCTGAGAGGGGGTGATCACCCAACTCCAGTTCCAGCCCTGTCCCATGAGCATGGGATGTTTCTGGAGACCAATCCCCAAGGCAGCACAGCACTGTCCTTAGAGCACAGTCCCTGGGGAGGGAGCCTGTGCTCCCCATCCCCTGTTCTCCCATTCCCATGGGCCCCATGTGTGGCTGGCAGTGCAAGGGAAGAGGGTGAGGTGTCAGGATCCCAATGGCCAAGAAGCTCCTTGGAATGAGAGATGTCCCAGACAGGAGGTGAACAGGAGCAGGGTGGGCTGAGAAGCATTTGTGCCCCAGATACAGACTCAGACCCATGTCTGTGGATACTGATACCACATTGAAGGAATGGGCAGGGTCGGGTCTCCCAGGGGACAGGGTCATACTACAGGCACCCTCAGCCCAATGCATCATCCAGATTAGCCTCCCCAACCCCACTCATAGTCAGACCACACCGAAGCTTCCTGAACCCCTGGTAGCCCCCCAGATAAATTCATAATCTAGAGTGGGGGGCCTGTTCAGTGCCAGCCACTTCTCAGATGCTGGATGCCCTCATGCCAGCCCCACAGAACTCCCATGGGGCAGGAAACCTGGCCCAGGTCCTTCCCAGAAGGCCCCCTGCCAAAAGAACAGATAGGGCCTGTAGGCAGCCTGGGCTTCAGTTTGCTTTCTTGAGGACATGCCTGAGACCACAAGCAGCCCTCAGGGCACCACGAGGGATCTGGCCCTGGAGGGAGCAGTGATTTGCCTGCATCGGGCTCCGTCTCTGTGTTGGAGCCTGGCTGCATGGCCTGTGCATCCCTGCACGCCATGTCTGGCCCTGTGGGTGCCTTGGTTCATGTGTGGTGCATGTCCGTGTGTACTGTGGCTGGGCTGCATGTCAGAGCTGGCACATGTGAGAATGGAAACCCCGTCTGCTCTGCGTGTCTCTCTCTTCCCCCAGACCTCACTGTAGCGATGGGAGCAGGGCAGCTCTTTCACCCCTGCCCGGCAGCCAGGATTGGAGTTTTCCCCTTCCCTCCTCCAGGCCCTCTGTTAATGCTCCAGGTGACTTGGGAGCGCCTCAGGCAGAATTAAGATTGAGGAAACCTCTCTGTGGCCCCTTCTTTCCTTTTCCCTCCAAGCTTAGCTCCGGACATGGAGAGCAGAAGAGCTAGAAGGTGCTGCTCCTTTGCAACATTCAGTATCATGGCAGGATGGTGTCAGTGGAGACCAGCTCCCAAGGATGGACATGTGCCTGAATCTCACATGCCTGCACCATGGGACACTGCGTGGACCAAGGCTGGGCAGAAAGGAGGATCCCCATCCTGAAGCCTGGCAGAGCATCTCTGCCGTCCACTGCCCTCCTGTGCAGGCATTGGGCAGGGTGGATCCCCAAGCCCTCTGTGCCAGCAACCACCTACAAAGGCTCGTGACCTGTGTGTCCTCTTGCTCCCACCCTTTTCACACCAACCAAACCACCATGGACAGAACCAAGCCTACAGCTGAGAGAGCAGCATGAAGAGCAGCAAGGCTCCCGCAGCCTGTGAGGAGCCTCCTGGGGTTCTCTATGTCTGGCCTAGGTGCAACACAAGGCATCCCTCTTTTCCACTTTGTCCTTTTTGTAATACACAGAGTTCAGAGCCTGGGGTCTCAACTGCTAGGAAAGTTGCTCCCATTGAGGTGCTGCACTGGCCACCATCAAGGTCTGTCCCTTGACAGCAGGAGGTGCTCTGGGCTCTTCACCTCCATAACAGAGCTCCAGACACTGTGAGATAGGCTCCTTGCATCCTCAGGTGCCTGAAGGTGCAGAGAAGCACCTGAAGGATCCTGAACAGCACCTCAAGTACTTACACTTCTTTTCAAGATCCTCAGGGGCACCTACTTGTCTTTTCAGGTGTGGCATTTCTGAAACACTTGTCTCATGCCCTGTCCCACAGGAGCAAGAGCTGTGGGAGTCCCTGTGGGCTCTGTGCGGATGCAGGACATGCTCCAAACTGGGGCATCAGATTCAAAGGTTGTCCTGCCAAGCATCTTCCTTCCCCTTGATGCTGCTAAACTGGAATGTGGAGCACCTTGAGAGCAGCTTTGTTTCTTGCTGCCTTGCCAAGGTGCACAGTAGAGGAGAGGCAAGAGAAAGGAGAAATAAGGCAGTTCAGTTAGGACCAGCGGGCTGTCGCAGTGCAATGAGGAAGCTGGTGGAGGCCGTCCCTAATAGAGGGACAGGGTCCGTATGGGGCAGGCAGTGCTGTGGGATGCTTGGCTCACGCTACTGCAGGCAAGCTGCACCAGCAGCGACGTCCTGAAAATGCTGTCTTTGTGTTGTTTTGCCTAGAGCTGAGAGAGCTCAAGGCCAGGAGCTGGCTGCACATGCAGCTGAGCAGCCTGCAGACCCTGCCCTCAAGCAGCAGCATCAGAGTGGCTGCAAGAGCCTGAGGTCTTAATGAGTGACCCCAAGTGTCCTTGGTCTCCCTGGGCTGGGGCCAAAACCTCTGACTGCCCCACAAAACACAGCACTTGCCTCTGCACAGGAGATGGCTGTGTAGTTCCCCAGTCCCTGCTTGGCATGCCCAGCTACTGGCAAGCTCTCACCTCCTTGGCCAGGGACTGCAGACTACAACCCCATCTGCCCCCTCACCTCAGGCCTCGCTGCCCCAAGACCCTCATGGGCAGGAGGTCCCAGCTCATCCTCAGGAGAAGGCAGGCAGCAAAATGCAGTCTCAAGTCAGGCCTGACACCAAGCCGATGTGTATAAAAATGCTTCTCAGGGCCCATGTCTCCTTTAGGAAAGGTCAGAGCCAGCCATCCCAGTGACCTGTGGGATCTCTCCCACAGCAGGACTCAGCTGGAGCCAGCAAGGTCCCTCTTGGTTGGCCTCAGGCCCATCCAGTGCAGGCAGCTGGGCTGGGGCAGAGGCAGCCCACACCCAGGAGAGAAAGGGCTCTCTGCTCTTACTTCTGTAGGAACCTGCTGGGTAACACCCAGTAGCTCCTGAACCCCAGCTCAGTCTTGCAAGCAGCCAGCCCAGAAGCCATCGCAAAGCATGAAGCTTGCAGGAGGCAGAGTGGAAAGAGCTGGGGACACCTGCAGCAGCAGCGAGTGGGGCCAGGAAGACCTGGCCAGGTTTGAGTCTCACATGTGAGACTCGCTACATATTTGTCCTTGCCTGGATCTTGCACACGGACCACATGATGCCCTGGCTCTTTGTTTCATGCCCCCCAGTATGGCTGGCAGGACATAGACTGAACCCCTGCTTCCTTTGGGCAGAAGGCCCTCAAAGTGAGCTACACTATTGCATGTAGATTGAGCCTGCTTCCGGCACACCTCAGGCCCTCTTAGGAGAACAGGAAACCACCATCTGCAGATCTGAAGCTCATCTGAAGATGTTGCACCCCAGCAGCAGTAGATGACACCATCAAGCTAGCCCTGGCTCCCACAGAACATGCCTGCTGTGAACAAGGAGGGGAACAGTAACCCTGAGCGCTCAACAGCTCTGGCTCTTCACAGTTTCTGCAACACAGCTCTGTACATCCCCAAAGCACTATAGAAACACTGGCTGATTAATCCCACAGCAAATCCAACAGCTCCATCCAGAAGAGAATGCGGATGTTCTCAGCAGCATGAGCTGTGTTCAGCACAAGAATCTTTGCTGTTCCCCATGGTCCTCCCCAACCAGCCTACTTCCCACAGCAGACTAGGAAGCCTCAGGATGTCCCAGTGTCTGCATGGTTTGCACATTGCTGCATTCCTCACATCTTCCCTTTCTTTTCCTGGACCACATCTCCTCAGCTCAAGGACAGGTCAAAGACCAGCCACAAGACCAAGGCTTCCTCTGGGCAACTGGTTTCTCCATCTTCCTCCTGGCCTGTCCCACACTGTGTGTGGCTCTCTCTTGTCCTGATCGGTCCTGGGCTGACATGTGGCTGTGCTGCTGGCCAAGCACTTTGGCTGTGCCTCCAATCACCTACACAAATGCTTCACAGGACAGGCAGGCAGTGGTGTTGGTTACTTCAGTTGCTCAGTGCTTTGGGTCTGTAGTGGAAACATCACCTCACCCATCTCTAATGAGGGAACAAAAGACCATGTCTGCCTTAAATTAATTGCAGAGTTGTCATCTCAATGAAGTTAGAAGCACTTGCACAAGGTAGTAGTCATCTCTGTGCAGAGAGGCCAGCACAATGTCTATGTGCCCAAGCTGCTCTAGAGGACTGAAGCCTGGCTTGGCTTCAGAAATTAATTTCAGCCACTAAGAGCCACATTCAACTCAGAAACCTTAAAGGGTGTTGGACTTAGTGAAGGTCTGGGCTCTGATCCACAGGTCCTGGACTACAGCAGCTCTTGACTGCCTGCGCCTGAACAGTATGTGGGCTTTATGTTACATGAGTGTGGGCTTTGCACTGAACAACACGTGCCACTCCTGTCCCAGGGCTCAGCACAGTCTGGTGAGACTTTTTCCCCCGTCCCCCACCATTATGTCTGGCATTGTACAGCTTGTATCAACTGTGTGAGCATGGTCCATTGTGAAGGTGGTCTGCAGTGGTGGTGGGGCGAATGGCTGTGGGTAGATGTGCTAAAACAGAGGCAATCCAACATGCAGGTGCCTGGCATGAACTGGTGAGGGAGGGTTGGAAAGGAACTGCATTGCCCATTCCCACTACACTCCAGCTGAGGGTCTAACAGTTGTCCTTGCCACCAATACTCCCAAGTCCCCATGATCCCGCTAGTCCCAAAGGTGCCATCCCTTACATTTGCTTATGCTCACCTTACTCTTGCAGGTACCTCAGGGGGAGTGGAACAACACGCTGTCTCGGGACAAAGACAGTGAGATCCCGTGCCGGCGCATGCGGAGCGGGAGTTACATCAAAGCCATGGGGGATGATGATAGTGAAGACTCAGAAACCAGCCCCAAACCATCCCCGAAAACTGCAGCTCGGAGGCAGAGTTACCTCAAGGCCACCCAACAGTCCCTGAGTGAGCAGAGCACCACACAAAGGTAATGCTGAAGCTCCTCTGGGAGCTCTTCACAGGTCCCCAGGGGCCACCCCAGAAGCAGTCCTTGGGGTCTAGCCAGCAGCACCCACATGTGGGGATCAGAGCCCAGCAAGGCTCCTGCACACCAGCTCAGATGAGGAGACAAGCTGGACATGAGAAGGTGTGGCAGAGGAATGGAAAGATCTTTCCATCCTGGTGACTCCAAATAGCCCTGGTGTTGAGCCTGCTCCAGGTCCCTGTCCCTTCAGTGATGGGAAGGGCACTCCTTTGATGGAGCTGTGTGGCTTTCCTCTCTAAGCATCTGCTCTTCTGAGGGAGTGCAGAGATCACAACCTTAGAAGTGGAAGATGCTCAGCCAGCATGGCTGAGGATACCTGGTGTGCAGCCTGAAGGCTGCTGGGACTGTGCCATCTGCTTTGCTCCACAAGTGTCCCAGGGACTCTGGGACCAGCCAGAAAGTGCCGTGTTAGCACACTAGACTGGGTAATATCCTGAGGCCAGGAGAGATGAGCTAAGAGGTCTGGGACCAGGTATTGAAGGAGGAAGACCCACAGTGGTTTGAGCCAGATGGACAGCGGAGCAAGGGAAACACAGCAAGAGCTTGCTGGGCAAGAGACTGGTCCTTGCAGGATGGGGTCTGTGTGGACCACCTGACTGGAAGTGATGGTGGCAGCATCCTCACCAGCTGCTTCCCAAGACAAGGCACCCAGGGGCTGTAACAGGCTGTCAATGGTTCAGATGCTGTGGCTCAGTAGGATGTGAGCAGCACACAGGGGCAGGAGGAGGCAGAAGCCACCACAGATGAACTGCTGATGTTTAGTAGATGGAGCCAGAAGGAAGTGAGGATGCAGCCAGCAGTGTGGAGACCCCTCATGGTGGCTTCCGATTGCAGACCAGATGCTGCTTTCTGCTGAGAGATGGTGACAAAATTAACCGTGGGGAGCCCTTGAAATGCCTGCTCTGAATCCCTCTCTGTTCCCTGCCTTCACATCCACTCCAGGGGGAGGACACTTGGGTACAAATTTTGCTTGATGCAAAATACCCAAGTCAAGAGACTGAGGTTCTTCCTATCCTGGGCTCACTGTCCATTCAAGTCATGTCCATCAGGATATGACTTCACCTGGGCTGCTGGGGTCCAGCTGGAGCCCGCGGACCAGAACCTTCGAGGAAGTGGCTAAGTCAGGGCAGTGGTCGAGCCATGGATGCAGCTACAGGAGAGGAGGAGTCCAGCCAGGGCTGAGGCTGGACACAGACATTGCTACGAATGCTTGGTGCCCAGCAGGAGATTTGCTGGAAGGAAGGCTCCTGCCTGGGAAGGAGGGAGCTCCATAGCTCTGGGACCATTGTGTCCTGCTCTGGCCACCACCTCTGCCCGAGGCTAGCCTGGCCTTGTGCTGGGCAGGGAAGGGATCAGCGCAAGTCAAGCTGGACCGTGGGCACGGCTGCCATCTGCTGACCGCCCCCTCACCTCCCCTCCCTCACCAAGGAGATTTTTGGATGCTGTGGCTGCTTTGGTTGCTGCGGTGCCAGCCCTGGCACACCCCTTCGACAGCAGCACTGTGCCCTGGCACAGCCCCATGCCAAGCCCCTTTGTCTCCCTCGCCAGAGCTGCTGGGGCCATCTCTGGTGGAGGACTCGGTTAGCCACGCCAGCCTGGGTGAGCTGTGGGGACTCTCCCTCTTGAATGGTCCCTACAGAGGACCCTCAGGCCCCTGGTCTGTGGCAAGGACTCTTTCATGCAGGCTCTTGTGGTGGAGCAGAAAAATGATGAAGCCCTGTCCTTTCCACATCCCTCCTCTTCCTCCTGTGTCCCTCCCATCCTTCCACATCCCTACTGGCCCCTGTGTTTCTGGGCCTCAGCAGAGACCATAGCTGTGGCCTTGACTGGGTTGGGCTCAGGGACAGTCCTGCTCTTCTCCTGCTGCAGAGGCTGCTGCTGAACCCCCCGGCATGGGAGCAGTGCTTCTCCCAGAGCCTGCTGCAAAAGCTGCTCTGGAAATACCGACACCCCCTGCTCCTGCAGCACTATTATTCAGGCTTGGCTCCCCTCAAACTTCTAGATATCCTTTTGGATTCCTCTACACAAATAAAGAAAACCCCCAAAACACTGCAGAATCCAATTGCAAAGTCCTCAAAATACCATTTAAAAGTAATTTCTCACCCCATCTCTCACACGCCCTTCCCATCAGTCCAGGCAGGGAAGAGCCAGCTTCCCTGACCTCCAGCCCCCAGCATCAGCCCATGCAAGTGCTGGTTTGTCACCAGGGCTGTGACTCTGGGGGACTCTGGGGGCTGGCACAGATCTCATGTGCTCCCTGGGGTTTGGCTGGCCTTTGGCAGTGCATTCCTGGGGCAGCAGGACCTAAAGTCTTGTCCTTTCTCCTTCCTCTGCACCCTACAAGCCTTCACCCCTGTGCCAGACTTAATAGCTCAAGTCAGGGGCCAGCAAGGTGAGAAAATGTTTCCTTCTACTCCAGGAGCTGCCACAGGGGCCGAGTGGTGGACTCAGAGCCCAGCATTGTCTCCACACTGCCACGTGTGCCTGTGCCTGGCAGAGGGTGCTGCATGAAGGGGTGGTGTGGCTCTCCTGGCAGAGTGGCAGCTCCAGCACAGCCCCAGTGCTGCCTCACCCTGGGGACACCCCTCACACCCCTCTCTCTCTGCTGGCAGGAGCCTGGACCGCCTAGACTCTGTCGAGATCCTCCTACCTCCAAAGTTCCCAACCTGGGAGGAAGAATACAACCAGATATCCGACAGTGTCAACGAGTCCAGTTGCATCACCCAGGTGAGATGCTGGAGGGCTGAGCCCTGCTACGCCAGCACACCCCAGTGAGAAGGGAGGCTGGCTGTGGGGACAGAAGAACATCTTTTTCCCCCTTCAAAATAAGACACTGGCTGCACTCCAGGAATTGCACACACAATTCCCTGGCAGCTTTACCAAAGTATCAAGACCAGATCCTTAATTCCGTATTAGACTGTCTTTCCTCTCCCTTTGCCTCCTCTCAGCACTGATGGTGCAGCTGAAGTCACTGCCATGGCCACAGATATGGTAGCCTGGAGCAATGGGTAAAGCTCAGGGCGTCTCTAAGCACAGGGTCCCACTGTGTCACCACCCAGAGCCACCTTCAAGGCTGCCCCCACCCTCTGGGTGGGTACAGAGCTTGGGCCAACCTCACCTGTGCAAAAGGGCTCATCCAGCCTGGGACCCTGCACTGGGTCACCGAGGACAGTAACCTTGCTTAGCTGTGAGGACCTTGTCCCTTGTGCAGCAAACTGGACTCAGGAACAAGGTGCCCGTAATCTAGGAGACTGTCCTGCCAGCTAGATGGGGATGTCTCCCCTGGATATTCCTGAGCCCTTGGGAAGGACAAAGCCAATGATGCCAGTAAGGTGCTAATGGTGGATGTCAAACCCCTTGCCACAGGGTGGGCTCATGCTCTGACCCTGATCTCTGGGCTGCAATAGGTGCAAACTGGGTTTAACTCCCTGTCCCTCACTGTGCCTCCCCGTGGGATTACTCTGGAGCAGCTCATGGCCTGGGTGGCTATAACCCAGCTGCCTCACAGGCCAGGAAATAATCCATGCCAGGATGAGGCCTTTGCAGAGGTCCCATGTGCCAGTGATGGGGACCTGTCCTTACAGTATGTAGGTGGAGGTCCCTGGGCCAGCAATGGCTCCACAAACTTCATCCAGCTGTTTTGTCATCACCCTGGACCTCTGTCACGTCCCGCCTCTGTTCATACATGTCTGCACAGAAACGTGTGCACACGTGCCCCTTCTGTGCTGCTCCATCCTGTGCGCAACGACCAAGGACAGCAGCACAACACGGGCATTAAAGGAGTGGGATGTGCATCATAAACCAGAGCATGGAGGAGGGTGAGGGCATGTGTCAGCGTTCCCCTCCAAGTGTGTGGGGCTCTGAGCCTTTCTCTGTCCCAGCCCAGCCTCTCCAGTCCCCATGGCTGGTTTCTCCTGCTATCACAGAGCAGCTGGAGCCCTTTGGAGAGCTTTGGACAAGGGCATGGAGCATTGCTCACGAGCGTACATGTTCCTTGTGGTCAGTCTCGTTCCTTGTACTTCAACAGCAATGTGCCGGTTGTCTCACTGCACAGAGAAGGGGACAGGACTGTCACATTCTTGTCCTTTGCATGTAAATACATGTCTGAAGCCAGGTCTTTGCGAGAAGACAATGGGTGAGCTGAGTCTGTGCTGTCTCCCTGTTCAAAGCTGCCACTTAGCAGCTGAGTGCAGCACCCCCATGAAGACATCAGAAGGGTCTCGGAGATGGAGGGTCTAAGCAGCCCACAATGTGCCAGGAGCTGCCCAGGCAAACACCCCAGACCTGGACAGGCAGCACTGTGAGGCTGGGGGCACGCCGGCTGCCACAGCACCCACTCAAGCGTGGGACTGCTGTCCATTCTCCTCCAGATCAGAGAGAGTTCAGTTGCAGCTGGGTTGGGATTTAGAGGCCTCCCACGAATTGTGTATTTGTTGATCCAGGATGGAGCCGGTACAGCCACTAGTGTGTGCTGGTCTCATCCTGTGGTGGGTCTGACATGCCCTTCCATCCAGTGCCAGAGGCAGTTCCTCCCCTTTCCTCACTTTTGTGTGACCTCCAACACCTCCCTTGTGTGTCTTCCCACACAGAAGCATCTCCAGCTCTGAAAGACAAGTCCACTTCATGTGGATTTGGGTCCCAGCTGACCTCAACCTTGCAAACCTCTGGAAGTCTGGGGTTCACCAGGTGTGAATATCAGCATCCATCTGTCACACCAAGGGGACCAGTGGCCAGAGAGAGCCAGCTGGTGACCCCCAACACTGCTTATCCACGCTTTGAGCTGTGCCCTGTGTAGAAGGCCCAGCCCCTAAAGCCAAGACTCTTCCCTCAGGTACACTTTGAAGCTGAATCCTTCCCAAGATGGGTCATCTTGGGCAGCTTATACAGGGCAGAGATCATAGGGTGGATGTGCTCTGCAGACTAGATATGAAGAGGAGAAGGTATTCCTCCTCACAGGCAGCGCAGTGTCTTTGGGGCATCTGTCCTTATGCCGACTGTGTGCTGTGGCTTTGCTATGGAGAGAAGGCAGTATTGCTTCCATGTGGCTTCTTCCTGGTGTGGGGACAGAGGAGATAGCAGCGAGGTGGCCAGCGCAACCTCATCAGTGTGAAGGACAGCTTCCTCAACATGGAGCACTCAGACTGCCCATCCACCCCAGCTCTGTGGGCTGCGGAGACCCATCACTGCTCCTGGCCATGTTGTGAGGTGATGGCCAGTGCTGAGGGCTTCACAGAAGTGCTCACTGGGAGCCACATCAGCCCTTGTCGAGCAGTCACAGGCAACCTGCATGTGCCAAGGGGTATCCCAGCATTGTGTGTGCCCAGTGTGCCCTGTGTATATTGATTTATGGTGCATACAACAGGCTGAATGCATCAGCAGCTTCTCTCCATCTAGGAGGTGTCCCGTGGAGCTTTGCCATGGCGTGTTTGTGCCGCTGTCTGAGGGGCCTGTGCGGCATCTTGCTTGGCATCTTACGAGCTCTGAATTTTGTACTGAAGTGTCATCAGCAGTGGCCCCAGGCTATGGGCCATCCGCTGTTCTCGGTCCCTGTGCAATGGCTGTCTGTCTGAGGGGCTCCCCTGTTCTTGGCCTTTAACCTTCTCCAACTCTTTCTTCCAGATCTTTGGACCCCCCTCACTTATCCCTCAGATATTTACCCATGGAGAGCAGGTACCGTCCCCCTGGTGTTTCCCTCTTCCTTCCTCACGGAGCTTTTTTGGGTCAGCCTGGACACCCATAGCAGGGTGCGAGGCAGGCCGTGGGCTCAGCCCACCCCTGGGGCCAGCAGCAGGAGGAGGAGAAGAAGGAGGAGAAGGATACAGACTCAGGCACTGCAGGGCAGCTGTAGAGCTTGGTTCCCCTGGCCCTGGCAGGGGTTTAGGGACTGTCAGTTTTAGGGGGAAAGCAGATGAAATTTTTGAGCCAAGCCTTGTGGAACTCAAGTGCCAGTGCTGAGCGGAAATACTGTCTTTGAAGCCAAAAAAAGGGCTAGGAGAGATGGAAGTGGGCAACAAGGCCAATCTTGGCATCTCTCATCTGTATGTAAGAATGCTCTACTTCAGGCTGGCTCTGGTTTGACCCAAGTGAACCTCTCCTGAGTCCAGGTCTGACCAGCTGCTGCTACTGGAGCACAGGACAGGGCCAGGGGCATGGGTAGGAGGGAGGTGGGGGCAGCGGAAGAAGCAGGGAGCGAAGCTGCCCCTGCTTAGCTCACATTTCACCGCAGCCTGCTGCCAAGCCCTCTCCTGGTGCCCCACTACAGAAGCGGCTAGGATGGGTTCCCGATGGTGCCACCCAGAACCAGCCCGGGCAGCCCGGCCCTGGCAAAGCGTGGAGGCTGTCCCCTCAGCCCACACTTCCCCACCTTCTCTCTCTGCACTGTGCCCTGCTGCAGGGCCAGGCCATCTCCCTCCACCGAGGAGCACACCTGCCCTGGCAGGGTCTCCCGGCTGGGGCTGGGGTCTCTCGGCTCTACTGGGGAGGCAGGGAACCTGTCACAAGGCTGGACCAGGGACTTCAGCCTCATGTGCTCTCAGCCTCTCCATCAGAGGCTGGGGATGTTTCACAGGCACTGCGGTGATAAGTCTCTCCTGCTCCTCCAGCAGGGATCCTCTTGCCTCCAAGGAGGGTTCTTTCTTCCTTCTCTCCAGCAGAGATCCCGGGCATCCTGCACCCCACCAGCACTCCAGGCCAGAGTGGCAGCAGGGAGAGGGGCAGGAGGGGAAGGGCGGGGGCTGGCTGCAGGCTGGGGCTGACCAGCTCTGCCCCTCTTCCCGTGCAGGCGCCGGAGCCGGAGCTGGGGGAGCAGTACGAGCCCGTCTGCGACTCTACCTACAGCGAGGCCGAGTCGGCCGCGGCCGAGGTGCTGGACCTGCCTCTGCCCAGCTACTTCCGCTCCCGCAGCCACAGCTACCTCCGAGCCATCCAGGCAGGCTGCTCCCAGGAGGAGGACACGGGCTCCGTCCGCTCCATCTCCCCTCCGCCGGCGGGCAGCCTCAGCGGCAGCAGGACCCTGCCCACCAATAGCAGTGAGTGCCAGCGGCGGGGGTGAGGGGGCAAGGGGCGCGAGGCCAGCGGGTCAGGGGACACTGCTGCCAACCGCTTGGCCAGTGTCGAGCATGGGAGGCGCTGGGCTCAGGCTTTTGTATCTCCAGCCACAGTTGTCCAAGACTTTGGTGGGCTTATGGCGACTTGCTCTGTGCCAGAGGAGACCAGCAGCCAGGCTGGGATGGCTGGGGCTGGATTTCCAGATGTGGGCGCTGAAATGGCAGGCGGGCTCTGGTTCCTGGGATCTGGTCGCCACGGTTGATGAGGCCTGCAGAGGTCCAGCAGAGCTTGAAGTCTTCACTCGGCCAAGCCAAAGACAAGCAGGAGTGCCGTGGCTGGGAGCACCCCATGGGATGCCCACCTTGCCCAGGAGCATAGGCTGCCCTCATTACCTGAAGTCCTGCAGGGCTGCAGGTACAGTGGAACCTGCAGCACGGACAAGCAGCCCTGCTGCCCCTATTATCAATAGCTTCCATCTTCCTCCTCTCCACCGTACATCTCTTATTACCCCAATTTAGGCCACAGTTGACAGATTTGACCTCTCTCTGAAACTCTCAGGAACAAAAATGTCTGCTAGGGACTCTGCATCGGCCTCCCCAGGGTCTGAGCATATCCTAATCTCTTCAGCCCCTTCAGCTAGAGGCAGAAATTGGGGCTGACAGAAGGAGGGAGGGCAGAAGATATCTGCCTCTGTCCCTCAGCGATGGAGGTGTGATAAGGCTTTAGGGGTCACCATGAACTTCTTTGCAGGTTCCCACGTAGGGTGGGGGATTGGATCTGGGGGAAAAGGCAAGTGCTGCAGATTTGCCCCCTCCAGATTGTCCAGGGCTAGGGCTGGGCTGGCCACTAGATGAATGACAGATGCTCTCTGTTAACCCCTCTCCCTTCAAAAAAGGGGAAGAGAAAGGGAATAAGGGAGAAAGCGTTGGATTTTAAAACTAAACCATCTTTAATGTAAATAATAGGAATAAAATGAAATATATACAAAGATAGACAAAACCAATATTGAACTCAACCCCCACCGATGGCAATTCCAGCACTGGCACCATTGATGCTGCAGAGCGGGCACTGGGAAAGTCCCAAACTGGGCTCAGCGGCAGATGGGAACCAGATTCAGGAGCTGGATTCTGGAACTGAGTTCAGGAACACACGGATTAGGATTGAAGGCAGAATGGAGTGAAACATCTTTGGAGCTGGTCACTGAGTAAGAGGCTTGACCGTTGTGATCCCTCAGCTTTACACTGAACATGCCATACATGGGATGGAATCCCTTGCTGGCCAGTTTGATGTCCCCTGTCCTGGCACTCCCCCAGGTGTGGCTTCTTATTTACTACACCCCTAATGATGTGCACAAGATTTAGCAGTGACCTTGGTCTGCAAAGGAATAAGTAGAAGAAAGAGCATTTCTACACACCCCAACCCTTGGTGGTAACTCCAAACGTGGAGCATATCACTGCGAGAAGCAGACACTGTCTGTGAAAATCTGCCATTAACTTCAGAAAGTGGAGTTAGAGGAGACTGAGCTGAAAAGTAAAATCACTGAACAGAATTAGTTCTGTTCTAGCTCAGGCCAGGACACAGATTCACAGGGTTTGTGATTTTGCCCACCAGAATCGCAGGCAGGTCTGACCCTGCCCAGCCAGGAGCCTCAGCCGTGGCCAGCAAGGGCAGGACCCCAGCCAGCCCGGACCTAAGCAGCGCAGCCCAGGCAGCGGTGTGCCCAACACCGGACTTACCAGCATGGCTCCGGTGCCAGGCAACAGCCCAGCTCTGCAGAGGTGGAGCAGGGTGTGTTGGGTTCACAGCACTACACCTCAGTCCCTTCCCCTGCAGGCAGGGCAGACACCCTGGCACACCTAGCCCTCAGGCTGGTGCCTAGAGCCTCTCCCAATCGTCTGACAGTGAGATGCTGGGAGTTCTTCCTTTGTCTGGACTGGCTCCAACTGCTTTCTCTCCCAGAGACAGAATTCCAGCAGCCACATAGGTGTCTAGCAGCACCAAGTCCTGTTTGCCCATCTCCACGCTCCCTGCCCATCTCCATGACATGTACACAGATTAGAGACCCCAATATCCCTGGTGTGGGGTAAAACCAGGTCTCTGAGTTTCAAGGCACAAACAAGCCTTTCCAAGCCCCAGAGCCCAGCACCCTACAGCTGGATGTTTGGCAGCATTATACCTACCCCCAGAAGCCTTGCCTGGCACTGGATGCAGGCATCATTCATACAGGCCCTTCTTTTTTTATTTGTAATTACTGTACTGGACAAGAGCCTGGCCTCTCTCTCCGACCTTAATCAGGATTGACTCCACCCTCCGGAGCAGGGGTGAGGCTGTGGGCAGCCCCATTCGGCTGGTGTTCCTCACCACCGGGCTGTCTCGCCCAGGAGACATCTCCCAGCATCACAGCAGAGTGGATCTCTGCCGAACATCTGGCTGGAGCTGGCTCTCCTGCATGCCAAGCCCTCCCTTCCCCAATGGCTGGAGCACCCAGCCCCTCTGGGCTGAGTCAGGGCTGCCCATGCTCCCTGGCAGGACAGCTGTGCCCCCCCGCAGTGCTGCCGGGGGAGGCTGAGCATCCAGCACCCGGGTAGGAAGCAAGGAAGGCAAGTGCTTTGCCCCAGGATCTAATTTTGCCAGGATGCTGAGGCCACTGGCTGAAGACAGCAAGGAACAGCAAGGGCTGCTCAGACCTCACAGCGCTGGGAAAGCCCAGGAGGAAAGAGATGCAAGAGCTGGTTTTCTGTCTGATCCACAAATGAGCTGGTGCTGGCTCCCTGCTGCAGAGTCCAGCGCTGCCCTGGCTCGGGGACATGTCTGGTGCAGCCAGGCTCCACCTGCAGCTGCTTTTACCAAAGCACAATCTGCGGCTGTGGTTTTGCTCCCCAGTAGTCTGTGCCTCTCCTGGAAAATGCGTGCAAGGGCTGTAGGTGGCAGGGAGGAGAAATACTCTGGAGATGTTGCTTCTGCAAATGGCTCCTGAAGGCCTGAGCAGAGCCGACAGGTTCAGCTGTGTGAAGGTGCAATGTGGGGAGCAGCTCTGCTCTCTCTGCAGCATTTCAGCTGGTTCGAGGCTCTCCCAGGCTGCTGTGGGTGGGAGCAGGCTCCAGACAGATACTCAGGGAAGTTGGCAGGCCCTTGCCTGAAGAGAAACCTGTTGCCTTTCTATGATGCTTCAAGTCACTTGATTGCATCACTTTTGCATCTTTTTCTTCAAGGCAGCCTGTGTTCTTCTCAGCTCCTGGCCAGCCCCGGTGCTCCAGGTGAGGCTCAGCTGTAATGTAGAGCACAAAGAGCTGAGGGGTCCCATCACAGGAAGAGTTTTGGGAACTGATTAGAAAATGTGGTGCCTTGGTGTTCCTGGACATAGCAGTGCTTGGACATTGTGCCAGGCAGACACCAGAGTGGGCAGGAGGAGTCCAGCGTCTCACCAGGGTTGTACCGTACTGCTGGCAGTGGGGAGGCAGACAGCAATCCCCATCACCCACAGGGATGCTGGGCAGGCTGACCCCACAGGGCAGGCTGCTCGTGGCATGAGCTCTAGCACCAAACCACAGAGCTGTGGCAGGGGTTTCAGAGCCTCAATGTATCTGATGTGGGAGAGCTAGCTGCCAGAGTGCAGGGCTGTTGATGGGAGCCAGGTTGGAGCCTTGTCCCAGCAGTGGGTGGAGCAGGGAGCAGGAAGGGGAGCACCACCAGCCTTCGTGCCTGGCTCCACACCTTCCCACACAGAAACATGCCTGTGCCCTCATGTCTCCCCCTAAGTGGTCTGTGCTCCAGGGTCAGCACAGTCAAAGTCCACAGGATGAGGCAGGGACTGGAAGAGATCCCCTGGGAGGGACAAGCTGCTTGCTCGGGCCTGTCTCTCCTTCCTAGCACCCTCTTTGCCCTGCTTCTGTCCCACACTTCCAACCCTGGCCCACCCCGTCTGTGCTCCTTGCTGGTAGTACAACCAATGCTGAGCTCAGCACGGCTGCAAACCCAGGCTAACTCAGGAAGCCACAGCAGGTATAGCACAGAAAGGGGCTTTCAAAATGACTGGTTGCCACCTCTCTCTGTTGTGACCCAGAAGAGATCTGCTGATTCCCAGAACATTTTCCAGCCCTTTGCATTGGCTGCGGGGGCCTGGGGAAGGAAATGTTTTTGATGGAGGAGGTGGGGAGCAGAGAGGAGCATCTGTGTTTGTGCGTGTACATGATAGGGAAGGCAGGAGGCATATCTGGATGGCAGTCACACCTTTAATCAGCCACTCGGGCTCAGTTCCCTCTGAAAATGTGCGTCACTGAGGCTTTAGTTGGTTGGTGTTGTATGAGAAGGGCCTCCCAAGCAGCAGATTGGTACCTCCAGCTTGGTGGCATCAGTCTGGACCAATAGAGAGAAGTGCGTGCACCATACCATCATCTGCAGGTCTAATGGTCGCTCATGGCCTCTGCTCCACACAGGGCTCTGGGGTGAAACAACTGAGAGCCCTAACCCATTCCCTTCCCACAGACACCCTCCTGCACCAGCATCCATGCACCAGCCTAGAGGAACGGTTCCCATCGTGGTCCCGGTCCCTGAGAGAGGAATTGGGTTTCTTCTCTGTCGGGACACATCCTAAAGAGGCAGCAGCAATGCTGTGGCTGACACAGGCTTCTCATTCTTTGAGGACAGCATGGAGGTTGAATCGTAAAGCAAAGGGATTCAGCCACCAGGCGAGGGCAAGAGGAGGTGTGGCAAGCTCCATTTCACGGAGGGCTGCCAGTCTCGGGGTCTCTGTGGGGAGCATGGCTAGGTGGGAGAGCCCTGACAGCTCCCACACCTCTGACAAGCCAGTTCCTCCCACAAATGCCTGTGTCACTCCCGCATTACAAGGCAATTAGCTCCCATTTGACAGCCAGCAAGACAGATGATGAGCTGCCCTTGATCAACCTTAAACAAAGCTTTGTGCCTTGAGAAACTGGAGACTCAAAAGCCCCAGTGAAACCTATTCATCTAATTGCCAGGCGTTCAGCCACGCTGCTCCTGAGCATTACAAAGGGCTCCCCAGCCCCAGCTCTTTCTTATTAGAGGCAGCCCTGGGAATTGCTCGCTTAATAGACTGCTTGCAATACAGAGCTGAATATTTGATATCCGGGGGAAGCAGGAAAGCAGAGGAGAGCAAATAACAGCAAAAGGAGATGAGAATCCCCAGTGCAGAGGCCCTGGCCCAGCCTCCACCAGTGCACGAGAGACAGCAGGGAAGGCTCACACCAAGCCAGTTCCTACTCAAGCTCATCCCAGTCCTCCCTATGCTGTCTGGTAATGTCACCCTTGATCAGAGCATCCTGCCTGGGGATTTAGCTGCCTGTTCCCAGAAAGCCCAGGTGCCCGGCTCCTTATCCTGTGCCCAAATCTCTTCCAGGTAGAAGAGCTCTTCCAGCTCTGCCTCCTCCACTAGGACCAGGCTGTCTCCATTGACATGTCTTACCAATGGTTAAGCTATCCCTGATAGTGTGAGCTCTGGAGGGCAGTGACCCTCCAGTTCTCCCTTTCTGCTGACCCCATGATGGCAGCTCTGGCTGCAGGCCAGCAGCCCAGCCTGGCATAGGAACCACAGCACCTGGAGCAGAAGGAGCTTGAAAAAGTCACCCAGTCCAACCTTGACCCCAACAAGAGCCAGGCATGAGGCTTGTCCTTGAGATCTGCCAACACTCCCATGAACAACTGCTGGGGCTGCACACACCTTGTGCCCATCCACATGCCAGAGCTGTGCCAAGCCCAGGCTGGCCATGAGAGCATTACTTAGGAGAGGTACTCCCCAAAGTCATGGCAGAATAGCCACCCTTCTGCCTCCAACCTGCTTTCTGTCTACTTTGTATTGCTTCTTTTTTTTTTCTTTTCATCACCAAATTAGAGAGCTGGGTCCCAAAGCCATTGCTGTGCTGGGAACCCTGCCCTGCCCCAGGAGAAGGCAGAACCCTGCCCATCTCTGAGCATGGCTGCGCTCAGTGAAGGAAAAACAAAGTGCCTGCACACCTCCATGTGGTGTCACAGCACAAAGCAGCATCGTGCTGACCAGATTCTCCCCAAGGGCTGGTTCACTGTGGGACGAGCTTCCACAGCTGCTGGGAAAGTTACAGAGCGCTGGCTTGTGAGGGATGGGCACAGACACCCTTGCTTCTGCTCCTCTGTGCACAGTGATTACCTGGTCTCTGGGTAGGAAGGCAAGTTCTGCTCGTCTTTCTAGGCTGTCGTGGCCTTCTCTTCTTTGTGGGGAAAAAGCAGCAGTGTGAAGGCAAAGGAAAAAGCAAATGAGTCCTTCCTGGTCACATTGTTCAGCCTGTGCGTGAGTGGCTGTGGCTGAGGAGTAAAGCACCACTACAGCCCCCTTTGCTAATCGTATCAGCCAGAGCTGACCCCGAATGGCCTTTGAGGAGAGAGACTGTTATCATTCCCTTCAGATTTTCTCCTTCTTTTTGACCTAGATTTCATGTTCCAGAAATAGCTTTCTCTGACATACCAGCAGGAAAGGGATTAGTGTGTGTGTGTGCGCGCACGTGCCAGGGAAAGATTTTTCTGTTGCATGCTCCATCAGTGTTTGTAAGGGAAAAAAGGGTACATAGATATGTTCCATGATCTACTCATGTATCTGTAGGACACAAAGGAATTTAGGAAAAGTGTTTCTCTCCACACTTATCTGTTTGTTTTTCACTGCTAATCTTTCCCTTGTTATTATGGAAACTCCACTGCCAATCCCCATGCCCAGACAGCATTCCCTTTTCCCCAGGAAGCCTGTACCATGGCCACAACCCTGCTCTCCAGCTCCACCACCAAACCCAAAATATCTCTATCCTTCTGCCTCAGCAAAGCTGCACTTGGTGCTCTTTGCTGCCACGTTTCCACTCTACTACAGGTAGCACCCAGTGCAGCAAGCTGTCTTTCTGCTGCCTGCACGTGTTTTTGGCACCCAGGAACAGTTGCAATGGGTTTGAGCCTCATGGAAATGTCACTTGCCTAGATGCCGAGGAGAGAGGAGCTGTAGCCCACACATGATGCTGTGCCCACACAAGCAGATGCAGGGGAAACAGGAGCAGCTGCTCATAGACCTAATACTGGGAAGTGAGCACAGGTCCAAGCCCTGGCCAAGCCTGCCTTCTTACTAACAAGTAGTAGACAACTGCCAGCATTTTCCTTTGGTAACACGGTTAGAAAGCCAAGTCTTTCTTGTCGCTTGCTTTTATCAGCTTTGATGGCAGGAAAGAGAGTCAGTCGTGCTGTCCTCATGGGAGAGGAGAAACTGAAGCACCAAGGGTGCCTCAGCTTACTCAGGGCAGCGGGGAGCCCATGTGCGATGTAGTGCTCTGCTCATTAGGTCATGCTGGTTGGATAGCAATGTGTGGGGTATGGCAGACACTGAAAGTCTCTTCTTGGGCTGTGGGGCCTGGTGATGTCCTGGCATGCTGGCCCTGCTGCCATCCCTGTGAACCAGGTGAGCTCAGATCTGCCCTGGTACCAGGCAATCACAGATGCTGCTTTGTGTCCTGCTGCTGGCTATGCTCAGCACCTCTCTGCATCTCCCTCCATGGCCACGGGACTCATGTCATCACTGGAGCAGCTCAGCAGTGACCGATGACAATCTCAGCTAAGACATCCGCATGTGCCAGGACGGTAGGACTGGGTGAGGTTTAGTAAGGCCATGTGCACAGTCCCAAGCATTTGCAGGATTTCAGACAGTGCAGGCCAATGAGGATTTCTTTGTTCACACTTCTCTTATGCTGTGTTGCTTTTCCTCTCCTCCATGATGTCCTGTAACTTTTTCCATATACTGAGCCATGACGTGGGTATTCCTGCGGATTCAGGAAGAGATCAGCTCAGAGCTCCACAAAGCCGCTCACGGCCTGTGTGGATGAGGGGCTCTATCCAAAGCTGCTCACCACTCCCAAGCCTGGAAGCAGTTGAACTGAAAACAAGTTTTCTTGCCTTCTGTAGTAGGAAGCAGAGGGAAGAGGCCCTGGGCTGCCCGTCCCAGGTCTCAGGCCTGACTCTCCGGCAAGATCCTCCTTCAGCCCCACTTGCTGCTGATTCAGAGAGCAGAAGCAGCACATCCACAGCAATTCCATCATGGAACACCAAAGGCAGTGGTGGCTGAGCCCTGCCTGACGATGAGCTCTGTATGGTGTTTCCCAAAGGCACTTTGATCTCTCCTTGCTGCAAACCCAGCAGGACTGCTTGATGGTAACAGTGAGGAGCCAGGGCAGCACAACTGTTGCTGGCAGGAGCCATGGGGCAGCACTGCTGCCTGCAAAGCCACAAGCCCTGCCCGAGGGCAAGTGAGCACCGTCGGGCAGTGTCCACCCATGCTGGCACCTGGTGGGCACCTGCTGCCCGCCTCACCTCAGACCACCATGTGCTGTGGCCACAGAGGTCCCCCCATGCCCAGCAGTCAGGGCGAGCCTCACGCCCAGCTCGGGGTGTCTCAGGCAGGATGGGAGGGATGGAGCCGGACGCTGCTCCAGCACCCAGCAGGTCTGTGCCCTGGGAGCCAAACTTAGCGGGGCTCTACCCAGGCAGGCTCTCCCGGCAGCCCGCAAGCTGTACCAGCCTTGCTGCCCTCGGCACGTCCATCTTCCGCCACGCCCGACGGGGAGGCACGGCGGGCGCACAGGCACCAAGCACCCGGGGAGGGGGGCTCTGCTCCCTCTCCCTGAGCCCGTCAGGATGGAGCTCGGCTGCCGAATCTGTGCCCAGCAGGAAACACCCGCCCAGGGGAACACCCCCTGCCCCTCTCTTGTCTCTCCACGGACTTGTCTCCGCGCTGGAGACTTTCCTCCTGCGGAAACCGCGCTCCGGCCGGAGCAGCCGCGGGCCCCGCCAGCGGCACTCGCAGGGGGTGGCGGGGCCGGGGGGGCTCCTTCAGCC
>VZZY01004763.1:20619-68460 GCA_013400335.1 Eurystomus gularis | reverse complement strand
GGGCCGCCTCCCAGCCCCGGGCGGCGGGGAGCGCTGATCCGGAGTCCCCCCCCGGCTTCTGCCGGTTTTTCCGGTAACCGCAGTAGCCGGCCCGGAGCGGGTGCAGTGTAAGCGGGGCCGCCCCGAGCACCGCCAGCCCCGGTTGCGCTGGAGCGGGAGTGGGCAGGATGCAGCCCCCCCCAGTCCCGCTCAGTCTTCCAGGGCCTGGGCTGGAAAGGCGGCTGCGGAGGGGGCTCCTGAGCCTGTCACCGGGGCGTTAGATAACGGCAAACTTTAGCAAGCAAGGGTGAAAGTGCCCGACTGCCTTTTCCCCTCTCCAGAGAGCAGTGCTCGGCCCTGTGGACAGCGGACTGACAGCTGACCTGCTGCGGGCCCCAGGCTCGGAGCCGTGCTCCTGATTGTCCACAGCACACCGGTGGCACGACTCCAGTGGAGTCAGTGGAGCTCCTGTGAGCTTGCTGTTGTAGAGCAGTGCCGAGCTCAGACTAATGAGGCCTCCTCGAATCAAAGGACAGAACTAGGCCAGCCATTTAGGCTGCTGGTGTTGTGACAGCAGTAAACTTTGAAGCACTGTCTGCTTTCTTCTGGCACTGCTATTTGTGCACTTACCTTTGATTTATTTTTTTAAGGGCTCTGAATATCTTGGGTGCTGGAGGAGGCAGCTCTAAAAATAACGTTAGAGGCTGTTTTTTTCCAAAGTTGTCATTTCTGCTTCTCTCAGGTTTCTTTCCCTTCTGTAGCTGATGTCATTTTCTAGTGCTGCAAGGCCTGGTTCATATTTTCTAGTTCTTGCTCTGTTAGCAAACATGCTTTGGGTAGAGGTGATGGCATGTGTTCAGACAGCAGGGTGATGTGACTGGGTTCTGCGTGAACGAGTTCACATACCAGGAACTCTGATGCCAGAATGAGCCAAAACCTTTTTGAAGGGTAGAACTGTAGCTTGTGAAAGCTGGAGCTGCTTAGGTGCTGTCCTGCAGGAGGAAGCGTGCAGGAATGTATGCATCTGCTGCTTGAACCAGCTGTATTCACAAGTGCCAGTGGCTTGAGGAAGCCCCATTGTCCCATTTCTCAGAAGTGTGCCACAGGACAGCTCATATTTAGTGGCTGGCTTGTAGCAGGAGCCCCACTCACTGCTAATGCCTCAAGTCCTGCTGTTGCACATGAAGTAAGTTTACCAGACTGAAGTAGGAGCTACTAAAAGTGTTGTGTACAAAGACTGATGTGGATGGATGATGACTGGGAACAGCTTCTGCTGCAGTTGTTGTTGAGGGTACCTGTTAATTCTATTTTATGCTAATTCTTATGGTGTGATGCTTCTCAACATCACTTTCTTAAGCTGCTCAGTTTCAGCCAGCTGTGCCCCTTATCACAGAACAGCTGCTCCCCTGGTTACTGCTCAGCCTCCACATGCATGAGCTCACTGGTACTGGGGATCTGCATGCCTCTTTCCCATTGAATAATGTAATAGGAACAGAGGGAGAGGCTCTGTGGGAGAGGGTCAGAGAGGATCTGCTCACTGCCAGTCTGGGAAGCACTGTTACCCTTGGAGGTTTAACCAGAGTCAAGAGCGTGTTGAGCATTGCTGTGCGTGAGCTGCTGTTGGATACTGCTCTCCTCACTCCAGGTGGCCTGACTTCATGCTGTGGCCTACATGTTCAAGCTTGTTTTCTTAAAAAGTATACCCTAAGCTTATTTATGGACTGCTGCAGCTTTTGGGCTTGCTCAAGAAAAATGCTACAAATGCCGTACCGAATGTAGCTAGTATGTAATGGGCTGAATCTATAGAAGAAGTAGAGGTGCCTTAGGCTTAAAGCCTGATTGTGGTACACTCTAATCGGCTGCTGTGCCCTGGGGTCTTCCTACTAGGTTTGTGTTTTCCTGGCCACTCTGGAGCAATGCAGCAGCTGCCTTATCTTTGGGACTGCAGCAAGTGCTTCCTGATTAACAGGCACCATAGGGTGAAGAGTGGAGATCAGTCAGGGAGTCAGATTTGCCTTAACATGCCCCCAGCAGCACTGTAACAATTTAGGCTAGCAGAGATTGCTCCTCTGTCTCACATTGATTTGGAGGTTAGATACCTAGATGGCCTAGATCTTGTTCATATCATCTATTTCAAACCCTGAGTGTGCTGAAAGTGGACCCTTAGCTGGCATGAGTCAGTATGGATTGGTGGCCTTGCACTGATTTCTTTTGAATGTTCCCCCACACATGTGCATGCCAATTGTAGCAAGTTGAAAGGCACTTGGGGGGCTTTGCTGGAGTGTGATGGGCTGAGAAGCCTCCTAAGCATGTAGGCAGGCTGCAATGGAAAGGAGAACTTGCCATTAGGGGAGAGAGAAAATGATCTTTCTTATCCAGGCTGTGCTCAGTGTTCTTCTGTGCTGGGAAAGAAGCTAATGATATCATGGGTTTTCCAGTCTAGAAGGGCTTTTTTATATATATTTAGCCATGGTTTGGGGTTTTAGGTTTGCCTGGCAAACTAAAAGCATGGTTTTTATTGTTGGAATGATGTGCTTTCTATAACAGCTTCTCTTATTTCTGTTAATTACTATGATTCCAACCACAAAAGAGCTTTCTTGTTCTAATTGTCGTCCTCCTGTTCAGGTTTGGTTGTGTTGCTGTGTCACCACGGAGACAGTCATGATGTCACAAGCTGTGGCATCACCAAAAAGAGGCTGGGAGGCAGTTGTTAATAATTCCTCTCACCTCATCCACTCCATAATCAGTAGCTGGGAGGAGAAAGCAGAAGGCTCTATAGGTTTATGCAGCGATACAGATCTTTGAAATCTTTGAATTACAGCTGCCATTTTAAGGCTGTTGCTTCAGAAGCAATGGCAGAAGAAACATAATATAACAGCATTCTTGAAACTATCTTAATTGCTGTGCCTGTTGTTGAGCTCAATTACTCAAATGGCAGGAAGCTCCAGATCTCCAGCTATGGCTGCACTGCTTCACTTGAGCTCTGCTAACAAATGTTGGTGATGCTGAAAACACAGGCACCCGCTAAGGCTGCATTCCAGTCAATGGCATGGCAGCCTTGGTGCTCATTGTGGCTGAATAACAGGTATACTGAGCTTGTCTAGCTTGCTCTGACAGCAGAAGAGCTGACATATCACCAGGGTGGCTGTTTGTGGAACTTTTCGGGGTTTCTTGCCTTCCCATCACTTCTGGGACTGCTGTTTCCCCTATGTGAGTACTTAAGCACATAATGGGGTAGCTGGACTGCTGAGAGCTATGCAATGAGATCATAAAAGCCAACAGGATTTGACTCATATGACCTCATGTATGAGCTCAAGGGAGATGGTAACATAGCAGAGAACTGGGCTTTTTTCATGGCTTAATGCTGCTCTTTGCCAAAGTGCTGAGAACTTTCTTCTTATTCCCTGAAATGCACTGACTTGTTACCACAAAGACTCTGCGGGTATGTTTTGCTTTTTGTATGATCTCTTTGATGTGTTTGTCCTCAGCTTCATCAGTTTTCTTGTGAGGGGTCTGGTTAGGAGATTGGCAGAGTGTACTTGATACTGTGACTTGAGCTGTAGCAGCCTGCTCAAATATTAATTAATCTCCTCTGGGGTAATGGGAGGCGGGATAGTCTCCAGTGCCTGACCTGGCAAGCAGGTAGTGATTGCTTTCCAATTCTTTTTCAGTTTTGATAAAGCTGTCTGTCATAGCTATCACAGCAGCATGTTACCTGTTTGTATTAGTCTGATATTTAGGAAAGGGGCATGCAGATTCTCCCTGTGTGGGGCATACTGGAAGATCTGGGTGAGACTGGGGTGCTCTCACTGCTGGGTGCTCAGCAGGGACCATGCACACTGCACCTGCACAGTTTGGCTTGGGCTACTCCAAGCTGTAACCCATCAGGGCTGGCGCTTGCTTGGCAAGCACAACAGTACATCCTCTCCCTTGTGCCTTGCTTGTTTTAAGCAGCCTTGTGTTCAGACAAAAGAGATAAGATGTCATGTAACATGGAAGCTGAAACAAGTTGACTTTTTCAGGGGGAGAGAAATTTCTGGCTGTTTTCCTGAAAGGATCAAAACTGTCTTCTAGCAGTTTTGCTGACAGATTTCTCTTCTTTTTCTAATTTATCTTCTGAATGACTGGTTTCATCTTAAGATGAAAGGCTAGAGCAGCTTATAGCATGAAGACAATGTGTTTTTTTACCAGGTCTTTTCCTTGGAACCCGTGACAAGTGCCCTGTTTAGGGGGAAAATGTGGCTGAAAGGCCAATTGCATTTGAATCATGTTAATTTGTAGTGCTGTTGATCTTAAAATAGTCTGCCTGGCCAAAGATGCTAAAACCTGCTTTAGTTAAAAACTGTAGGGGGTAGGAAATGTTTTAGTTCTCTCCTGACACTGGTCTCATCTCCCCTGAGTGCTACAAGGGCTGTGAAGAAACCAACACCAAGGCTGCTTGTCTCAAAGACTTCCAGCACTACAGTTAGTATAGAGGAGAAAATGGACACATAAAGGTCTAAGACTGAAATTGTTTAGGGCTACAATTTGCAGGCAAATGTCATTCAGGAAAAGAGCTAAAAGGTAATCTACAAATTATGCGTGGATTGTTCGCTTAGCTATTCATGCTTTCAATTTTCAGTGTAACAAACTACCTCATTGATGGGAAGGGTAAGATGAAGTTTCCCTTAATAGAGTAAACCAGCTAATTCCAAAGTATTTGGAAATTTCCATTAGAGGATATGAATAGATTGCTTCCTAGAAGGAAACTTGTCCCTCTGTCCTTACTCATGGGCTCCTCTAAACACAGTTAACACCTACAAATTCCTTTACTGCATGAGCATGTTGATCTGAAATGGCTTCTTTCAGAAGAAGCCTCTGCATGGAGTTCCTTATCCCTCAAACTTGTTTGTGCCCTGGGGGGTTAACTGGGGATAGTTTGTGGATGAGTCCATCATCCAGTATTCTCAGTTGCTCTGTTCTTATGCCAGTGATGACTTTCGGCAGACTTGAATGCCAGGTACACATCAGATTGTGACCACTGTATAATCTCCACTTCTAGGTTCTGAATAATCCATTCTAGATAGTGAGTTTGATAGAAGATGCTGTGTAGGCTGCTTTTGTACCCTGACTTTCAAAACTACAAGGAACCTGACTGAATTAATGGTCCTCTGCGGAGGAGCCTGGAAGTTCTTCCTTCCCCATTGCTTCTAGCAGGTAACACTTGCTGGTGAGGAATGGGGTCATCCAGCTCTGGAATGGTCTGAACAGAAGCCGCTCTCACAAGTGACCAGTCTCTGGGCTTTGCCTGCTTTCTGCTTGGTTCTTCTGTGGCTGCTGCTACAAAGCCAAAGGAAAGCTAGGTCAGCGTTGTGCTGCTTGGGGAGCAGGAGGTCAGGAGGAGAGGCAGAGACCCCCTTCTCTGTCACAGCTGTGCTAACGTACCAGGTTTCCTTGCTTCTGGTCTGCAGCCTCTTGCCTCCTTCCACTGGCAGGGCCACACTGACCACCTTGGACTGCAGCGCAGATGCTTGAACCTTGCAGTTGCATTGTCCTGTACCAGATGCCTTCCCTCAGTACTTGCAGGTTTCCTGAATCCCTCAGACTGGCTTGGCTGGCATCTGTGGTGATGCACTTGCAGAAGGAAAAACTGAGGTGCTGGCTAAGGTAGGCTGAGCACTTGATGACAGGAACAGAAACATAAATACGAATATCCTGCAAATTAATTTGTTCTTCTACTGAGTTCTCTGAAACTTAGACATGAGGGCTCATACCTGTCAGTCAAACTATTTTTAAAAGGTACCTTTCTAGAAGCTGGTCACCTGCAGGGTGGTAAGCATTGTCCAAACCAGAGCAGGAAGGGTGAGTGGGTACTGGCAATCTTTGCAGAATAACTGCAAAATATATCTGAGACAGCAAGGGATACGGCATTCCTGCCTGAAAGATAAGGTGGTGGAGATTGCTACATGTTTGTTTGGGCATTGTCCCAGCACTGAAGTTTCGGGTGTTCTTTCAGCAGCAGCTGCTTAAGGGTTGTGATACCAAGTGCTTGTTCAGATTGTAAGGCAGCAGTTTGCATGCTGCAAGCCAGGACCTGGGGACGAAAATCAAGATGTCTTGTGTGATCTCTGATAAAGACACTGAAACTAGAGCTGCCTGATCCTGTAGCAGCAGGGGCCATGTATACTTGTTCAAATGTAAACAGAGCTCTGCAAACTTCACCCAGAGATGGAGGTCAACAAAATACAGATTTGTGCTCAGAGCAAACTCTTCAAGAAAAGTAGATGATGCAGAACTGGCAGGTGCTGTAAGTAGATGACTAAAAGTGAAGATACTTAGTCTGGAATTCTCAAGTTCCCATCTAGCTAAGCTGCCATGCCTCAGAATGACAGAGTAGGACCTTTTTCTTGGGGTCTCTTCTTGTAGTAACTGCTGATCAGTGAGTGGCAAAAGGTAACAGAGTCCTTCCCTTTGCTTTAAAGAAAAATGCATTTGCTCTAAGTCTTGTCCATTCTTTTCTAACCCCTCTGCAGGAGGAAGATAGCTTAGTGAACCATGGTCTATGCTTGCCTGGGCTCTTCACATTCACCTTGAGCGCTGCTTATTGATAGGGTGTCATGCAGGGCAAACACAAAGTGGCCAAGGGAGGCACTTGTCTTGCTTTCAGTCTTAAAGATCTCCTTGTCTAGCCAGTAGTGACACACTTCAAGGATGTGAATCACTTCTGTCAGTGGTATTTGCATATTTTAGGCAGACTTGCTGCATTGTGGTTTGGGCAACACCGAGAAACTTTAAAGATGGAAGGAAAGTGTAGCTGGATAATACTGTCAGAGGCATTTCTTGATCTGAACTCCTCCTGGTGCTGAAAGCTGAACTGTAAGTTTAACTTCAAACTGGCTGGTGCTTAATCCTGTTTGCAGGATTGCAAGAAGCTTGTGCATAGCTTGTAAGTTTGAAAGCCCACACACATAGCCACAGAGGCAGTGCAGCCTCCTGCACAAAGTGTCCCCAGAAGCCAGAACTCGTGTTTAAGCCCTTGCCTGGGTTTTCCAAGTCCTTTGAGGTTTTCATGGAGACTGAACATACGCAGGAGGAAGCTCCTCTGTGCTGGTTTAGGAAATAACCTGTGCATGCTGTGCTTGCACGTGGGCAGACCCGTGCTACCATCAGCCTGTGTTTGAAGGGGCAGTGGCTGCTGTTCGGTTGGCCTCTTGTGCTGGGGTTCTCTGAGCCTGTTCATCTGTACTGCAGCCAATTTGTGCCAAACAGCACTGCTTTTGATTGAGCCTGGCTGCTCATGGCTGTGTTGACCTGGAGTCTGCCTTGTGTAATGTGTCAATCCAATGGATGGGGTCTGTAGGCTGCTGGGAAGCATTGGCTGCAGTTCTTAGCTCTGCAGGCTGATCCTTTGGTTGCTGTTTTTTCTGCATCTTTAAGTGGTGAAGATCAGAGCTAGGGTTTTCACATAGCTACCATCATAAATGTAGGAAGGAAGCAGTCCAGCAGAATCTGCTGAAGGAGGAACTTTGCACGTTCTGCAGTGGAGCCTGTGTGTATGGGAGCTTGGGTCTCTGCACAGCTTCTGCATCTTCCAGTCCCAAAAAACTAAAGATGGAGAGTTCCTTCTTCCTCTTATGGGTGAGATTTAGGAATAAATTTCTCAGCTGACTTTATGGTGAAGTCTCATTGATAAAAAACGCAAGTGAATTTCCTTAGTAAGGAGCATCTGACTAGGAGGTCTAATTCTTCCAAATACTTCCAGAAAGCAGGATACTTAACATCTCTGAACACTTGCTGTCTGTTAGGTACCAGGGCATGAAAATCTGGGCCACTGTTCTCAAAGACACTGGAAATTACCAAGTTGAAGTGCTGTGATTCCAGCTGTGCACATGCTCCTTAGTGTGCAGTTGCTTAACTGTGAGGCTGTGGTTTATTTCTTACCTTGGAGAGGCAGCGAGTGCTCGTTGCTCACCTTGTTAGGCTGCACAGAGTCATCTGCAGCACTTGCCAGCAGTAAGGGGAACAGGGATGGGGAGAGGGACAGCTGGGTTGTCTCAATGTAGGGAAATTTAGGCTTAGTTGTGGTTTGGTTTGGTTTTTTTGAAGTGTAATCTCCCTCTAGAGTTCTGGGCTGTGCCTTCTGTTTAGCTCCTGGGTTCAGTTTGTCTTGTTCCCTGGCACCTTTAGAGATCCAACAGGTCAGCCTCACTCTCAGCACTGAAAATGGTGGTGGGACATCGCAGGATATCTGACTTACCACCTGCCGCAAACAAACTGCTAACTTTTAAACTCAGAAGCAATTATTATTCCATGTCATTGCTCTCACACATACCTAAAAGAAACTAATGACTGTTCTGACACTAGTGCACAAAGGACATACATTGTATATGTGGAATCTAAAGGAAGTGTCAAATGACTGAAACTTTAATGTTTTGAAGCTTCTTGCATCTAATATGCAAGAACCAAAACCTAAGGCAGATTTGTTCATTCTGGCAAGGGCTGCTGAATGAAACCATTAAGTAGTTCTGAGATTCCTAAGAGCATTCTCTGAAAAGATCCTGGACTTAGGAACTGCAAGATCATTTGCTTACCAGAACCCATCTCTAGCTTTAAATGCTATTGTGCCTTTCTGTGTTCAGAGTGCGATGTGTAGTAATGAGGGCTACTGCTGCAGCCTGGCTGGACAGGCAAAGGACAGAACATCCTAGAATGTAACTTCCTGATGAAAAAAGTAGCAATCTGGTAACACCAGGCTTCCAGTGATTGTGAATTTGACCGTGTTAATATTTGCCTTAAATAATGATCATATTTCAAGCTCACCTTCTCTCAAAGGTCAGGCTAGGGTCCTTAAGACAATAAATTGAAGGGTTGTTTTAGTTTGGATGGTGGTACTCGCCTTCCCAATGCATTCCTGACTACTTCCTGAAATTGAGTGTGCAGACATCTGACTCGGGTGTGGTGATGCTTTTGTGCAGAATGTACTAGCTCATTCAGAACACCTGAAATAGCTGTATCAAGGTGTTCCCTTCTGCACTGCTGTAGCAGGTGAACTCTCCCTTAATTTTGAATGGACAACACTTCTAAAACTGTTTCTCCAACTGAATAGTCCTGGAGGAGAGACTGAGCAGTCCCAGGGACACGTGTCTTGTTGGACAGCACTTGAGGAAGGTGTGCTTTATTTTGATTCCATATGATCCTGGTTCTCAGGAAATATGGTTCTTAATTTAACAGAACGCTAATATTTGTACTGCAAACTGCCACATGCTTGGTTTCGTGATGTAGAGAAACCACAAATTATGTGAATCTTATGTCCTCTACTTTTTGGTTGAATATTAATAAACCTCAGGTCCCACAGAGCTCAGCTCCCTGCATCTCGCAGGGCTGTGGTGGGGGTGGCTGCCTGCCCCTGGTCATGGGCACAGGCACTCAGCATGGTGGGCAACGGGGAGCCCCTGGGAGGTGAAGATGGGAAGAGAAGGGACTTGGCTCTCTGGCCTGCTGTTGTAATTCATGTTGCAGTGGGGAGCATGGTCACAGTTTGACTGGGTTAATATTTTCTGTTGTGCTGCCCATCTAATACTGTGCTTTTACATTCAGTGTTTCCTTTGATCTCCAGGTGTCAATTGCGGTCTTCTGTCCATGGATCTCATACATGCTAATACTTGCTACGTTAGCTTGTGCAGAAGATGCTGCCTTTAATCTTGCTCAGATTTTGTGTTTGTGTCTTGCTTTTGGGTGCCTGAGTGAGCTGCATGTGGCTTTTTAAAGCACTCCAAGTAATGGCTCCCTGCTGTGAAGCCTGCCAGGGCAAAAAGATCACACCGAAATCAGTGGGCTGTCCTGGCATAAATTATGGCAAAGTGGTGGCCTGCTGTGTGTCTAAGGTGACTCACTTCTGTTTCTACACCCTTTCCTGAAGGATAAGGCATCCCTGCTATAGGGAGTAGGAGGCCCAGCTTGCACCAGGCTTTATAGAAGTTGAGTCAGATCTCTTGACAATTAATGTAATTAAGTTAGCTGTAGAAATACCTCCTCAGACTATCCTCATGGTTGTGTCTGTTAGTGGCTAGAGTAGGAGGGGACAGTCCTGTGGTACCCAAGGGAGATGGTGCTTCAAAAATTCTTCCAGGTATATTGCAGCATAAGCTGCTGGTGTTGGAGACTCATGGAAATTTACTGATGGAGATGATGCAAGCAGCTCAAACCTTGCAGTGAAACAACCCTGTGAGTGCTCTGCTCCTCCCTCTTGGAGCCTACTCATCCTAGTGTTCCCACGGTTAGATAACTGGCCATGCATCTGTTTACAAAGCAGTATCCAAAATAACTTGGGACTGTTTGTTTCAGCAGCTGTACTGTGCAGCTTGGTTACAGCCAGTAAAAGAGAAGAACTGTGTCTGTTGCTGAAAGGGAGCTGGACTTCTCCTATCACTGGTTTAATGAAAAGTTGTTTTTTACCATCTCAGGTCTTTGGTTTGTTGGTATGAAGCTTGTCCACTGTTATCCTGTAGGCATCCTCTGGATGTCTGGGACAGCAATGGAAACAGAGCAGCTTTACATCCCTGTCTGAAGATTGGTTTCATTCTTGGTCTGATGATGCTGCTGAAGACGCTAGCACATCGGAATGGTCACTTGTGGGGTAAGGGCTATCTCAACTGCTCTTTGCCTGCCTACCTGGAAGTCAGCAAGAGGATAATGGTCTTGCAGTGGCTGTCTCCAGCTGGGTGCTCAGGTGCTAGCTGGAGCAGTGGCTGTGGGAGCAGACCCTGAGGCAGTCCTGCATGTGGGAACTGCGTGGCTGCAGCTGCTTGGGCCCCACTTGCTTCTGGGGCTGTACCAGCCTCCTCTGACTGGAGATTAATGCACAGTGGAGCTGGAGCAAGCAGGAGGGCTTCCAGCTCTTCACTGGGTTTGTGTGGTTGGAAGACAATAGAAATCAGACACCTGAAAGTTAAAGGCACTTATTTAGTATTGTCCCACCTCTTCACTTCCCATGGGACTGTTAAGTTAGCTTCAAAAGCACTTCTGGTTGGTTTTGGCCTTTGAAAGGCTGTTAGGGGATAAAGGAGACTTTTTTTTTTTCCCTTACTGCTGTGTAGTGACAGAGCTGAGAATATAGTAATTTCTTGAGGTATATTGAGGAGGAAAATTCATTTCTACAGTGTGCACTCTAGGTCTCCATTAACCTGTGCTGTAAGGGAAGCCATTTCAACACTCCCTTTTTTCAGCATATCTCCCTGTTGTATCTTTCTTTTGCTGGCAGCAAGTTCAGTCTTCTGCCTGGCTGCCAAAAGCTGCACAGAGGAGACCTCTGGTAGAGTCATCCCATTCCACCTTCACCTAAACCCTGGCTGAGACTTGCAAGCAGCTTTCTTCTGGGGGATGGACCTTTGTGGTGTTTGGTTGCTCGCTGTGATTATGAAGTATCTTCAGTCAGTATCTGGTGTGTCTGTTTTAACTCTTCTGGCATGGCCTAGATCCTAGAAACTTGACTGGTTATCTCTTCCTCAAAGTGTGACTGGTACGTAAACAACTTGAATGTTTTCTTGAAAGGGCTTTCTAGGAAAATGTAGACAGGGTTGGATTGGTTTGTTTCTCAGGCACCGGGAGTGATCCCAGGCCACTCAAGTGCACTGTCCCCTTACAGGTGATGCTGGGACCAGTGCAGCATGTGTGTGATGAGGGTCTGTACTTGGGTGGAGTTCTGAGGTTCACCCTGAAGTGACAAGGGCAGAGCAGTCTCCCAGCTGTGTCCCTCTCTTGTAGGCACTGTTTTCTGATGTATCTTGCCATACTTTGATGGAGGGTAAATGAACCACTGGAGCAGGTAGCTGGAGACCTGCTGCTGTATAAGCTCTCCTTGACCTTGAAGTTACGATGCCCCACAAATGCTGCTCTAGGTTTGTGTCTGCATGATCACAGTTCAGTTATTTCTGTCTGGTGGTTCTTGTTTTGCAAGGCCAGCTAAGGTGAAAGCACTGGCTGGACTAAGTCCCAAGTAGCTGACATGGTGTCAGTCTGTACTAGCAGCCAGTGTAACTGTGGTCTCAGCAATCCCTTTGAGCTAAACATGGCAAAGCACTGCATCGACAGATTGGCATTTCCTATGGAAGGGTAAATTAGTTACTATGAATTTCATCCTACAGTGTTGGCCTTGGTGTTGGACAACTGGTATGACAAGGAGTGGCTGCTTGGATGTAGTAATTTGTTCCAAGCCTAAAATTGTTCCCTGGCCAAGTGTGGGGAGGTGGCCAAGTGGAGAAATATCTCCAGCCTTGGGCAATCTTCGAAGTGTCTGATTTGGCTGAGATCTTTCAGAGAAACAGAGGTGGGGTTTTTCACTGAGAGCTGACAGCATACTCACCTGGGGGGGGGGAGTGAGGAGTGAGATCAGGCCACCTCCAAACACTACTGTGAGGTCGGTGTCTTACTCCCTGGAGCTCAGCTATCTGACCTGGTTCTCTCTAAAACCATTTTGTCATGGCTGTATGAGGAAGTCTCTGCAAGGATTGGTTTTAGTTTGTTGGCTCCATCCTACCCTTGCAGGAAGAACTTCTTGGCCTGTATGTTTTAGAGTTGTCTTCACCTCAGTGCTGTAACAGCTGCCTGAATGCTCGGACTTTGGGCAGGGGATAGGGGAAAAGGGCAGAGATAGGTATGGATGTGGTTAGCAACAGTCCCAACACCTGCTTGCTGAAACCTCTGATCGTGTTTTTCAGAGGACTGGTAGCACAGCTGTTTGGTACAATTACCTCTGAAGACCTCTAGCAAAAAAGCCCCATAGTTTCCCTTCTGGAACTTCAGGCTTGGTAAGCTTCTGATTTAAGAAGCAGGGCTGTTCCCACTGTAGCTGTTACATTTGTTTTGGTACTTGACTGAGGTTTTCTGTCAAACTAGGAGTCCAGCAGATCCAGCTTTTTTTCCATGGCACCACTGATGTTACTGTTTAGGTTACTCTGAGAAAAGGCTTCTGTGCTTGTTTGGAGCAGAGGCTTTACAATCAAAAACCCTCGCTGATCTTTGTGCTGCCTGCCCAGGACAGCCCTGTGAAACTGCTCTGTGTGCTAGGAAGGAAAGCTGAGCAGGAAAAGGCAGTGTTGTAGACAGGCTCCTTGCAAGGCTGCTCTCCACAGCTAAACAAGCTGCCATGGGAAGCCTGCTCATGACATGTTTACAACTCTTCGAACTAAAGAATAGCTGGGGTTGTGTGTCTTTCCGCAGCCTCTCCTGGAGGCCCATCCAGCTCTGGGACATCATCAGGTGATTGCTGTTTTTTCAGGAAGGTCAGATGGGTGTGCTTCAGCAAGGAATGGCTTCTTCCAAAAACACCTCTGGTAAATTGTCTCTTCCTGGAGTAACTTTCAAAACAGTCCAACTCAAGATCATTCTCATAGTCTTCCTCAAGCCATTCTAAATCAGTGTTTGTTCCCTCTTTCCTACCCTGTTAGACTAACCTCTTCCATTTAGTGTTCTGCAACAGATCAGGAAAAGCAAAAATACCAGTGCTGAAAGTTCTACTTCATCTGCTGGTTGGTATTTAGTGTTTACAGGTGGAGTCCTGGGAGGAAGCATTTTGGAGTATCCTGCAGAACAACCCTAGGATTTCTGAGTTCCATTTGGATGGTGTTCGTTTTGTAGCTGGAGCTGTACAACTGGTAAGTTGAAAGGAGCAGAGAGAGGAGATCACTCATTCAGAAACAGGAATAAATATGAGCAAGGTGGGAAATGAGGCCAAGGAGTCTTCTGGCACATAGCTGGAAGGCAGTCTGTTCTGCAGTTGAGCAGGTTCCTGAAAGCAGCAGGGGATGCTCCCGTGACATCTAATACTTTTGCTGGAGACTGGGTTTTACTGTTAACACTCCTTGGAAGGCCAGGGAGTCATTGTGTCAAATAATTCAGGGCAGCAGAACAGAAAGGAGTAGGTCCTGAGGGTGCCATGGCAGACAAAATGGCTGAGAACAGCATTAACTAAGACAATGCCTTTTAGTTTTTTTGCCTAGAAACTGAATCAGTGAAATGGATCATGGGGCTCTTCTCCAGCCTTTCCCTTGTGTCCCTTCTCTAGCTAGTAGTCTTAGATCTTCAAAGTACCTTTATGGCAGGTTCTCCAAGCTGGAGGACCGTATGAATGTGGGTGTGGGCAAACAGGTACTGCGTGCACGAATCCAGACCTTCTGCTCCCCATATTTGTGGCTGGGAAGTGGTGGTCTGGGTTCTTCGCTTGAAAGATCACAGGGACTCTTCAGGCCTGTGAACCAGGAACTTGGTGTTTTGGAGCCTACAGTAAAAGCAAACTGAGCTGTAAAGATGAAGACTTGTTGGTGGCTTGAAGCTATTTAGGTCACAGATATTAGAACCTCAGATGTACTTGGAGAAGACTCAGTTCATGCTTGGGGTTTGTTGTGCTCTTTTACTTCAGAGCTGGAGCCTGCACACTAACTCCTTTGTCAAATGGCCTGCTCAGTTCCCAAAGTGAAGTATTCCAGAAAGTGCTGGGCTTACTCTGGATACCCCTTCCCTTGCGAGCATGGGAGAAGGGTCCATTGTTCTGGAAGTGCTTCTGATATTTGAAATTCTTGAGAAATCAAAGCTGGGGACTCTTAGCCCCTGGGAGAACAGCGTGAGCAGTGTCACTGGGGATGTACGCTGCCGTTTCTCTGTGCCTCTCTGTGCTTAGCTAGTGGAAGAAGAAAGTCAGCACAGCCTTGCAGTCTATGCGGGTCAGTTCTTATGGGAGCATTCAGAAATCCAAGCAATGAGAAGAGCTGTGCTTTCAAAAGATTTCTAGTACCCTACCTGAAAGGATCAGAGGGTTGGAGTATTTGCTTAATTTCCTGCTCTGACTCTAAGGATGTACCTTCTCTCGGCAGATCAGGTGAGAGGTTTGCAGTGTTGCCTGCTCTGGTTGGTGCAGCAGTGAACCACTGTCAAATTTAATGCTAGTAAGAGAGGGAGCAACCTGCTACAGCCTCTTATAGGTCTGTTCATGTGGTATTTTTAAATCTTACAACTAATGCCGTGTTAAATAGTGAATTAGAATATGGAATAGCTTTCTCTAACATGCAAAACTTGTCCCGCTCCTTAGCGAACAGACATTTCCCAGCAGTTTTGACTGATTCTTCAATATCAGCGTAATGTTGCCACATCTTGGCTTATACATACTTAAGGAAGGAAATAGCTTCAATTGAATCCAACTATTAAAACCTATTGATTGTAGCTTTGAAGTTGTAAATCTTGGGTGCTGGCTGCTTGACAGCAAATGTCCAGATGGAAAGGCAGTCTTGACTGAGGGTCAGATTATTTCATTGGCTGGGTAAGCACAGGGCAATGTATGTTCGGCCCAGTGCCTCCCCCATCTCCCTTGCAAGGGGCTGTGTTGCATTGTTGTCTCCGTCTGCTGACACATGTGCTTTCTCTGGCCCTGTGGGTACAGGGCGTGGTTTGTTTTTAGCTTACAAAGAATTTCTAGTCATCTGGGTGTGGGGAGGGTTTTTCATAATGTTCTGGCAAAGCCATCTCTGCTGCTCCTGGTGGCACTGCTAAATGCTTGCCTTGGCCTAAATCACCTGGGACCTCGTCCTGTGAGCAGGTGAGAATAGCAGATGCCGCAATTCCCTGTCTGGATCAGGTAAACCAAAAAGTGTGATGAAAATCTTGATGCTCAGTGAAGTGGTGGAGACATTCTCCTCTTGCCTTGAGGTTTCTCAGCAGCAATGGTGGTGATACCTAGATCTTCTAGGTAGGCTAGAGAATTGCTGGCTGCTGCTGTTCCTGGGGAGGAAGCAATCCCTGAGGAGTCCCATTTATACTTGGGGAAACTCAGCTCTTGCTGACACCAGTACAGCCCTGTTCCTGTTATCACAGTCTGTTGACAAGCTGCTGGCTGCCATCAGTGTTTTCAGCACCCTCTTGGCCAGCTCTTCTGTGAACAGCGTTTAAATGGTACACTTAAAATAATGGTAACCCATCCACACTGCTTCCATGACCGTCTGTTGGTGGGAACATGCCAATATTGTCTCATCAGCTCCGCAGTTTTTGCAAAACCTTCCTGCTGTTCACCAAGCACCGTGGACCAAACTAGTGTGGGTGCGCTTGGCTGCCTGAAAGCTTTAGGTGTGATTTGGCTGTACTGGAGATCTTTTTCTGCAACTGTAACAACAAAAAAAAAGGTTACTGGTGGGGTTAGAGTATGGCCACAGCTGAAAGGGAGATATATGGGGAAGGACTGCAGAATAACAATGCTGTTTGTACCATGCTGGACAAATTCCCCTTTGAGAGGACAAGCTGTTGGGTTGTTGCACTTACTTTGTGCTCCAGTTGCAGTTTGCTGCCTGTACATTAAAAGCTTGCAATATATCTCCTTTGACATGTAAGCAAGTTCTTGGGAATGACTTTTTTGTGCTTTAGTGGTCAGCATTATCCTAAAACAGTAAGTCTGAGCTGTCAAGCTTTGACATAAACAAGAACAGACCGTGTTCCAAGCAGCACTGCATGGCTTCTAGCCATATGCTTTTTGACTGGGTGTGCTTTGAGGAGGTGTGTTGAGATTCCCTGGACTTCTACAGTGGCAGAGAATTAAGTGAAAAATACCTGCATATGGCATCCTCTGAGTGATGTGGCATTGCATAAAGGGAAGCGGTGGCCAATGGAAAGGATATTTCATGATGTGCATAATTAGCTGGTGGAACTTATTTCTGTAGGATATTCTAGAAACTGCTAGCTTAGAGAAAAACTAAGACTTGCCTAATTAAACCAGCATTCCTAAACACTTTGAAGATTAATGCTAATACCCTCAGTGTGCTTAGAAGTGGCTGTAGTAGTAGATGAATGGAGGATTCTCAGTCATTCCTTATATTGGTCTCTTCTGAACACCTAACCCTGGTCTGTGCAGTTTGCCACTTTGCGGAGCAGCAGCAGCATCTCCTGGTGGGGAAGGGAGAGGGGAAGCAGCCTGTGACCTAGAGGCATTGACCAGTTCATGTCTGATTCACATTTATGCCCATAATTCCTGTGTTCTGCCATAATCCTTAGCAGACCTTGCAGAAAGAGTGGCATTAAACAGGGGGAGGAGCACAGACTGGTCACTTTTGTGTGACAGTAATTGTGAGACCGATGCTCCCTTCGTTGCCTCTCTTCATGTTCTCCATGGTCTGGGATGTCTTGCTCTTCTCAAGGCCTTCCTAATGCAGACACTCAGGGCTGCAGAGTCACAACTGGCCTGGATGAAAAGCTTCGGTGTGCAGTCAGCAGTAACAGACTCCCAGCCTCTTAGCAAAGGAGTCATTATTTTGAGGCCACCACAGTATGTATTTCAAAGTAAGAAGGAATGGGGCCTGCAGTAAGTGCTATTCCTGGAAAATGCTCTGGGATGCAAACCCCTAGGTATCTTCAGTTGCTTTTTTTCTCTCCTGTTCTGCTACCTGATCAGTGCTTTCATCTCCTGGCAGATGTTAGAGCTACCCTGAGTGCTGAGTGTTTGTGCTGCTGCACTGGTCAAAGTCCAGCAGACAGTCCCTGGTGCTGGGACTGCTGCTGCTGCCAGGTGAGCTCTGCTTGCTCTGCTGCAGGCACAGCTCTGGGTTGGGAGGTGAAGTGGATGATGCTTCAGTGCAATAGCAGAAAGGGTTGTTGCTCTCCTATTGTGGCAGCATCTTTCAATGTAGCTTATCTCTCTGAGGAGCTCTTGGCTGATATGTGGTCACTAAGCTGTGGTCCATATACTACCAAAATGGTTCTATCTCCTGGAGCCCTGTGAGTAGTGGTGTGCTGAGCTGCAGACTGGCTCTGCTGTGCTGGAGGGAGAGGCTGTGCCCTGGGTGAGCTCTCAAGGTGATGTGTTCAAGTCTCACTTTCTGTTGTCAGAAGTGACATCTGGCACTGGCTGCATGGAAGCCCACATGGCCTGTTCTGACAGCAGGGTCTGATGGAGTTGTCTGCTTTCTAGAAATCCTCTCCCTTCATGGCATGGATGGTTCAGAGCTCAGCCCCTTCCTGACAACCCTCTGGAGAGGACCAGATGTGTAGGCAGGGTGTCATCAGGGCTTCCCTGCCTTCTCCAGGGGCAGGAAAAGCAGCAGCACAGGGCCCCTGTGACTGCTGTATGCCCAGAAAGGCTTTGGACTCCTCCCAGCCAGCCCCCTCTCGGGATCCTAACTTTGCCAGGGACTCGCTTCCTCCCCAGTGCCCACCATGAGTCACGCTTGGGTCAGAGCCAGTGTGGTGCTGGGCTTCAGCAGGAGCTGTCTGTGCAGCCGTGTACTAAACAGGCTGCAAGTCCTGCTGGGTCTGTGCTCAGCCTGATACAGGTGCTCCCTGGCGCTGCTGATACCCCCCTTCCCCCATAGTTTTGCTTGCCTGCTATTCCTGCATCCCCTGGACAAAGGCAGCCAGGTAGAAATGGTGTATCTGAGCATGCCCTTAAAGCCAAGCTGGACTCCTGTTCCTGAGAGCTTTCCACTCTTGTAAAAACCTGCCGTGGGGTTAGGGTTATTCTGACACTTCTGATTGCCTCTGCTTGCTGTGCTGTGTTGCAAGGGATTTGCCTGGGGAATGGTTACATGTGATCAGGAGGAGGCAGCTCTGTCTTCAAGCCTGTCTGTGTAGACTCATGGAAGAGGACTTGGCTGGTTTGGTGGCTCTGCAGCCCTGGCTGAGCTGGTATAGCTGTGTCAACAGGGTCTGCTGGGGCCAAGGCAAGATCTGATGGCAGAAGCAATTGGTGTCTCCATTGCTGCACAGCCTATGTAAGACAAGCTGGCAGGGCAGGGGCTGGTCGTCTGTGTGCCAGGCACAGTGAGGACTGTCCTGCTGTAATGGTTAAATTCGTGGAGCAGGGCCCTGGCCTCAGAGCCTGATATAGACTGCCGGAGTGTGGATGATGAGCAAAGATCTCAGGGCTCTGTGGGCTTGGGTTCCCTTTAGTTGTGCTGCTTCACATCTCTTGGTGTATTAAGCTAATTGAGCATTAGCCCTCATTAATGAGGGTGATGAAGGGAGTAAGCCCAACCTGACTCCTGTTACAGAGCACAGGCACACTGAACTGATGGACCACCTTCACTTCATTGCCTTTGTGGAGAGAGATGGGCAATGAGCTAGCAGGTGAGAGGCAGGAGGAGACCCTGTCCCTGGGGATCCTGCCCCATCAGAGTTGCAGTTCTGCTTCTGCTGGGACCATGCTCATGGTTTTTCTCTTCCCAGTGACTTCTTGATGCAGGACAGTTGTTTGTTGGGGTCTTGGTTCTTGTTATGAATTAACATCTTGGGCAGAGAAAGGAAGGGAATGCTCTTTTAAGCTACAACCCTGTGCCAGCTGGATTGGAGACCTGCCTCGGTCCCACAGGACACATGGGCAGCTTGCTGGTTGTGTGTGGAACAGGGTGGAGTTGCCTATCACTGCTCCAGCTTGCTTTAAAACTTGTGCTGAAAATTTCTTTGGAGAGGGTGGGGAGAAATAAGTGTCTCTTCTAATACAAATAGAAGCCCCAGTAATAGTTGCTGCAGATGGGTTTGGGAGTGTCCGTGGCTGGTGTTCTCTGTAGCATCTGTTGTGTCCTTGCTGTAGGGCTGACTCTGCTGGAGCTGTCTGTGCTGAAGGGAAGAGAACCAAATTGGTCAGAAGGCTAGCAGTGCAAGATACTGTATTTTTAAACCCTGGCATCCTTGGGTGGTGTTATCTGATGCTTCACGCTGCTTAAATTTGTCACCTTCTACAAGTGGCTTTTAAAAAAAAAAAGCAAGCTGCCTCGCCTTCCCAGTGTAAGTTTTCAGTGTGTAAGTGCTTATTACAATTTCTCAGCTCAAACATTGCTACCAGTTCCAAATCAGAGCATCTCCAAGAAACTCACACTTCTGGAACACTGAAAGATCTGAAGTCTCCCATGTAAAGAGATCACAACCCTCTTGGCCTTTCTTTCACTGGTTAAATGTTCTTGCTCCTCCCTGAAGAGCAGGGGCTGGGTTTCTGATCAGAAGTGGCTGCTAGACCTTGTGCAGTCTCTGGTGAGCAGTGGAGTTCTGCCACCCTTGCCTGCTCCTTGCAGTCCACAGTCCAGTTATTCAATGCTGTTCACTAATGCCACCATTCATCGTAAAGGCATGTTCACCTCAGTCTTGGGTGACCAGAGAACACAAATGGTTGTAGAGGGTATTTTGTGCTGTATTTCTGGATGAAAGCTGTTAGTCTAAAAACACACAGCTGATGTTCAAGTAGAGCCCTTTGCTTCTATATTTGCTTTGGGTGCATGGGGGGTGTCTTTGACTGTAACATTTGAGATGTTCCCTCGAGTTTGATTCTTTTCTTGCAGATACATCCAGTTCTTTGTTTCAGTGTGCAGGAACTTACTGTACTTGGCAGTGGTCAAGCAAGTGTAGGGCAGTCCCCTGTTTTGTAGTAACAGGTAGCAGATGAATACCTAAGTGGTAAATACTGTCCTGCCAGCATAGCCTCAGAGATCTGCAGGAGTGCTGAGACCAAGGTGGGTACTGAACCAGAACAGGAGCAACAGGACGAATCTTTAACAGCTCTGGGCTTGCTTGACCAGCACTTGCAAGTGCAGAGAGCCCAAGGCCTTGTTGTCTGTGCTGAAAACAGGCATCTCTTTTCAGCTGGTTGTGTGGTGGGAGAAGCAACAGCGCATAGGCAGTGGTGTGGCAGTGGTTCCCTTGTACCAGCTGTTACACCAGCCATGCCCAAGCAGGCTGGAGGGGTTGCTGCTCTACCTACTTACTGAGCTGTGCTGGAGCCAAAAGCTGAGGATGAGGAGGGCAGTAAGAAGGGCAATGTAAGGTGGAATGTCTCCACTGACATCCGTCAGACCTACTTGAGGTGTTTTGGATGTCTGGAGCAGGAGCTGGGCTGTTGTGTGGCTGGGTGTAAGCGGGGCTGTAATGCAGACGTGGTGAAGCTTTGTTCTGGTGCTGCTGCTTGGGAGGAGCACCTGGAGCATGCTCTGTCATCTGGCTTACAAGCATAGCCTGGCTTGTGTGTCAACTCTGTGGTTATAAGGAAACAGCAGGTACCCTGAGCAGAGCTGAGGGAGGTGGTAAAGGGCTAATAATGATCCTCTTGATTATCTGAGATTCAGAGGGCTTTGCTGGGCCCATCACTCCGTAGGTCTCTGAGCATGTGGGCGTGTTCAGCCGCCATGGAGATGGTGTACAGTTCAGACTGTCAGCTGGATGAGCTGCTAGCTCTGGGATGCTGCTGCTGGTGTAGACTGCAACTTGGTGGAGTGAGGGCTGTGGCAGGAGAGCCCACAGCCCATCCCTGACTCCCCAGCTTAGTCATGGTCAACAACATACTTACTTGCCGGGCACCCATTTTCCTTTAGTATTGAGGTGAGATTTTTTTCAAAGTTCAGTATTACTGAGATTTATGAAGGGAAAACCCTGAGGGAGTGGGCATTTATAGTGTTTCCATAAAGAGTCTTTTTAAACAAATGCAGTCACATGACTTTGCTTTTCAGGAGTGTGGTTTTAACCAGTGTAAGACTTCTTTTAAAATTTCTCCAGCACTCTGCAGACAGTAATTCTTTCAGAGCAAGAGACAGCATCTTCACGTGGATTCCCCATCTTGTCTAGATGGAAATATTTTCCTGTTAACTGGTAACACTTGGGTGGGTTTCTCATCTGTGCCTCTAACCAATGCAGGTATCTTGACCTTCAATCTGCAGAATACTCCAACAGCTTTTACACAGGCCAAATAGACGTTTGAGGAGGCCTGTGTGCTGTGGTCATGGCTGTAAAGGCTGGAAACATTTTGTTTTAGCAGAACAATAAGGTCTGAAGTGATTTCTGTGAACTATAAAATCAATACAGATCTGTATTGTCTCCAGAAGCAGTTGTAACTGGGGATCATTTCTACTTGGACCTTCTACAAATAAAACATCCTACAGTTCATTATAGTTTCAACCCTGAAGTATTCTTCAGCTAATGAAAATCAGAGGTCAGGCTGCTTGGAATGTGGCTGTTCCAGTTCCCTTTGCTCTTGAAAACCTCCTCTAAATGCAACTCCTTCCATCGGTGAGACCCTGTGGCAAACACAAGCCCAAAGACATGTGACCAAAATCTCCAAGGGGATAATGCAACTGATGATGGTTCTCATTTGCTGCAAGATTATTGGGTTGTTTCATTTACAAGACAAATGAGCTTGTCTTGTAGTAGGAGAGATTTCAGAGTATGTTGCTTGATCCATGAGGAAATGAGGTCACTTCTTCAGGTCTTCCCATGGAGAAAGGGGGGTGCATGGAGCAGGAGTGACAGCAGTCTGAGCCCTGCTAATGCGTCTGAGGATAGTGTAGCTTCACAACTGGCTGTGGCTTGGAGCCTTTGAGAGCATTTAACAAAAATGAGGATGACTTGAATAGGTCCTTGAAGTCACTGGCATGATAAGAAATATCACCAGGCTGTGTTGAATCAGCAATATCAACAAAACTGGGCACTTCATGCTAAACACATACTTGAGGGCAATTCTGGTATTTAAATCTAAAGCCGCATACCTTGACTGTAATCTTGGTAGTGCTGCCAGGTACTGAGCAGGTAAGCACAGCCTGGTGGTGTTTGAATGGGCCTAAGAAGGCAATGCTGGATTTAATATTCATTTATGACTCCTATGTTTAGTCTTTGAAGAAGCAGACACCTGGTTCTCTGGAAGGAGAGGATCACAGTGTGCCCAACTGGTTTGGAGGGTCAGGAGGGCTCTGCAGGTGAAGGCTGTGAAAACACAGCTCATCTGCCTGGGGCTACATCAGCAGGTATTACCCAAGCCCCTGAGAGCAGCAGGTAATGTCATGTGGAAGATGCTAATTTGGAAACATGCTGCTTTCTAAAAATAATTACACAAGGAAGGCTATAAACAGACATCCCTTCCCCCCAAAATCAATCATCCACAGCACAGTTGTGAATTCCAACAGCTTGCTTAAATAAGCCTTAGCAGATCCTATGAGTAGAAAGATTCTAGTGCTGCAAAGCTGGAAGCTTAAGCAAAGCTTCCACGTTGTCTTGTTCTTCTGCACCTTTTTGGAGTGTGGCTGATGCTCACAAGCAACCTTAGCTGATGGTGCTGCAGAATAAGATGTACCTGCCCCAGTGCCTGTGTGGATTGCAGTTCTACATTGCAGTACAAGCTGATTTTAAAATAAAATAGGCTATGACCTGCAGCAACTCAAGAGCAGATTCATACCCAGTTGAGCTGTAGTCCTTAGGAGCATTCTATTTGCTGATCTACCCCCTCCAAACTGGTGAGATTGATCTGAGCCATGAGGACTCAGGTGGTCCAGTAACATACAAAGGTTCTCTCCTACAGAAGTATCAGGATGGTCTTGTCTGCCTCAATATCTTGTCTCTTCTGACAGATGCAAGAAACACTGAAGCTTAGTTCATAGTTGCGTTGAGGGAAAAGGGCAGACTGTTCTAGATGGGCTTATTCCAACTTTTGCTTTTGAAACCAATTTTGGGTAAGACATGGCTTCTGGGTTTGCTGCACAGTCAAGTCCTTGTTTTATGGTTGCAGAGGGCTTCAGTGGGATTTCTTTGCAATTGCACTAATCAAAGCATCTTCAGTTCTTCAAGGCTCCTAACCTTTTTGTTTCTTTAATTTGCAATGTTTCTTAGAGCCATAAACTTGTTTTTATAGCTAGCATAGTCAAACATTTGGCCACATTAACAGGGGCTTTTTTTTTTGGTTGGTTGGTACTATGGGATTTCCTTCTAGCAAAATCTCTACTGCTCTTCAGCTGAGCTGGATGGCATGAAGGGATCCCCAGGAACAAGACAAGGGGATGCTGCAGTTTCCCCTGTATACAGAGCAGCACAGACATTGTTCATACTGCCTGTTGGTATGTGGAAGGGTGGATTTGGATCTAGCTTATTGACCCTGAATGCCACTGATCCTCCCCAGGGAGCTATGCTGCCTTTCTGTGCTGATGTGGTGACCTCCCCTTGTTTTGCCTGGCTGCCAGGTTCAATATCAGATAGCAATCGATTTACCTTCCCCAATTGCATTCCAGCCCTGTGGGTATAAACAGCAGCTGGAGAACTTGAGCTGTGCTACTGGTGAACATGCCAGTAAAGCTACTGCACCCCTCCTGGCACCACTGTTAGGTGCAGGGGACCTAGGCAGCTGATGTACCAGGGCTAGGCCCCCTCCCTGGGGAAGAACAGAGGCCATGTGCTGTGGGGAGACAAGGTGTTTTAATTGGAGGGCCATGTGGACATGCTTTCTCCACTGCCAGACTGGTGGACTCTTGCTTGTCCTGCTTGCTGCTGTAACCCCCTGATATAGTAATGTAAGGCAGCTTGAGTGTCCTGTGTTTTGGAGGTGTAGCCACAGCTTATCGAGGGGTGCTTCTGCAGCTGCTCTCTTCAGTCTGCTCCTACACTGCTCTGCTGGGATGGGCTGTACAAGACAGACCATAAGTCTTGGCCTACAAATTGCTGTAGCTATTTAAGATGGTGCTGTCTGGGCAGACAGCCCTGGCAGAGTGACTGGGTGGGTGCTTCTCATCTGTGGGGTGCTCGGTGGCTTCCTTCTCCACGGCTGGCAGGGCTCTGGTGCCTGCACCTTGGGCAGCATGTGCCTGTGTGGCTTCTCTGGAGGGCAGTGACAAGTGTCTGAGCAGCCACAGACCTGGGCTGCTCTTGTGTTCTCTAGAGTGCATGTCTACAGTTCAGCTTCTTCCATCTTCAGCAGTGGTGTCCTGCACGAGCAGGTGTTGGTGGCAGATGAGCTATTTCTGCAGGCACCCGAGAAGCTGTAGAGCTGTACAGCCAGAGGAGTCTTCTGTGCTGGGGCAAAGCTCTCGTAGCTGTGCTCATGTGAGGAGTGCTTTACCTGTTCAGCTGTGCTCTGTCATGTGGGTGTAGTCAGGATTCTGCTGTAAGGGCAGAACAGGTAAATATCTGTAACAAGGTAAGTTTTAACTTGACCAAACCTACACTACACCTAAGGAGGCTTTTGGGTCTGTCTAGCAGAGAACAAGGGGAGGGAGTGAGCATTATGCAGCAACCATTGCTGTGGCACCTCCATGCACCGTGCTGTGCTGGCAGCTTGTACATTTGCCCAGTGAACCAGATCCATAAAACAATGTCCATGGGCAAAGGCCAGCTCTGGTATGCAGTTCAACGTGTGCTTCCACACATGATCCCATCTAATCTGGTGCCTATGAAAGGGGCATCCCAGTGGCAAGCCTGACTTGCCTGGAGATGCTAAACACTTATGAGCTGGTGCTGCTCAAACATCTGCAGCAGGTCCTGCCACTGTCCTGAGTGTAGGGGCTTCTGTTCTGCATGGGAAGGGTGATGAAGTGGGACTGCTTAGTAGGAAGTTAAGGTCAGCAGTTAGTGAACTTGCAGTGTGGTTGCACACTTAATTTGTGATGAACAAGTATTGGCTAAAGGATGTGTGTGGCTGTGTTCTGGCATGGAAATTTGACAAGTTGAAGCACTGGCACTGAAGCTCTGACCTCTTAGAAAATTATTGTAGGTGGGTTTTAAAGTGCAGAGTAAGCTCCTGTCCCTGGCTGGAGACACGGCAGCTGTGGGCTCAGGCTGCCTTCAACAGTTTAATGGCCTGGGCCAGTGCTGGGGACTGACCAAGCTGAAAAATAACCCTGTCCCAAGACATGGCAGCCTGTCCTGGTTCATTTTTGCTCTGTGGTTCCCTGCTGCAAGTCCCACCTGCAACCGTGCAGGCTGTGTCAGAAGATGTAAGGGCTGGGCTGAGCACTCAGGATAGGTCCCATGCACAGCTATCAGGACACTGCTGGACTTGGTCTACTGAGAGGCCAGGGAACTGATACGGGTTTTATGCCTTCCTGAGCTCCTGTTTGGATTCACATGGAAAGGCCACTTGGGTGGTAACCCTGTCATGGGTTCCTCAGCTCTCCTGTAGCAGTAGCACTGTTAGTGTGCTTCCTGGCATCTTTGCCATATAAATGGTTTTGGAAACAGATTTCTTCCTTCTCTGTAATCCCTCCATTTTAGTTCCTTCTTTGAAGTGGAACTTCAGCTGTTAATATGATAAATACTGGGATGTGTAAATATAGGCACATGTAAATACAAGTGATAAGGTACATGGTGTAGCTGTGTGATTTCCCTGCAGGGAGTACAGCTGGGCTCCCAGGGGTGCTCAGGACCAGCTCTGACCCCACTGGAGCCTGAGGCAGCTGGGACGCCCCTCCTGGGTGCCCACGAGTGTGGTCAGCCTCTGCTGCAGGTGGAGGGACCTGTCTGGGGAGGAAAAGGAGCTGCTGGGAGGCTTATGTCACCTGAAACACCCCTTCCCATACCTGTAGTCAATTTGTTCTTCTATGTTAATTATGTTAAAATGAGTCAGGGAACAGAAGGCACCCTGTGATGGGCTGAGCCAGCATTGGTTATGTCCAGTTGTCCTGCAAGATTAACACATCTGTGGAGTGCCCTGCTATGAGCTCCCCAGGGTGTGCAGTCAGTGCAGTTTAGGAGTAGAAGGTAATGTTGGGAAGCAGCAGGTGCCTTTGCCCTTCCAGTCCCCAAGCAGTCAAAGGATTCCTGATGGAGAGGACTGGTCTTTAATATGGTACTAACTTTGTTAATGTGCTGGTGGCTACTTTCGGGGGTGGAATTTTAAAAAGTTAACAGTCTATCTGTATCGTTTAATGAAAATGGTCTGTATCTTCGTATACCTATCACTGTCAGCAGGTCATGGGGAGGCTGTGTATGGGACTGGGCAGCGCAGTGGGAGGCAGGAGCTTGCAATTTGAAGTGTAGAACTTTATTGAGATCAGGGACTATGGGTTGGAGCAGGGTACCCAAAGGAATGACAGCCCCTGCAGTCATCCAAGCTGTACTAGGGAAGCACTTAGAAACTGGATTTGGGTTTGTACAGCCCCTGTGTTGTTGGCTGGGTGACCTGGGATGTGTATGGGTCTGCACTGGTATCTGTCAACATCTGCATGCCAAGGGCTAGGACAAAGGTGTGCATGGAACAGGATAGTGCATGGGGCTTCCATTTGAAGGACAGAACCCCTTTGCTGGAGACCAAGGACTATGGTTTGGAGCAGAGAAGCAAGGAGAGTGACAGCCCTGCCACCACCAGAGCTTCCCACACCATTATGCTGTAGTGACTTACACAGGGCTGCTTGGTTTGTTGTTGGCAATGTGGGAAAGGGACTGCCCTGTAAACACACCTCAGTAACGCATGAACTCACCAAGTCCAGGAGCCGTCTCCTTTTAACATGTAAGGTGCAGTTCGGGCAGGCTGACCTGGCTCTCCAGGATCTGGGGTGGTGATGGAGCTGATCTGCTTAGAGCCTGGAGCAGCACAGCTACCCACACAGCTGCCCACCCAACCTGCAGGACCACAGCTGTGCACCACTGCTGAGACATCAAGGCCAGGGAGGGCTCATCCCTGCAGGCACTGCCTGGACAGCACAGGGGTGCCCCAAAACCTGCAGCTCCCTTGCAGGGGAGTGGGGCTGTACCCCCACAGCCACACAGACCCGCAGGAGGAACCTGGCAGCAACACTTAAGTTTCCCACTCCAGGAACGTAGCTGTCCCAGGAGGTGAAACAAGTGGCTGGGCAGTGCTGTGCAAGGATAGAGGATGGTGTGAGCCTCTCTGGTTATGCTTTGGAGTGGGGCTGTGTTAAGTGATAAAGCTCCTCTGCACACCCATGAAGAGGCTCAGGGACAATAGCAGGAGGGGGATTCCAAGTCATACCCTGCTGGGCTACTCCCAGGTCCATCCCGGAGGCCATCAGCCTATTGCAGGCCCATCTGCACAAGAAGAGACACTCAAAGGGAGGTTAGGCGCCAAGCCAAGAACACTGAGCGCTGAACACCCTGTCTAGGCTCCTCCTGGGGTTGTCCCAGAAGAGCCTCAGCCCCAGTGTCCAGGTGTGATACCTATCACCATGAGCCATGGGGAGCAGCTCTCTACATCCCTTTTGGACTTAGGAGGTTGCTGCCAAGGGCTGGGATGCATTGTGGGGTGCAGGGAAAATGCAGTTTGGGATTGCACAGGACTTAACAGGATACTTAGAGCATGAATGAAAGGTGGGATGAGAAAGGGAGTTTGGTGATGAACAAAAGTGGGGAATACAGGGGCAAGGGGATAAAAGGGGCCAGTTGTCTGTAGGTAGGTGGCTGGTCAACACACTTGCATGACCATACCCTGCCCAGCACAATCTATCCTGCCTGGACAGCAACAGGAGTAGGACTTCAGCCTCAGGGGCTTGTGTGTCTAGGGGCCAGGACCTGGGCAGACAGAGTCCCTAAGCACAGCTGCTGCAGGATCCACCTTGTACACATTGTCACTAATGGACTGTTGAGCCAGAGGCAGAAGCAGGATGAAGCTGTTGCTGCTGTCCGCGTTCACATGGGTGCTCTTCTGTGGCCTGTGCGGCCAGCCACATGTACACACGTACCTGTAGGGTGTGTGTGCTCTGTGGCCTTCTGGGAACACATCTTGAGCTTCACTGCTGGCTGGATGTGGGGATGTGGAGCAGGAGCAGCCTTGCCACTCTTGGACTGTGACATCTAGATGAAGCATTTTCCTCTGATGTGTAGCAGCTAGGCTTTTAAGGTATTTCACAAATGTTTGTTCCTGCTATCAGCATCTAACAAACTTCATGGCTTCTTTCCATTTTTATAGGAAAAAACACCACCCTGGTCCAGACACTGAAACTTGTCAACTGACGGGACAAAGAGCTGAGACACTTGGCTGTACTAGGACACTAAAACATAGGGTTTAGCCAAAGAAAATTTCCCCAGCGTGGAGGCTTACACCTGCCAAACCCTGTAGCATTCTTGGGAGGCTTTTCTATACCTCTTCTCCATTTCCAGCCTTTCACACATCATGGTATTCCTTTTGACTTCTTTTGCAAGCTAGCTCTGGCTCTGCCTTCTGCTTCCCCTTATGCTTTGGTTTGGGTTCCCCAGTGTGAGCTGCTGGCTGTAGGCTGTTTCTGCATTTCTGCCTCCAGCTTCTACTTGGAGGCTCCCCTTGGATGTTGTGACTGACCTGCTTTTTCTTTCTCTTTCACTTTCACTGTATCTCTCTCCCCCCCAATCTGTCTTTTGCTTTCTCCATTCTTCCCACCTCCATTACTGCAGGTTCATCATGCCTAGTGGCATATAAAAAGACTCCACCTCCTGTCCCACCTCGGACCACATCAAAGCCGTTCATCTCTGTCACTGTGCAGAGCAGCACTGAATCGGCGCAGGACACCTACCTGGACAGTCAGGACCACAAGAGTGAGGTGACCAGCCAGTCGGGACTCAGCAACTCTTCAGACAGCTTGGACAGCACCAGGACACCCAGTGTGACAAGGGGAAGTGTTGTGACTCCAGCAAGAGAGACTCCAGAGTTACCCCAGAAAAATGCAACTTTGAAAAGCGATAAAGGGACTCTGACTAGCGAAGAGCCTAAAGTGGAGAATATCCCCAAAAGAAAGCTGTCATCTATAGGAATACAAGTATGGAATAGTTTGTTCTCCTTTGTCCTAAGGAATGTACTTAACCCATCCATTTAGCATGTGGATTTTGTGTGACCAGGTGTGCATCTGAGCTCACTTAGAATTGCAGGAGAAGCTAACTGCCTTGTCTGGCTAACTGCCTGTATTCCCAGGGGTGAGATACAGCAGGAGCTTTCCATAACAGACCAGAAAGGACTAAGTTCTTTTCGTACAAAATTAAAATGTTTCGTAAAGCAGTGGTACCATGTTAACTGGGTGAGTCCCTTTGAAGAGGCCTTTTGCTGCTAGTATGCCTGCACTCTGTACTGTATCACTTAAAATCAATCTTCTCCTTGTCTGTTATGGTTCTAGGGACAACTTTCTTGAGGTGGGCCCTTCTATTTGATAACCATGTAGTACGGGCTGCTGCAGTGCAAAATAGTTCTGGGGCTGTAGGCAGGAGGGAGCCATTCCTTACTGTCCACTGTTCACAGCAGGCTACTGCTTCTCTTGCTGAAAGCATTTAACTCTGTGGAAATCAATGGAAATGAGCTGTTGGGTATATAGTCAAACAAGAACCTACTGAGTAGTGTAAATCTATGCTTTATTCAGCAAAACTTAAGTAATCTGCAGTTGCACACTCCTGTTGCAGACTGATGTCCTGGTTACAGATGGCTGGCTGCTGCAAGCACTTGTTCTGTCCCAAGTGCTGGTTCAGTGCTACAGCCTCTTACCCACAGATAGGAGCTCGAGTGCTTGGGCAAGTCCAAATGCAGGACCTAGGCTTTCAGCTGCCGTGTGTGTGCTGAGTAAGTTTTCCCTTGGCTTTGCAGTAAGGCTAGCTGGCCAGTTAAGCACATTTGGTAGTGAACATGTCTGCAGGGCTAATGGGGCAAAACATGCTGGAAGAGCAGCAAGGTGAGAGAGCTTGCATTGGAGAGGCTGACTGCCTTCCTCTCTTCTGAGCTAGTTCCCAAACCACCTGCCCCATCACCTGGATTTCCTTCCTAAAAGCTTCTAACCCTCTTCTCCAGAGCTATGAAGGGTGCCAGTCCCTGGGAGAGAGAAACCTGGGCCTTGCTGTCGATCTTAATCTCAGATCACTGCCTTCTCTTGAATCACTTGGCCTTTGCCCATGCTGAATGTCACACACAGGTGCTCCCTCAGGGACAACAGCCCTTTCCCAGCGTGCCACAGCCATGCAAGCAGTGGGGGGTGGCAGAGCTGAGTGCTCTTAGAGCAGGAACCTGGCAGCAGCCCAGAAGGGTAGTCCTGATGCTCAAGTGGAGGCAGACCTGAGCAGTGGCCTTTATGCATCTCCTAAGACAATCCTCCAGTTAGTGTGTGCTGTCAGCATGCTGTGTGTGTGCAGTGTTCCTAGTCTACTAATGTGAATTCCAGCAGCAAGTTCTTGTGTCTGTTTTTGTTTGTATTTTTTATGCTTAATAAGGTTGACTGCCTTCAGCCAGTGGCAAAAGAGGAGCCTCCTCCACCAGCCACCAAATTCCAGTCCATCGGGGTACAGGTAGAGGACGAGTGGCGGTAAGTGAAAGACGCAAGCTTTTGTAGCTTCCTTTCTTTTAAATTGCGCTTCCCCCACTTTTGCTTAGACCTTTTCCCCTTCTTTGTTCCAATATGAGTGGTGTTGATTGGGGGCCCATGGAGAGCTCTTCCTCCACAGCACACACCCGCTGCAAAAAGCACTTGTTCTTTAAAGAGCCAAATCAATGGGAGTTTGAAATTAAAAATAAAAAGTACAAGATGTAATTACAGATGTGTGTCAGTCTTCTCATCTGAACGGCCTATTGCAGTAAGCAGGCAACCTTATAATTTTGTCTGTCTGACTGTGTGGTGTGTGTTTGTATGCGAGGAGGGGCAGGGTGGGCAGGGCGAGGCTCATCTGCAGGTGGAATAAACCGTGAAATGAACTCAGTGTGTGAGGCCGGCCAGGTTGAGTTCTGATATTTCATGTTTGCTTTTGATATTTAGAAACAGCCACTCTCGCAGCATGTCCTCCAAACAGGACACAGACTCTGACACACAGGAACCTAATAACTCTAGCTGTAAATCATCTGAGAGAAGCCTTGCTGAGTGCCCCCAACACAACAACTCTGTTGGTGTTGATGCCACTACCAGGCAACCAGCCAAGCCCTCACAGATTAAGAGAAACCTCTCCTATGGAGAAAACAATGACCCAGCCCTGGAGCCTTCCTCTCTCCCTCCTCCTGACCCCTGGCTTGAGACATCTTCCACCTCACCATCAGAACCCACGCAACCAGGAGCCTGCCGGCGGGATGGGTACTGGTTTCTGAAGCTGCTGCAGGCAGAAACAGAGCGGTTAGAAGGCTGGTGCCGCCAGATGGACCAGGAGACCAAAGAGAACAATCTCTCTGAAGAAGGTAGGTATCGTTAGCCTCTGGATGCTAGACTGGAGCAGCCTAGCAGCTCTACCCTCGAAGGTGTTGTAGCCAAATATTGGATCAGCCTTCTGCAGATGAAGTGCTGATAGCCCACAGAGAGACAGAGCATGGAGATTAGAATGAGACAAGGAACTTTTTTTTTTCCCCTTTGGAAAGGATAAGGATCTTCCTCTAGCAGATGGGGTAAGAAATAATACTGCGATGCAGCATGTAAGACTTGCAGGAGATGGTGCAGCTCCTGAAAATTCAGCACTGCTCAGAGCGATTGCTTCCAGGGAGGCTGTGGGATCTTTCTCCCTGTCTAACATGTACTGAAGCAGACAGGCAGAAGTTTAGTTGGCAGTGAGGCAGAATGAACATGACTTCTGAGCTTGTTTGATCTGTTGAATCGGTAGATGTATCTTCACATCAAGAAGGAGGTTTCTTCATATGGGAAAGCTTCACTGACTTTGTGCTAAATACACCAAGAGCACATGCACAGGGAATACAAAGCCGCTTGATTTCATTGGGTTCAGTCCCAACTGGGCTTGTTCCACTATTTTTAAATGAGTTGGCAAAGTCTGCTGCTTGCAGTGAAAACTGTGTACGGAGTGACAGAAGTGGGTGACTAGGCTGCAGAGGGCAGGGTCTTCGATGGGAATGTGGTTGATGGTTTGGATTTTTGTTGTGGTGGTTGGTTTTGTTTTGTTTTTTTTTTAAATACCTGAGAAAGGTGAAATAATGGTCAGACTTTGTTATAGCCCTCTGTCCCTGCTAGGGCTTGGGGGAGCTAATCTCTAATCCTATTGCACTAAGATGCTGCAGTGGCTGCCAGGCTGGACCCGGAGTGCCCTTGTTTCACCTGTGGCAAGAGTGCTCAGCAAGAAAAGAAACCCAGGACAGTGTGTCGTTGTATCTGTGACCTCTAAGAGCAATCTCCTTGTAGATTCTGTAACTGGGAAGTTGGTATCAGAGACAGCCCAGCTTAACTTGTCCCACTGAGATCCTAAGCATCCAGAAGCGATTGAGTAGGTGCAGCAGACCAGGGAGGAGTAGGGGGATATGTTCATGGTGCAGTTGCAGGCACTGTGGGTCTCTCAGCTGTGCCTTTGGAAGTGAAAAGCCCATGCAGTGCTTTTTCATTAATGAGCAGAACAATGTTACCATGCCCAGAGGCTTCTTTGAAAACCCACTAAGAGTAGCATAAAGTCCTGGACATTAAAAGCCCTAGCATGCCAGTAGCTTCCCTTCTGGTAAGTGGAAGTTGGAGACAGTTCCCCTGTCCCTTGCTACCTTCACCTCACACGAGTGGAAGAGCAGCTGCTGCCAGCAGATCTGCTCACTGAGATTGTGCCGGTGGTTTGTCTAATGGGTTGCAAGCAGTTTAAGGCACTTCCTGCCAACTCTGTTGTAATGTTCTCAGTCTGGCCTGCTTTTGACCTGCTCTAGGAGGAGTAAGAATAGATTACAAAAGACAGATGTAGATTATATTTTCAATACATCTTCTTTCTCTGAGAGCAGTAACTTCCTTGGAGATCTCTGAAATTTCTTCTAATTAATCAGGAGTGTTTGTTGCTCCACAAACACTCGAGTTTATTGCTGCATTTAATGGTCTATTCAACTGAGGCCTTTCTCTTTTTTTTTCTTTTTTCTTCCCTCTCCTCCATAGTCTTAGGAAAAGTCCTGAGTGCGGTGGGCAGTGCACAGTTACTAATGTCACAGAAGTTCCAGCAATTCCATGGCCTCTGTGAACAAAACTTGGTGAGTCTGGATCTGTTTCTCCTGGGTTTTGAGAAGAGGGGTTTATCTGTTTCAACAGCACTACGGGAACATGGTCAGGCTACTGTCACTGTAGGAACAAAACCAGTGTGGCTGTAGCCTATAACCTGACCACTGCGGTGTGATGGGGGAGTGGTGATTTCCGGTGGCAGCTGAGCAGCAGAAGGCTGATGGCCTCAACCTCCCTTCTGAATAGACAGCTCTTGGGTTGTGCTCTGCTCAGGGATGAGTGCAATTCCTTTTGGTGCTGACATGAGCACAGGGGAATTTTCTTGAGCTGCTGCTCAGGGCATACTGAATACACCAAGTCTCTCTGGGTCTGAACTGTCAACTAACCACATGGCCTGGAAGCTGCCTTTTTCTTGTTACTTCTTAAGGGCTTCTGGAGGTGAGCCACTGAGGTTTTGCCAAATAGGGGAAAATGTTTGAGGAATCTACTGTTCTTCTCCAAATGTACTTTGCTTTGTAGATTACGTGGAGGTAAAACTGTCCTAACAGGGCTGTCCCTCATTGGTCACAAAGCACTGTTTGAATCAGATCTCTTCAAATATAAAGCAAGAGTTTGCCCTTGCTGAGAGGTGAACAGGGCTAGCATGGGCATGGATGGGAATCTGTGTTCTGCTTTTCCCCTCAAGCTTTACCATGGTATGGGTTTTGCAAACTTCCCCAGAGGAGAATTCCCCTTTACTTGCAAAAAAAAAAAATGCAGGAAGGAGGAGAGAGTGAAGTGCTGAGCATCTGCTTGCTGATCATTGCTGAGATAGGAACAGCCACACCATTAGATGCCAGATTTACAACAGCACTTTGTGCTGAGGTCTACCATTAACGCTTGCACAGAGTGGCTCAGGTCTGATACTGTGCTTTACTGAGACAATCCTAGCCTGTGATGGCAGTTCAGATGTCTCAGAACTGGGAAAATTCTGTTCTTGGAAGACACTTGAGCCTAGCCTGAGAAATACTAACACTTTCAGATTTGTTTGCAGGGGGATGTAGCAAAGTAATTTTGCTCGTGAAAGCTGTATTGGCTTCTTTGGATTGCTGTACACTGACATGCAGGTTCCCCAGGTGTCAGAGCTGTTTTGTGTCCACTTCCATTATTACCCACGCTGAAGTTGGGACCTCTGTGGAAGAAACCAGTGTTGCAGCTCTGAATCTCTTGCTAGGGACCTTCTGTTGGGGGTTACTGCTGCAGGATTAGCACTAGCTGGGAAGGCTTTGGGGAGAACGGGAGCTATTGCTTTCTGCCTCTGTTTTTCTCAGGATTCTTCGTCAGGTTTCTATAGGAGAAATACAGTCAGGATCTATGCTTCCTGATCTTTTCAGAAATAATTTTGACTGTAGATGGTGGCATTGTCTCTGCATATTTAGGGCTGGTGTCTCCTGTGGGTCGTTGATGCTTCAGCTGTCAGGCAGGTAGACTTGCAAGGGAAGAGTATGGAAGCTGTGCAGACTGCTCTGCCTGTCAGGAGGGTACATTCTTAAAGTGTGGGGTTTTTTTAATTCCTTCTAGAACCCTAATGCCAATCCCAGACCCACAGCCCAGGACCTAGCTGGGTTTTGGGATCTCCTGCAGTTGTCCATTGAAGACATCAGTATGAAGTTTGATGAGCTGTACCACCTGAAAGCGAATAGCTGGCAGTTGGCAGAAATACCGGAGAGAAAGGTGAGTGTGGGGCAGTTAAGAGTGGCCAGAGCACCTCGCAGACATTTTGGGCACATGAGGTCTATTCCTGCCTGCAAACATAAGATCTCTAGGGCTTCCACCATCTTGCACTTGTGCAGTGTAATGTCACAGCCTTGCAATGCACTGAGACCATTCCTCTTGAGTAATAGTGGAAACAATTTTGTAGTGTGATGGAGTATTATGATGGAGAGAGACCAAAGCGATGAGTGGTGGTGTATGCTTAAAGCAGTGACACAGAGGCCTCTAGTGTTACAAGCACTGTATGAGTAGGTTTTAACTATTCCTTGTGTCTGAGTAGTATAAAAAAGCACCTACTGCTGGAACCTTTTCTAAATGCAGCATAGGCTGTGTCCCTGGGCCAGGGCCTGGCTACACACGAGGGTAGGAAGGAGGACTATGGCTCTGGGCAGGGTGGCATATTAAAATTTTGCAGTTACAGATTAAGTTCAGTCTTCATTGCTGCCTGTGCTGTGCTCTGACCTGTAGGTGGGTCAGACATGCAAACTCTAGTCCCCTTCATAGAAGGCCTCTGCACCATGAAATGCAACGTGGCATACTTCTAGAAATTGGAGAAGCTGATTTTGAGTGTCTTGCTCAAGAACTGCTCCTGCTTCTTTCATCTGACACTCAATCTCATTGCTTGGTCCTTCATGCCACATGAGTCCCTACCATATCAGAAAGCAAGTGTCTGTATGTGCATTTTTATTTTATGTTTGGGTTTTTCCTTACTGTCTCCCTAAAGGAAGAGAAGAAACCACCCCCTCCAGTGCCAAAGAAGCCAGCCAAGTCCAAATCCCAACTGAACCGGGACAAAGCCTCTGATTCAGACAAGCAGCGCCAGGAAGCTCGCAAGCGTCTGATGGCAGCCAAGCGGGCTGCCTCTGTCCGGCAGAACTCGGCCACAGAGAGCGCAGATAGCATTGAGATCTACGTACCCGAGGCACAGACCCGCCTTTGAGCAAAGGGGCAGAGGAAGGAACCGTGTGGTTTTTATAAGTCATTAAAAAGGAGAAAAAAAAAGGTTCTCTCAAACTAGTGTGATTTATTCAGTCTAGAGACAATGAGCCATCCTTGAAAAGGGCTCCTGAGTTGGCTTTTTTCTCTCAGCTTTAAGTAATGAAGATTTTAAAAAAAAAAACAAAAAAAAAGAAAAAATACCCCTTTTTTTCTCACTGGCTGTGGTGTCGCTGAATGGACTGAACAGACTCCTGGAACCTCCAGCCCCTCAACTTGGAACTTCAGTCTTTTTACTTGTTCTATCTAATGAGAATTATTAGCTTGTTTACAAGAAGAGGACAAGAAAACATGAAGCCTTGAGCACTTGCCATTCTGTGTTCTTCCTCCTCCTCAGTTCTGTTCTTCCTTCTCATCCTTCATTTTTTCCTTCTCCTGCTTCCTTTCTCCCACCCTTTGCATGGCTTTGTTTACCGTGTTAAAAATAACCTCTCTTCCACAGAGCTCCCGAAGAGAACACCCGTTCAGTGTGTACTACTGCTGCACTGTGCTAGCAAGCAGCCTTTCTTGGGTTATTTTGTTTTCCTTTTGATGGGGATATGGGGGTGGGGGGGAGGATGGATGGGCAGGGACAAGGCAGTGGGTTTGTATTCCTCTGTTTTATTGAATTGAGAGGATGACAGGGTCTGTGGAATGTAACGAAGAGTTGTTGAAATGCAGCCCAGAAGCAAATGTGCAATAAGCTGGTGAAGGGGGAAGGGACAGTGGGTGGCTGATCCCAAAGCACAGTACCCTACTCCTGGGCACAGGAGGGGAGCTGAAGGACCACAGAGCACCTGTGGGCATGATCCTCACATGCTTCACTTCAATTTTTTTTTTTTCTCCTCTTCCCTTTACAAAATTATTTCCCTTGAATTGCTTGTTGAGAAAGAAGCTGCTACATGGGGGAACCTGTTTCAAAGTGGGCTGGGGAAGGTGGGCAGGGCTGGGGAGAGGGTGATGGTGTTTCAGGGGGGAGGTCTGAGTTTTGTACAGAGAGGAAGGGACAGGTAGCTAGTGGTGGCTGCCTGCCTGTATGTATGTGTACATATGCACATATACACTTAGTACCTGTACATTTAATTCATACACACGTATACATGCCCATACGCACAGTGCATATGGTGTACTGAGGCACCTGGGTGAGAATGGGCATATGTATAGCATATATTTTTACATGTACTATATCTAGATGTGTGTAAAAGTGTGTGTAAAAATATATACCCTGTGTGTAATCAGATGCCTATTTTTTCCTTATCTCCCTGCTCTCTGGGTAGAGGAAGGATAGCTAAATATTTTTTAGCCCATTTTCCCCTTTGTAGGACTCCTGTTCAGTCTGGCTTCCAGAAGCCAGAACAGCCATCACCCAATTATTTGTCAGCCCCTCAAAATAAGCATTTGGCTCCATCTGGAGGGATCTTGCTGGGGATTTTTTTTTTTCTTCTTTTTCTCCTCCATGTGCTTGAATGAGGTGGGAGATTGTGTGCTGCTTTCATGGAGGTGGAGGTAGAATCCCACAGAGGTTTCAGCAAGGCTGTTGGTGATCCAGAGGGCAAAAAATAAATAAAAGTAAAATCCTGAATCATGTCTGAGTGACCATTGTATACTGTCTAGTGTTATCCATCTTAAGAGATTTCTGCCCACCTACTAAAAGCTCCCAAACATGGAATTAGATTCCCATCAAAGCTTGTCCCTGATTAATGCTTGATCTTTGTGCACAGAGACACTGATTAATTGGGTTGCACTGTCAGGTTTTTTGGGAGAATTGTAAAGATGCAGTTCTAGAGATCTTTAACATTGAAATTGGAAATACAAGGGAATGATGGGGGTGGGGGGTTGTTGTGGTTTGGTTTTTTTTTTTATTTTATTTACTCCTCCAAAAGCAGCTGAGGTGCCTCCTGGGGAGCTGGCCTTAAAAGCTTCTTTTCCTGAGACTGGCAGCCTGTGGGTAGCAGCCGCTGTCACTGAGGGGTCCAGCGATGTTCTTCAGTCCTATGGCTCAGGTCACTCTTCATCCATAGCTGCACGGGGCCCTTGGCATGTGCACAGTGGAAGCAGGGTGTCAATGGCGGCTATTCTGTGTGCACTGTGGAAGTCAGGTGTCGATGCCGCTGCTCTGTATGCAGGTCTTGGGGGAGGCTGGGGAACGGAGGTGAGCACGGGTGCCTGCCTGACTCTCATTTTGTTTCCCGCTGCCTCGGACAAGGAGAACTTACAGCAGCAAGGACAACTGGCTGACTCACCACAAAAAAATAACAATAAACTGATGCAGTCTGAATTCTCAGCTGCCTGTGGTGTGTCTCCCTCTTTACTCCCAGCTGTGCTGCCTGGGGTGGGTACAGCAGGGGCTGCAGAGCAGGCCCCCCTGGAACCACCGGCACTCCAACAGGATGAGGGATGAGGGGGAGGGACCGGCCATCTGAGGGAAGTCCTGCCCTCTCCTGCAGTCTCATTGGGCAGTTGCACAGGAAGTCCTGCCCTCCTCCAGCCATGTGGTCTGCAGTCATTGGCTGGGAAACCCCCCCCAAGTGCTTCACCTGGAAGCACATCCCACTGGAGGCCCATTCCCTTGCTTTTTACCTATTCTATATCTATATTTAATCTCTACTACTTTATACATTTGCATATATACAGATATAAAAAAGGTATACACCTGTATACAAATATAGACATATACATCTGAAAAATATGTATTTAAACATACTTATGCACACCTTTGTATAAATAATTACATATATGCATATATTGTATACAAATATATGTATTTTTATACCTGAGCACTTCTGGGCCCATTGGGAGCGGGCAGCAAATCACAGGGCTGCCTGGGAACACGTGGGTAGGAGGGTGTCAAGAAATGGCTGTCACCCAATCACAGAGCTGCATGACGTTTAACAAAATGGCTGCTCCCTGCCCTAAAATGGAGGCTGAAACAAAATGGCTGCCCCCAGCGCACATATGGGGTGGGCCTCTGTGTCGTACGTACTTCTGGGTAGGCCAGGAGGCGGGAATAGGTTGTCCCGTCAGCCAATCAGAACAGACCGTGTGACTTCTAGGGCGGATGCTGCTGGTGGTGGGCGGGCCCTCGGGTAGTCCCGCCCCGCGGCGCCGGGCGGTGTGAGGGTGGGGCGGCAGCGCTGCCCCCGGGCCTTGCCCCTGCTGCTCCCGGACACTGCCGGCCCCGGGGGCTCCTGCTGCCCCTCTGGGCCTGGGGCGAGCAGTGCCAGCGCCCAGACCAGCTTCTCCCCAGCATCTGCAGCCCCCATCGCTCTCCTCAAGCGGTGGCGATGGCCACAATGCGCCGAGCCCACCTTGTGGCCTGGGCATCGCTGGGCAGGCCACCGCTGGGCACAAAGCCTGGCACCCACGGGGCTGCAGCAGGGGGGTGTCCCCAGCCGAGCAGGAGCCGCTGCCGTGCCAGTTCTGTTCGCTCTGGGAGCAGCTGCCTGCTCTGCGGCGCCGGTTTCCCCATGGATGCCATGTGTGCCAGCTGGCTCTCCACAGGATCCTGCAGCACCAGCCCAGGGCACTTTGCTTGCTTGCAGCATTCCAGTCCAGCCAGCACAGAAACCGGGGCCGTGGAGCCCGGCTGGTGCCTGCCCCGAGCAGCAGCGCTGGGGAAGGTGTCCCTGCTTTGCCAGGTAAGAGGAGCCCTGCAGGAGGAGGATGGTTTGCGCACTCAGGGAGCTCAGAGACCCTTGCAGCAGATAACTTTAGGTTCTGGTTGCGCTGGTTTTGGGTGCAGCATGACAGCCTGTACTGCTGGCTCACCCCAGCGATGGGGCATGCAGCTGCCAGGGATGGTCTCGCGAGGCCGTACCCTCCCACGTGGGTATTTCTGGGGCAGTATTGGCTGTGGCATGAGAAGTATGAAAGCATCACGTCACCGAGGCTGTTCTGTGTTCAATGCCATGTCTGAGGGTGCCTAGGGCAGAGCACAGGGCTGGGACAGTGCCAGTGGTGGGCAGGCAGCAGGACCCCTCCCAGGAGCACAAGTCCTGGCTGCTGCCCTGGGCGGTGGTGGGGTGGACAGAGCTGTGCTTGATCCTGGGCAATGATGCTCAGCGCTGTGCTGGCAGCCCCCCCGGCCTTGTGCCTGTGGAAATGTCTGCCCCATGGCAAGGTGTGCCTGAGTCCCGCTGGGGCCTCCCCATGGAGGCTAGGGCAGGTCCCAAAGGCTATGCCAGACCTTCCTAGGGAGTCCCCAGGGCCTGGCCAGGGTAAAGGCACCTCTGCAGCTCAGGAACCCTGAAGTGCTACNACACCACCCCCAAGTTAAGTCCTGGCTCCAGTCCCCCCTCCCACATACTCCAGCCCACCTTCCTCACCATAAGCAGGCTGTCCAGCAGCCCGGGTCGGGGAGGAGAAACATCCTGTTGCTGTTCCCGTCACTGGGACTCGCCTGGAGCTGCACCAGTGGAGCCTGGCTGGAGGCCATGTCTCCATCCTTCTACAGGGATGCCCTGTAGAAGGATACATCCTTCTACCCCCCCTGCCCAGTGCCAGGGGGTGCTGAGCCGCTGGGGTCACCCTATGCCACAGGAAGCCAAGGGCGAGGAGCTGCAAAGGGCTTGAACTGGTGCTAGACACCCGCACCCCTCCTCTCCCCCCCACCCCATATCTCAAGGGAGCACACGCTCCTGGTGCACGCAACAGGCTGACTGAGCGGCAGGGCAGCACAGGAGCAGGCACAGGAGCCCATCCTCACTGCACTGCCAGCGTCCATGCCACCAGTGCAGCAGCCTCTGGGTCTGTGCCCCTGCCCTCTGTGGCAGAGCAAAGCTGGCTGGGGCCACTGCTCCAGGATCAGCTCTGCAAGACCCGGGAAACTACATCCAGCAGAGGCCCACCGAGATAATTTCTTAATTTCTTCCTTTTCCAAAGGGCAGCAGCACTGGCCCTGTTTTTTCCACACCCAGCAATGTTTTTTAGACCTTTTAAGCTGCTTTGGCTGAGGTCAGGAGGTGGGGGCTGGTGGGGGGTGGGGCAAGCGAGCCACTCACAGCTCATGTTTAAAAAATAAAAAAACCCAACAAAACTAAAAAACTTTTATTTGACAACAGAAGAACAAACAAAAGATATTTACAGTAGTTTTTTGCTCCATAAATTTCACTCCAGTAATCCCTGCCCTTCCCCCTTCTGGTCCCTTCCCAGGACCACAGCCCTGGTCCATGGCACAGGCACCCTTCAGCACTCCTGCCCTGGCGGGAACCACTTTGGTTTGACTGGGGCAAAATACAAGGAGACTGAAAGGCCTCTCCTTCTCCTGGGGGAGAAACAGACCTGCAGTGGGGCGGTAGGGAGAAGGGCTACCTCAAAATCAAGGCTTTCCCCAGAAAGGAGGCAGAGGGCAAAGGCTGGACATAAAACAGAGCTGGGGGCGATGAGGAAGGGGATGTTCACAGCCACATGATGGGCGTCCACGTGAAGCAGTGCCCTGTGTCCAGCCGGTAGTGCTGGAGCCATCCCAGTCAGCAGGACACTCCATTGGGAATTCCTACTGCAGCCCCCGATAGCACTCAGGAACTCCTCTCCCCTGTCACCTGCTCTTGGAAGAAGAGGGGAGAAGACCCAGTCCCCAAAATCAGTACTTTTCCCTTCCAGGCCCCATCATCTTGCAGTGTGCCGCTCCCCCAGCACTGCTGGCTCCAGGCACTGCAAAGCACCAGATCCTGTGGACATTATTATCTCTAGTCATGCAATTTAATAATCAGGCTAATTACCTAGGATTAGTGTTTCTCAGGATAGATAACATACGTGCGTACGTCTCACTATTTAACTTACATTTTACAGTGAAACAGCAACGTCTCGGCCCCAGGACCAGCGCAGCACCCGCTCTGTGACCGCAAGCAATGTGCAGCCAGGAGCTGCCCGACAGCCACCCCCCAGGCCAGGCTGGGGGACAGCCAGCTCCCAGCTTGTCACTAGAGGTCACCAGCACCGCACAGCCGGGCTCAGCCCCGCAGAGCAGGAGCCGGGGGGGGGGGAACCGGGGAAGAGCAGGACTCACATCTGCACCGGACCCATGAGACGGCTGTTTTCCAGGAGCCATGCTCTGCAGGCTGCGAGTGCTGCTCTTGCAGAATACACACGCCCGTGCCCGCAACACTCCTCTTTCCGAGTGTTGGGTATTTTTTTTTTTTTAAACAAAGGAAGTAAAGAAGTTGGATACAAACTTTCACAGTCTCGGCTTTGTGTCCACCCCCAGCAGCAGCCTGCTGTCAGCCTCTCACAGGCTCTGCCATGTGCTCTCTGTTCCGGGACACAACGTGCACATATTCAGCAGGAACTCGAGAGAAACACGGGGAAGTTGTGGAAATGCTTACAGGAGAAAAAAAAAAAATATATAATAAATCACAGTTAAAGGGAAAATATTTCAACAAAAATTTGCTAAACAGCACCATAGAGATTTCTACACCCTAAAGCAGAAGAGGATGGTCTCATGTTTTCTGTGTGAAAAAATGCCACAGAATTCAGGTTTCCAGTTCATCTGTCCTTTGCCCCTCCCTGGGCAAGGCAGGGCTCCTCGCCAGCATGAGGTACCAGAAAGGCCCTCCAAAATCAAGGGGGTGAGATATCAGAGATTTGTGAGAAAAAGCTTTTCATCCATAGTCCTTAAAACAGACACCAACTTTAAAAAAAACATTAAATTCTCTTTCTCTCCCTGAAGAAACAGTGTTGGCTGGACCCTTGTTTACAGGGGAGGGAAAAAGAAGTCAGCAGGTTTTCCAAGGGGAGCTCTACAGCATTGTCAGCCACGGTGGGGAGAGGTCAGCAAAGCTGTAAAGGTCTTTTCACAATGACCAGATCACAGCGGCCGCATCCTCAGCGGCAGGGACAGCAGGCAAGGGCATCTCCCCAGCAAGAGGATGGTGGGATGTGGCAGTCCTTCCTCTCCCCCCTGGGCTGACAGACCAGAGCGCCCCAGAAGGCAGGAGTCCACTTCTGAGATGACCTGGTCAGGGGGTGCAGATGGGTGGCATGAGGCCAAGAGGGTGAGGCACCCCCCAAGGAAGGGTACCCTGTGGGACCTGGCCCAGGGGTTATTTGGAGACAGAGGCTCCTGGGGACTTAGTCTGGGGCGAGAGGGGCAGCTGCCCGCCCTGCCGCTGTGACTCCAGCTCGGCTGCCTTCTGCAGAGCCACCTCCACCAGCAGCTGGAAGCTGCTGAAGTCGTCGCCAAAGAGCTCTGGGGGTGTGGGAGGTGGTGTGTTGAAGAGTCCACTGGTGGGGCTGGCGGCCTCGGCCCGGGCCAGCAAGGCCACGGTGCTGCCGGTGGCACCCAGCGGCACTTTAGGGGCAGGGTCCGGCTCCGCTCGCTGCGGGCCAGGGGCCTTCTCCCACTCGGGGCTGTGGGCGCTCACCACCGTCAGGTTGCTGCCCAGTGCCTGGGCAGGGTGGCACAGTACCTGCGGGCACACAGACATTGACAGCACCTTGGAGGCCCCCATGGCTGTCACAGGAGGTACCACCAGCACCCCAGAGCTAGCAGCAGTCCCCCGTGGCAGGGACACGTCACCAGCAGCTTTGGCCCCTCGGCGGGAGATGGTGAACTGGTTGGGGTCCTTCCCATCCTTGCGCAGCATGTCGGGGAGCAGCCTTCTCCTGGCATTGATGAACCAGTTGCAGATCTGGGAGGAGAGAGAGGCACAGCGCTGTCAGCCTGCAGCTGCCATGCACACACAGGCCAGCTGGTGGGCTGCAGCCCCAAGCCAAGCCAGCAGAAGTCCTGTCCACCCCACTCCCTGAGCCCCAGCAAGCAGCTCTCACACACCCCAGGTACCACAGGTGTTCCCCCGCAACCCCACACCTCCTTCCCGTGGGGCTCCGGAGAGGCAGGGCTACTTCTGGCAAGGGGTGCTCAGCCACCCACGGAAACCCCAACACCGGCTGCTTCCTGCCCAGCACTGCCTACCCGGGGTGGCCCCTTCCTCCCTGCACCCCTGTCCCGGCTGCCTGCAGTGCAACGCTCCTGCTCAGCCTGGGCCAGACCACCCTGGCAGGGGCTGTGCATGGCTGCCAGTCCCCCGCGGCACCACTGGTACCTGCTCGCCACACCAGAACACTGAACAAATGGAGCCTTTGGGGCTGAGCTGCCCCGTGAGCCACAGCAAGGCCACACAAAGCCATGGGAGCTGCAGCAGCTCTCGAGCAAAGCTGCCCGCTCCCGGGGAAGGGTGGGCTCAGCGCTGTCGCCCCACTGCAGCCCCAGGGTCTCAGCAACTGACGGTGCTCAGCCACATGCAAATAAAGCGGGGTGCAGCTCCTGGCACCCTCCCTGGGCCCCTGCCGTCCCCCCAGCCAAAGGCTATGGCACTGCACAGAGCCAGCTCAGAGCCCTGCGAGCCCGACCATGCTTTGCATGCTGATGCCGGTGCCAACCCTGGACCGGAGCACTGAGGCTGCCGGGAGCAGACAGATGGGAGGACAGTAGCATGGATGGAACACCCTAAAAGCCATCAGCTTGCTCTTGCAGAGCTGCAGCCCCCGTCCCCTCACGAGGCAGCAGGAATGGCAGCAGCACATGGACACCGTCCCTCGCCTCCTGCCAATGAGTGAGTTTACAACTGGCTTTAAAGGCTTTTCCAAACAGCTGCACACCCAAGAGGCAGAGCTCTGCAACTACACCTCTAGAAGCCCTTCAGAAACGCAGTACCATGTATTAGTCTTGGCCATGTATTGTTTCAGCATCTTTATATAAAATGCTACATTAAAATAACTGCCTTTTTACTAGAAAACAATTAGAAGAGACTAAATCAAGGAAAAGAAAGGACTGATCTTTCCTAAATCAGCAGCTACATAAAATATTTCCCCCAGGGAGAGAAAACTTACCACAACTTTGATCACAGCAAGATCTCAGTTGTCCTTTTTTTGTCTTTAAGACAGTATTTGGCATTTAACACTCTCAAAGACACCAGTCTCATCCCTTTTTCCCTCCCCTGCAAGCCTTAGCCAGGCCCCTTGATGTGATCTTGCAATTCCACAGCCATCAACCAGTGTAATCCCCAACTAGAGGGCTGGACTCCCAACAAAAAGCTCATGCTGAGAAGCCCCCTAAAACCCTGACGGTCCTCCTGCCATGCTTCTTCCAGCATTCAAATCCTCCTGGAGAACGTGACACAGAGATAGGCACACACAACCACCGGTGACATGGCAGGACACCACACGGCATCACCTGCCCAGCAGCTGGAATAGGCTTTGGCTTTGAAACAAGCAGCTTGTTTGCTTGTTTTTTGTTTTAACCACGGCCACCACTTGGCCACCCCACCAGTGCACATGGTACTGTCACTTTGGGCAGCATCTGTCCCCACCACTGCTGTGAGAGCAGCATCCCCGCTGCAGGGAGGAAAAGCTCATCCCCACAGGAAAGCATGGGCTTGGAAACCTGCTGTTACCAGGGAAGCCTTCCCAGGAGCAGCCTCTGCTTTCTTATCTCCCAACTTTCTGCAAGGGAGACACATGGCTTCCCAGCTTCCCTGGAGACCTGGGGTTGCTGTGCTCCTGACCCTTGGCCACCAGCACCTGGCTACAGGACCCCAGGCTTCCGGACGGGGCAGGGGGATCCGCAAATAAATACCCAGGAGGTGTTTGGCCAGTGGGTTCAGCAGAGCCCTGTGCTCAAGAGGCTCCTGGGGGCATCAGATCAGCACCAAGGGGGTTCGCAGCCACTCCAGCCTCACTGCAGGGTGTCTCTTGTCAGATTCAGCAGTCCCCACAGCATCCCATTCTGTCAGACTGACAGAAATCCCAGTGACAGCCCTGGGAAATGCTACCAGGCTGGGACCTCCTGCCTGGAGGTACAGGGACAGCCTCATCACCAGTCACACGCTGGTTGCAGGGGGTCCCATGGGACAGACAACAGCCGGCACGTGGCAAGGCCATACCTCGACACAAGCCACATGCCTGCCAACACTCTGCTTGGTCCCAGAGCTCAGGGCACAAACAGGTAAACCTGGGGTAAACCCCTGTGTGCCAGACACCGCTGTGGCAACCCTGGCCTGGGACAAGCCCAGAATCCCACAGCCCCAGACCCATCGCTGCTGTCCCCACCACTCTGACTCAAGCCCTCCCAGGACCAGCCTCCCCTCAGAGCAGCTGCTTGGACACAGGCCTGTTGCACAGCCAGCATTTAAAGAAATCCATTACAATGAAAAGCTTGCCTTGCTGGCCAGCAAGAAGCAAACCACACAGCCACTGTCTACACACCGGTGTCTGGGCCGTGGCCAGCCAGCCCGAACTGTGCTGAGCCACAGGGAAAGGAGCCAGAAGAGCAGAGGAAGCCCCAAGGAGAGGAGCTCAGCTGCAAACTTGCTGCCCTTTGCCTGCTCCTCTGCACGTAAGACCTGTTTCCCACCCTGCTGTGCTCCTAGAACCAGAGAACAGAGCTAAGCCCCTGTTCACCTCCCACCCTGCCAGGCTGCGAGAGGGAGGATGAGGCCCTGGGCACACAGAGGCCCCCCACCTGGAGGCTGCTGGCCTTGGCATGGATCAAAGGGATGGGCAGCAGCAGGCAGGTTCTCCTGCCACCTCAACGACAGGCAGCATGAAAGCCAAGGCTGGCAGGAAAAGCCCTGTCCACCCCTGCTGCTAGCCAGGGCTCCTGGCTGGGCACCTGTTGCAGCCCCACAAGGAGAACATCAGCCCACAGTGGGCATAGGGCAGGGGAACTGGTGCCCAGGAGACCTCAGCTGCACTGCGTTCCCCTTACTGCAACTGGTGTAACTGGGACCAGGTGGGCCAGCCAGTACTTCGTGCTGCTAATGACCCACCTATGGTCAAAGCCCAGCCCAGCCTGTCTCCTGGGATGGTTGTCCCCTGCCCAGCTCTGTGTGCAGGGGGGTTAGCCCTGGCCTCTTTGCTGGGGTGTGCCCTGAGGAACAGGATAAAGTAGCACCCACTAAGGCCTTCCCACCTGTGGCTTTCACTAACAACAGGGTATTGCTTTGCTTGTCCCCATCCCAGTCCCTCCATCTTCTGGCTGTCCAAAAAGTTCTGCTCCGGCACTGCCATAAAAACGGTCCCTGGGGCCAAGGCCTCTCCCAAAAAGATGCTGCCCACATCCAGGTGCCTTCGCTTCCCTGCCATTCCCTCCCTTGCCTCCTCGCTGCCCTTCAGAGCCAAGCGGTTCCAGTGTGCCAAGTCCTTTAAGATCTTCAGTGGGGTTCTTCTGGGCTGGGCTGTCCCGTCCCAGGCACCGTGGGTGATGGAGGACCCAGCAGCGTCCCCACCGTGCGGGGACTGGCTCCTACCTGCAGCACCGAGAGGCTGGTCTGCCCTGAGAGGCTGAGCTTCTCCTGCTCCGAGGGGTAGGCATTGAAGCGGTGCTCGTAGAGCCAGTCCCGCAGGATCTTCACGGACTCCTTGGGGAGATTGCCCCTTCTCTTCCTCTTGCCCGACTGCGAGGGGTCCGGGGATGTGGCGCTGTCGTCCTCCCCGGGGTCGCTATCTGACATGGTGGAGCTGCCCGCAGACCTCTCCTGGTTAAAGCCTGGCAAGGTGGAAACCAAAGAGCGGGCATCAGGCAGTGTCCCGGCCAGGGAGCGGGGGGCGCGCAGCCACAGGACCCCCCCCCCACCGCCTCGAACGTGGGGGCGGCTCACCC
>VZZY01004763.1:3543-19531 GCA_013400335.1 Eurystomus gularis | reverse complement strand
GGGAGGGAACCCCTGCCGCCGCCCGGCCCCGAGGGCTGCAGCAATGCCGCGGTAAACCCCCCCCCCTGCGAGGAGCTGCCCCCGGCACCCGAACGGGGACCCCGGCACAGGGACCCCCTGACAAGGACCCACGCACAGAGACACCCACACAGGGGCATCCGAACGGGTCCCCCCAAATGGGGACCTCCAGAAGGGGACCCCCGCACAGGGGCACTCACACAGGAATACCCACCCTGGGGCACCCGCATAGGTAGTTCCATCCAGGGACACCCACCCAGGGGCATCCAAACAGGGGCACCCTTCTAGTGACACCACCACCCAGGGACACCCCCACAAGGTACCACAAGAGCTCCTTCCCCTCAGCCATGTGAGGGCTGGTTCCTGTAACCCAGCACCTGTGAGCACGGAGGGGTTACTGGTGTCTGCAGGCAGAGAACAGGCAGGCATCTGCTTGCAGGGCCAGGCCTGGGGACAAGAGCCACTGGGGTGAGTGTGGGTGACAGCCCCAGCAACCCCAGACCACCCTGAGACATCATCTGTGGGTTTTTGACTTACTAAATGGGAAATCAGAACTTACTAAATGGGAAATCAGAAGCTCAGCATATCACTGCTTCCGGGAAAGTGGAAGGTGTTTCAAAGCAAGGGTGGTGACCAAGGAGATGCCAGGTGGGACCTTTGCCATGGCTATTGCCAATGAGCCAGGCAAGGTCTTTGTAGGACTGACTAGGCTGCCCTTGCTCTCCCTGTGCCTCTCCACCGCAATAGCAGAGCCCAAGGTGACCTTTTTGAAGTTTTGAAGACCAAACTGCTCCATTTATGCTCAAGCATAAACATACGCTGCTGGTCCAGGATGTGGCTCCCACAGGATTTCCCTACCATGTGCTCCATGTCCTTCTGTGGCGTGGGGCTGGGTCACACCTTCACCCTCTGCCAAATGCTCAGGACAGACAGGTGAGCAGTGCTGAGCCCAGAAGGGGACATGTCCATCATGTCCACCCTGGGGTGGTACCCTTCGTCAGTGGGAACTACAGAGAGAGAACTGCTCTGAGCAGTGGTGTCAAATCCTGTGGGTCAGACACCGTCTGGGCCATATGGACAATGTGGCAAGAAACGCAGACTGATCCCTTCCTGCTCCTGTGATGGAGAAGATGCTGCCACAGGAACCCAAGATGACCCTGCCCAACAGCCAGCCCAGAGAGATGCCAGCAGAGACACCCCCCCTCTTGGGGATGTCCGTCTTCCCTCTTGGGGATGTCCGTCTTCCCTCTTGGGGATGTCCATGCTCATCCGTGCTAAGCCAAGCACAGCACACGTGTGCAACCCCCAAGACCTGTGTGCTTGTGGGGTCCAGCAGCCCCAAGGGTCACCAGGTCCTGCTCCATCTTTCTCCATGCAGAGCTTGTTTGCAGCCAGTGTTTGATGGCCCAGGAGCTGGCCTTGGGGCCACTCCCCTTGCCCAGGCTCCACCACCTTTGCAGGCTGTGCTGCAGCTCCTCTCACTCCCCTCTTTTCTTCTTGCAGGAAAAAGATAGACATCCATTCAGGTAGTGAGAAAGGATGCAAAAAGCCTTATTTTGTGGTAGTTTTTGGGTTGATGCAAAGCAGATCGCGTCGCACAGTAAAGGGTTAAATAGCAAAAAAAGAGGAGCATTAAAGCATTTGTTTAGCTGCTGCTAAATCTTCAATGCCCTGAGTGAAACCATACCCTCAAATCGCTATTTCCCCATTAACGCAAATGCAGCGTGGTCTGGGGAACTACCGTTGAGGCGGGGGGCTGGCCCCAGGTGGCCGTCACCAGGCAGGGTGCATCACTCCTGCCCACCCTGCTCCCTGCCCAGGCCCAGCCTGTTCCTGGTGGGTGACATCGCAGAGCCCCCGGCCCTCTCGGGGTCTGTGCCAGCCTCGGTGCCCAGGCAGAACTGTCCTCCTGAGCAGGATGCTTCTGCCTCCACCCTTTGAAGAAGGCTTCATTACTCTTCTGCCTGAGACAAGTGGGAAACAGTCCCTGGGCTCCATGACCCATCCAGGGCTGGGCCAGGAGCCCCCCATGCTCGCTGGGCTGCAGACACAGGCAGCGTGGAAGCAGCTTTGGAAAAATCCCCCCTGGATGCTTGAGTGCATCATGTGGGGAGCCTCGATCCCTGGGCTAGCCCAGCCTGGAGCAGGAGCCAGGGAGTTCCCAGCCATGGGTGAGCTGGGGGGGTGAGGGGCAGGAGCCATGGGGCAGCTCCCTGCCTGCTCACTAAGGGCTTGTCCAGGCCCCCGGCAGTGCTGCAGACTCTGGCCAGGCCCATTGACATGACAATGCCATGAAACTGCAGCAATTTGAAAAACAATCACCCAACAAGAGCCTGAAAGGGCAATGCTGGAAACCCCAGGCAGCCTTGGAGGGCACTGGCCTGTCCCAGGCAGGGCTCCCTCCACCCCTTGCCCATGCTCTGATATTTAATCTGGATTTTTGGCCAGGAAAATTGGGTTTGTGGTTGGCTTGCACTGGCTGTTGACTATAGTCCTGTCCTTGTGCCCCGGCTCTAGTTCCCCATCAGCAAGGTCCTGCTCCCTGCTCAAGGCCACTGGACTCCCTGCGGGCTGGGATTCCCTGAGTAAGACTGGTCCTGGGAGTGGTGTTAGCAGGGCTTTTTTACTGGCTAACAGCCTGCCTTTGCTTTGCAAAAGCCAAGCTTGATGGCCTTGGGATGGAGTTATGGTGGTGTTAATTAGGAGAGAAATCATAGACTCACAGAATGGTTTGGGTTGGAAGGGACCTCAAAGATCATCTCGTTCCAACCCCCACTGCTATGGGCAGGGACACCTCCCACTAGACCAGGTTGCTCAAGGCCCTGTGATAGCTGGGTTCCTCCTTCCCCTGCTCAGGGATGGAGTGGGAACCTTGCTCCTCCTCCCCACCTCTGGCAGAGCTTTAAAGGCAGGTTTAAAAGCAATCACCACCCGCTTGGAGAGGAGACCGCGAGTTGCGTTAGTATTGGTAAGGGCCAGTGCATGCTGGCTGGGCACCAAGTGAAACAAGCAGTGCCACAAGAACACCCGGTGTCTGTCTGTTCATGCCACAGCCCTGTGGTGCAGGCTTAGGCCCAAGTCAGCTGGAGCATGAGCTGCTTCACCACCTCCAGCACCACATGGCTCTGCCCTGCTCCAGCACCAGAGCCCCACGCTCAGGCACCACAGCTTCTCCATCTCCTCCTGCCCCTTCCTGTGGGGCAGCTCTGCCATTTCTACTGCCCTTCCCAGAGACCACAGACCAGAGCATGGCCATATCCTTTACCTCTCTGATATTCTCATAGCCTGTGTCACTGGACATGTAAAGAGGAGCCATGGTGCTCTGGGGACATCAGGATGGAGCTCACAGCACTGGAGAATGAGTCTTGGGTCAGGGTTTGGAGGAAGCCTCCCTGGGCTGCATAGACAATTCTTGTTCAAGCTAAAGGAGGGAATCATCCCCATGGGGAGAGCTGGGACGACAGAAGCTGTCATCCAGAGCACCCAGGGCTGCTCCTGGGCCCCTGGCCAGTCTATGTGTAAGAGCAGGAGAAACAGCTGAAGAAATGGGCTAACAGGAACCTTGTGAAGTTCAGTGAGGAGAAGTGCAAAGAGCAACAACCCCAGGCACCAGGATGTGCCAGGGCCTGCCCAGCTGGAAAGCAGCTTGGCAGGAATGGCCCTGGAGGTCCTGGTGGACACCACATGAACCATGAGCCAGCAACGTGCCCTTGCAGCAAAGGTGGCAAGTGGTGTCCTGGGCTGCATTAGGAGTGTCACAGCAGGTGGAGGCAGGTGATCCTTCCTCTGCTCAGCACCAGGGAGGCCCCCCTGGATGCTGGCTCCAGTGCTGGGCTCCCCAGTACAAGAGAGACAGGGACACCCTGGAGAGAGTCCAGTGAAGGGCCATGAGGGTGATGAAGGGACTGGAGCAGCTCTGCTGTGAGGAGTGGCTGAGAGAGCCGAGGCTGTTCAGTCTGGAGCAGAGCAGGCTCAGGGTGGTCTCCTCAGGAGGTACAAATGCCTGGAGGGAGGGTGCAGAGACAACGGAGCCAGGCTCTTCTCAGTGGTGCCCAGGGGACAGGACCAGAGGCCACAGGCACAAACTGACACACAGGAGGGTCCCTCTGAACACCAGGAAACACTTTTCCACTGTGAGAAGCTCTTTTAGATTGACCCAAAGGCATGGTTATTTTCTTAACTTGGTGCCCTCCCTGTTCCAAGCAATTAAATTAAAAAGTCTGAAATTAAAAGTCTAGTTTTATTTTGGTGCTATCTAATACCTTTGAAATTACTGAGTCAGGTCAGGTCGACCTGCTGTTCGTGGTTCTTGTGATGCAGCCCAGGACATGGTTGGCTTTCAGGGCTGTGAGTGCACATTGCTGGCCCACATCCAATTTGTCACCCACCAGTATCCCCAAGTCCTCCACAGGGCTGCTCTCAACACATCCAGCCTCCAGCCTGTGCTGGTACTGGGGATTACTTCAACCCAGGTACAGGACCTTACACTTGGCCTAATTGAACTTCATGAGGTTCACATGGGCCCAAACAGTTTGGGGGTTTGCTGATGTTTCTTTCTCCCTGTTTGGATGAAACAGTTGACCAAAGTGAATGAAGTGGTTTTGCGGAACACACAGGAAAACTGCCTCTCTGCTTAAGTTGGTGGCACCAGGGGCCTCCTAAGAGCATCAGCTGGTGGATGATGTGAGACAATGTGATCAGAAAGGCTGTCCTCCAGCTTCTGCACTGCTGGAAAAGCCAGGAAGCCAATAGCTGAGCAACACCAGGGGAAGGAGCTCAGTTAGTACCAGGACTGAGAAAACATGGCGAAGCATAGGAAGGGCTCTAAGCATTGCTGGACAAACTGGCATGTCTCCCAGGGTCTTGTCTCCCACCACGGCTAGAAGGAGGTGCTGAAAGAGTGTGAGAAAAGAGCACATGGGAGAGATGCTCCCGGCTGCAGACACCCTGAGCCAGACATGGCTCCTGCATGTCTGGTGATGCCCAGCCCCAGGAGGGGTGGGAAGCAGCACCATCCCCACACCACCACCTGGCTCTCACATCTCCTTGCCAGGCCAGAGAGTTCATCCTGCTCTGGGCCACTTCAGGTGGAGGCTGGTCTGTGCTGTCAAACCTCCCAGTTGCCCTTCTCAGGACACTTCCACTTTGGCTCTATCTCTTTTATATTCCAGGTATGGGTGATAAAGGACCTAGGCAATGGCAGAACAGTGGTCTCTCTTTTAATCTCCTTTCTCTTCCTAGTAATTCCTAACATGTGATTTTCTTTCCCAATTTTTTCTAGATTTTGACAGCCACTGAGCTCTGACCTTTCCTTAGGGCTGGCTCGGGGCACTTGGAGCTTGTTGTCTCACCTGTGAAGTCAGGGTTGATCTTCCCCATGTGCTTCACTTTCCATCAACCCACCTGCAACTGCACTTGCATTCTGGCACTTTTCACCTGCAAAGAGCTCCAGACGGTGGGGGAGGCAGGATTCCCTCTTGCAAAGGCCATATTTACCCTTCCCATATGTACCCCAGTGTTCACTAACAAAGTTCCTCTACTTTGCTGGTGTCAGGGTTGAAGGATGCCCTCTCCTGAGAGTCCTGAGGTTGTAACCATGGTTGTAGCAGTGAAGGGGGCAGCTCAGAGACAGCAGCTTTAGTAGTTGAGACAGAACTTCTGAAAGCCCCATGCTGGAGCCTCTGGCAGCTCTCTGCTGGGAGCCAGCAGTGCCCACAGCTGGTGATGGGCTGCCACCAAGTCCATCCTACTCTTGACATTGGGAGAACCTGTGTTGGTCACACAAGCTGATCCTTTGGGGTCGGTGGGACTGAACATTGCTCCTGGACGTAGTTGCTGCCAGAAGACAGTTCGCCCACAGCATGGCAGAAACCTTGAAGAAGCTGAAGGCCCTTTCCCACACCACTTGGTTTATCTCCAGCATCAGCCCATCTGCCCCAAAGTGACATCTGTGAGACATTCACTTTGATGTGTGTCCCAGTGAAGGAGGCTTTTTAAAAAGCATCCTGCTTTCTAGCAGCCTTCAGGCCTGGGACTTGCTCTGGAGAGCTTTAGCTTTTTCTCTGGTGGGGCAGGGGATTAGAGAATGAGCTTGGCATCAGCAAGCCTGGAGGTGGGCTGGTGTGTGGCTGTTGTTGCAGAGCATGAGCCATGATCCTGGGGAGCTCCCCAGGAGAGCACGTGTTCAGCCTTTCACATCTCCATGTCCCTGATAATTTAGTTCATCATTCCTTGTGTTAGTGGTGCCTACGAAATAAAAGCACCAAGAACCAAGGAGAAGCTTTTCAACTGTGGGTCACATCCCAAGTGAGAGCTGGGACCTGGCTGGTCTCTGAGCACAGATGGGGCTGCTGGCCCATCTGATCCCAGCAGCACATGCCCATGGAGCACCCACAGAGCATCTCCAGCATGCACTCTGTCCTTGCCAGGTTCTATGGGTTTGTTGTCACATTTTCCCCCATTTTAAATAAAGAAATGTAAGAAACTCATCCTTCCAGGGCACGGAGATGGGCTGACTTCAGGCAGCACTTAAGACAGTAGTTTTGCAAGGCAGGACATCTCCCACACTCCCACACCTTGGTCAGGGTGGTGATGACCATAACCCAACCAAGGGGACAACCCTCCTCCCCATTTCTTACCCTCCTGGTCTCTTACCCCCATCCCTGCCCATTCAGGGCAGCTGAGCCCCTGGGACCCTGAACCAGATGACAAGGGGACTGTGATCCTGTGGCAAGTGTATCTCAGCCCACCCATCTGCCTGTCCCACCATGGGGGCCAAGCAGAGCGACCCTCATCCCATCAGCAAAGGTGGAAAATGACACTCAAGCTGATTTTATGTGGATTGGGAGCATTTTGCGTTAGAAAACAGGCTGCTCTGCTGAACAGGACCCATCTAGCAGTGGAAGTGAGGTGGGGAGACGCAGTGCCCAAACCCACCCTGGAAACCCGCCAGGCGGGTGGGCAGTGTGGCATGGCATGGCATGGCACGGCATGGCACAGCGCTAGGCCACAAGGGAGCCACACACAGCATGTACACAGCACGTGTGTAGTTCCATATCACACCCATCAGGTTTTATACACTGCTTCGGCTTCCTGAATCCCTCAGATCACAGGCTCTAGAGGAGCCAGGGAGGAGAAACAGACAGGGAGGAGAAAACAAAATTTTTTTCTTTCATGAAGGAAGGAGGTGCAGGGAGGAGAGGAGAAAGATCCTTCCTCCTTGTGCTACAGCCCCGAGATGGGGGATCGCTGTGGCTCAAGCCAGCCAAATCCCTGCGAGGCCAGCGCTCCTCTTGTATGCTCACCTTGTCCCCGGGGACTGGTGGCAGGGTGGCTTTGAGGGGGATAACAGCAGCTTGGGCGTGGGGGGTCACAGACAGGCTGGGGGTCCCAGCAGGGTGAGCATGTGGGTGGGAGAGGCATTGGGAGGGGAGGTCTGGGGCAGTTAGGTGGGCACACAGCGGTGCAGTGGCGGGAGCGCTTCCCCTCCAAGCGTGACCCGATGCAGGATGCTGGTCCTGGGGAGTGTTTGGCATGGGGGGAGCCTGCTGTGGGGCAGCAAGGTGGCCAAGGAGTATGTGCAGAGAGGGTGAGTGGCCCCAGGCTCTAATCGTCCTTATCCTTGGCCCCATGCTTCAGGATGCGGGTGAACTCCACGTAGTTGAAGTTGCCCTTCTTGTCTATGGGTGCCTCTCGGTACATCTCATCCACCTCCTCATCAGTGAACCTGTCTCCCATGGTGGTCAGCAGCTCACGCAGATGGTCCTCGTGGATGAAGCCTGCAGAGATGGCAGGGGGTGGTGTTAGCAGGGGACAATGTGGGATGGCTTAGCAGCAGGACCTTCCCAGACTCTCCTGAGCCCACTCTGGAGCTGCTTGGGGACTGTCCTCAAGGATCTGGCCCCAGCCCTCATCCTGGCTGCGTGCCCACAGGGCTGAGCAGGCAGGTTCTGTACCTGATGCGTCCTCATCAAAGCAGGCGAAGGCGTTGCGGATGACATCCTCTGGGTCGGTGCCATTCAGCTTTTCCCCGAACATGGTGAGGAACATGGTGAAGTTGATGGGCCCTGGTGCCTCACTCATCATGCCCTCCAGGTACTCATCAGTGGGGTTCTTTCCTGTCGAGCACAGGCAAGGGTGTAGGTGCAGGGCTCTCTTGCTCCCCCCCAGCATCCATCTCCACAGCCAGCCCATGCATCCAGCTGGATGGGGTTTTTTTGATTGCAAATGAATTTGCTGGCTCATATTCACCCACTCCATGAACTAGGGAAGGGGCTACACAGTGCACAGCGCTCCCCATTGGCATCTCTCACCATGCTTTAATCTATGCAGATTCGGCACCTGGAACCAAGCTCTGCTAGACTCAGCCTCAAGGGACATGCAGGAATTCATCTGGGGGTTACTGCGAACTAAACCAATGGCTTTTCCCTGTTCCCCTGCCAGCTGACACCCAGCACCACCCAAGGAGAGGGGTAGCAATGTCCCCACATGAGCCTCATGCTGCTGATGTCCCTTGTACTGCTCCTACCAGGGATGCACCAGGGGTGGTTTAACCTCTTCTGCAGAGGTCCACATGCCCCTAGTGCCCGACCCCTCTCTGCTCCCAGAGCTACAGCTCACTGGGAGGAGGGACCTCCAGAACAGGTTTGGCTGCCAGGTCAATCATTGGCAGACCTTCCAAAGTGCTGTGGAGGTACCAAAGGGAGCAGGAGGTGGGAGCTGTGGCCTGCAGCAAAGGAGAATGGGTTCTGGGTGGGGAGCACAGCCAGGCCTGCATGTCTCAACCGGCCAAGGAATCATGCCAGCACAGGGACTCTGTCTGTCACCCAGGCTGAAAGCAATGGGAGGCCTTTGTCCCACAGGGAAAGATCGTAGGCAATATTCCTGGGTGAGACTACTCAAACACTCAATGGCTGCAGCTGGTGGTTTCTCTTAGGACAGAGCTTCTCCAACCCCAAGGGTCTCTTCCCTTCTAGTGAGCACAGCTGCAAGAGCAACACATCAAGCTGCTGCCCTTGGGTACCTCCACAAACACACCTTCTCCAGTCAACTGGTGCCAGCAGAGAAATCCCCCCCCTCTGAATTGGCTGGCCCAGTTCAGAAGGGCTCTGCCTCAATGGCATCCCCCCAAAGCTGGTCTGGGTGTGAGGCACTAGGTCACCCAGCAGCTCTCCCCACTTGCTGAGAAGGTGTTGAGGGCAGAGGAGGTGAGGAACACATGGGAGGCATGAGAGAAGAATGTCCTTACCGAGGGAAGCTAGCATGTCATGCAGATCCTCCTTGTCAATGAAGCCATCACGGTTTTGGTCGATCATGTTGAAAGCTTCCTTGAACTCCTGGATTTGTGACTGGTCAAACATGGCAAAGACATTGGAGGTGGCGCGCTGAGGGCGCTTCTTGGTGGTCTTGGCTTTGGCACGTTTGCTGGACATCTTGGCAGCTGGGGTGGTACCTAGGAGCAAGGCAGTGGGCAGGAGCATCAGGAGGGATGGGGACAGGCAGAGCCCAGGGGGCCAGAGCAGAGGCAGGACACGCAGCTCCTGGCACCTCCAGTCCCACGCCTCCATTTCCCTGGCTGTCAAGAGTCTGGCAACAGTGTGACAAGGCGGTTGCAGGGTTGGACATGGGGACAGGTGACACTCGGGCTCTGATCAGTCCCCTTGGAAGTCACAGGAACAGGCAGTGCTCACTGGTACCCCTTCCCCAGGGCTGTCCCCATGGGCTGCAGACTGGGCTCCTTGCCTGTGCCCTCAGCCCTCAAACCCCAACCCTGGTGCTTCCTGTCCTCTTTGCAGCCCAGGCAGAGAGTCAAGCCTGGCACCCAGCATTCCCCCACTGCCTCAGTCCCAGGGGGCCATGGGGACAGGTACCTCAGCATTTTGGGGAGAGCATAGTCATGCCCCCCTGGCCTCCCCTCCTCCTCTGGCAGAGCTCTCCCCCACCCAGCAACCAGGGCAATAGCAGAAGCAGCCCACAGCCAGGTCTGGGGAGCTGGGCTCGGCACAGCACACAGAACCCAGCGGGAAGGGGTTATCTGCTCTGGGCACATTCCTCACATACCACGGCCTCCCTTCCCCATCCATCCATCCAACCTCCCACCATCCTGGGGGAATCCAGCGGGGCCAAAGCACGGTGCCCATCCATGCCTCCTGCCCTGCCCAGGGAGCCTGCAGGAAGGGCCCGAACTGGAGGGGAGGGGTGACCAGAGGACCTGGTGGGCTGCAGAGCCCCTGTGGGGCTGGGAAAAGCAGCTGAGCAGCACCAGGACCATGAGGCACTGAGGACTGGTGCTGTTATAGGTAATGGACATGTGATGGACAGACCTCTGGGACATGGCTGGGCAATGCGTGTCCATGGGGGATGGCAAAGGGACCATGCAGACCCCAAACAACACAAAGGCAGGAAAACCCGGTCTTTCAAAGTGGGAGTCTGGCTCCAGCCCCTGCTGGTGAGCAGAGCCGGGCTGGAGTGAGTAGCCCATTCCCAACTCGAAACAGTACCCAGGCCCCTTCACAGCTTCCAAGCAGGGGTTTGGTGCTATCCCCCCACACTGCCAGGCTGAGGGATGCAGTCAGTATTTGAGACACCCTGCACTTTGGGTGCTGGGACCTAAACAGGGCCTGCATGAGTTGCACTGCACCCCCAGCAACCATTGATGTCGCCCAAGAGGATGCTCAGACCTCTCCCAGTGAAATCCTTCCAAGCATACCTCAGCAAGAAGCCAGCAAAGACCAGCCTAGCAGAGGGACAGTGTTGGCTGCTAGCTCAGCAAAGCCCTGTGAGAAAGTCTGGGGCAAGGTTAGCCCAAGGGAGCGATGCTGCTCAGGGCCCTCATGTTTCTACTGTAGCCATTTCTCCCTCACATGCAGCCCTGTGCCTCAACTTCCCCATCTGAGTCAGCATCTGTTGAGGGGAGCAGCTGGGAGGGCAATGTTAATGAATTATAAGTGAATTCCATGGGGCAAGAGCAGAGTATTACCACTTCTGCTCCACCGTGTGCCCTGTGCCATGGTGGGCAGCACGGCTGCCTGGGTTCTTGCCTTCTCTGGCAGGGGACATGGAGCAGTTATGCAGCCACATCATGTTGCATGAAGCAGCACAAAGCAACACTACCAATGAGCTCCATGCTAGCAAGCAGACAGCCTCCTGTAGCCCCACAGCTCCTGCCAGCCCTCCCCAGACCATACCTGCTTTCCAGCTCTTTCCCTCCCCTCCTGCCATCCCTCTTTCAAGGGGCTGCAGAGGTAAGGGCTGGAGTGGCCACCAGGCTGGTCCCCACCCTGCTGTGGTCCCCCAGTCTCCTCTAGCTGGGCTGCGTGGGGAGGACATCCCAGGGGCCATAGTAAGTGCCAAATCCCAGCTACGGTGTCAGTGCCAGCAGGGCTGCCCAGCACTGCGGTACCCAGCTAAGCTCAGAGGGGGCTGGGGACTCTTCCCTGACCCAAACACCTGCTCCCATCCCACTGCAGGAGCAGTGTACCACACCAGAAAGCCTGGCAGCACCTGCTGAGCCCAAGCTGTGCCCTTCATCATGCTCCATGTCCCCCGGGAGACAGTCCCCACATCGTTCCCCATGTGCCCCAGAAGCTGTAGGCACTGGGATGGAACCCTCACTGCCCTCAGTCCATCCCTTGCACTGCTCCGAGCTGCCCTGCCCAGCACCTAGTGCCTAACAGCAGTAATCAAATCATCCCAACATCCCCCAAATGCTCAGTCCTTTCCCGGTGCCCACCAGGAAAGAGACGTTTGTCACCAGCCGGCTGAGGAGAGCAGGAGGAGTGGAGGTCCTGGGCATGCCTACGGCCACCCCCCGCAGCCCATCTCTTGCCTGCTGCTTCCTCCAGTGCTGTGCACCATAAAGCTCTTTGCAGCAGGACAGCCTCTTTCAGCGAGCCTTGCCAGGCACCTGCGTGCGCTGCTGGCCTGTAACCATCCCCAAGCAGCAGCATGGGGAAGCATGGCTGAACACCACAACTTCACTGTGCCAGGCCAGAGCCAGCAATAAAAGCTCTGCCACGGGCCCCCAGCACTGGGCTTCACTTCTGAAACACGCCAAATTATTAGCAGAAGACTAGAGAGATAAGTAGGAGTTTTGCTCTCATCACAGGAATTAATATTATCCAAACATTTACCCTGCCCCAGCTGTGACCAGCAGCAGCAGAAGCACAGCTTGGCACCCTCTCCAGAGAGATAGTTCTCCTTAGGGGGATTAAGCGCAATTTTGACAGCACATGGTTTGTTGTTTGATCCAAGACATGCCTTGGAAAGATCCTTGGTCCCAAGGTCCAGCTCGGCCTGGTCATCTCCTAATCATTCTATTTCTGCTGTTAGCAGACCTCCTTGGGCTGGCTGGGACTTGGAAAGTGACTTTTTTAGGTCAGTGCAGGGAAAAGTGCCTCCTGCATGAGACAGAAGTGATTTGCAGTGAGGCCTGATTCAACAGGGGCAATCTGTGCTCTGCATGAGGGCTTGACGGCTGCAGTCCCCCAGTCTTTGAGCCTATGCTTTCTGGGATTCCCCAGAACCTAATACTCAGACTCTTTCAGGGAATGCCTCGCCACAATGTCCTGCCCACTGGGGTGGAATCAGATGAACCAATTCGTGCAGCCACCAAACCTCCAGCTTCCTCCTCAGCAAGAAGAAAACCCCCAAGGACAGGTCCTGCTCCTGCCACTCCCATGGAAAGCGCTGCTCCAGCCCAGGAGCTGCTGATGTCAGGCAGCAGAACCAAGGAGATTAGGGCTGGGGTGAGACTCCAGCCAGCCCGGCACAAAAGCCACCCGCTGATCTGATCACCACACTTGCCCTGTCACCAGCTGCCCTTATTCCCTCGTCCTTCTGCCACTGCTCCTGCCAAGACAATCTTCCTGTCTCCTGCACCATCAGGCTTGTGCCTTCCCGATGTCATCAGACCCAGGGGGCCACAGGGCTGGCTTAAAAAGTTCTTTGGTGAAGAAAATAGTTTAATTTTGAAGAGAAAGAGCAAAGACCCATAGTTATCAGAAAAATAAACCACCATGTGTTTCCTTCTTGGTAAAAAAACATACAAGCAACTCCATCCTGTGCTGCTTCCTGACCATCCGGGGAGGGTGGGATAAGCTAAAGGGACATCACAGTGCTGCCAGGGCAGGTGGGGACTGTCCCAGCCCTGGCCTCCTGCCTGCTATCACCCTTCCCTACTTGGCATCTGCTCCTGTGCTGCTTCAGCTCACTATCCCCGATGAAAAATAAAACATCGGGGAGCTGCTGCTGGGCCAGGGGGCTGGGCGGGCTTGTGCCAGGGCTGGCTGCCATGAAGGAGGGGTGTTCAGGCAGGGAGGAGATGGGGAGCTCCCCTTGCAGGGGCAGCAGCCTGTACCCAGGCTCTGGGGTGTTCCCGCGTATTCAGAAGCTACAACCACCCGGGATATGCTGCTAAGTTTTTCCCAAAGAGTGACTCCTCCAAAGCCAGCCATGCAGCTGCAGGAGCCACCTCTAAAAGTGCTGGTGAGGCTCGGGCCCGTGCAGGGCTGCCCTGCAGTCTCCAGCACAGCCGGAGAGGGACATCATTCCCTGCTTGCAGCAAGCTCCTCTCTGCCACAAGGTTGCAGCAGTGGGATGCATGATATGCGTCTGCTGGATGCTTATGGTCAGGGCAGGGAAAGAGGGATTCAAACATCCTGGACTGCCCCAGAGGACACCCCTGCAGCGTGAATGATGGCCTCTTGGGAGGGACTCTGGTTAAATCTCTACCCAACGGCTCTTCCCAAAATTAGTTGCTAGTACCAGCGAGCCACAACACAGCTGTATTTACTAACAGGCCAGCACTGGCCCTCCACAATACGTGCCCAGCCACACCTCAACATATTCCAGCACTGCAGGGAGTCTAGTCCAGCACAGGCAGCAGTTCCCATCCCCTCTCCCAGAGGACATGGGTGATGCCCATGTGGGTGATGCCTTGCAGCATCCTACATTAGCACAGGAGGCTGCAGGGCAGCATTGCAGCCAGAGCATCCTTCCACCTGTAAAGCTGCGCCATCTGCTAGGCACCTTTCCCAGCATCAGGACAGTCCAGGAGAGGACATCTCACCTCCGGAGCCAGTGGGACACATGGACCAGGTTGTAGTATGCTAGAGGAGTGAGCAGTTCATCTTCCCTGCCTAATTTGTTGCTAAACTGTCCCTTTCCTCCGGCACAGCTCTGCTCAGGATGTGCTGGGATGTGCCATTTTGCAGCTCCATGCCCACTGCCGAGGGCTGTGAGTGGCCAGGGCAGCCGCACTGCTGGTCAGAGGCACTGGGAACTGCAGGAGAAGGCCTCATCCCGCTCAGCACCGCAGGAGTGGAGGTGGGCTGCCATGAAAGCTTGATGTGGGAAAGGGAGTTCGGAGCAATGGGAAAGCAGAACCTGAGTCCCTGGCTGTGTCCCTGACCAGCCACAGCCACCAGCACTGAAGCTGGTGAGCAGGTTTCCTGTGTGGACAGGAAGGAGCAGGGCAGCATTAGCGAGCTAGAGCTAAGTGTGCAGTGACCTTGGGAGGGAGAGTTCCTCCCAGCCCTCCCTCAGCTCTTGCCCAACACTGGAGACCTGGCCAGGCCCATGTGCAGCTGTGGGGTTCAGCTGCAGGTTCATCAGATGGTTTCTGGGCTGGCTCCTTCCTACCAGTTTAGGGGACAAGGACCTCACCATACTCATGTGGCACACATAAACCCTTCCAAAGCACAGCTTCTGAAGCCATCACGAGAAGACCATGCACACACACACACCACCACCACACAGAAGACACAGCACCCTTCTGATGCCCGGAGAGACTGGGAAGCAGGACCATAGGGCAGGAGGTCTTCATGGCCTCAGGCCACCAGCAGAACCATGCCCTAAACGGAGTTTGGTATTTTCTCAGGAGAAGTAAGGGGCTCACCTCAGCAGGGGAATCTGGCCGCAGCGCCTCAGAGGGGGTGGTGACTGCAAACTCCTCCTACAGCCACACAGCCTGCCAGTGAGGAGAGGAAAAAAATTCAAGTGACTGAAGAAATCCAACCATCTTTGGTCAGCAGCAGTGGTTGTTGACACTTGGGGATGTTCTGCTCCAAAGAACGATGCTTCAGCTGCCATCTTCTACATATCTGTGTTTGAGAGCCTGCCTGGGTTTTATCACAGTCATAACATTTTGTACCAAAAGGGCATGCAGGGAGAGAAGCCAAGAGGACCTCAAGTTTTCATGGGCAAAGCTAAACAAAACACAACTTTCTTCTGTGTTTAAAAACGAGGGAAATAAGCTAAATAAAGCTTTTCTGCCTTACAACAGTTTATTGCCTGGAGTTTCTCATAGGTCTCATTCGGGAGATCTCTGGAGCATCACACATGCATCTGGATCTTGGTTCTGGCCATTAGCAAAAAGACGTGGGGGAAAAGCAGATGTTCCGGATAGGAACAGGTCTCACAAACCAGGAGGCAGGTGAAGCCACAGGCGGCTGGACCTGCTCCCGCAGCACTGCCACCCTGGAGAAGCTGGGATGTCCTAGCTCCAAGTAATTGCAGTTACCGAGAGCTTTGCTCGAGACCGATCCTCGCCTCCCCCAGCTGGGACATCCCCGCCGGACCCCGGGGAGGGGCTGTCCCCAGCAGCCCGGGCAGAGGGGGGGCTGCCAGGGACGTACCAGGGCCTCTTCTGCCCCTCCCCAGGGCTGACCCCAGCTCCAGCCCCGCAGCGGTGGTGGGACGGCCGGGAGCTGCTCCCTTCCGCTCTCCCCGGGACAGCCACCCTCTCCCATCCTGCTGCTTCCCGTCCGAGCTGCCCCGGCTCCCTCCCGTCCGCCCTGTCGGGAATGCCCCACTCCCTCCCGTCCGGTCCACCGGGGCTACCCCAGCTCCATCGATCCCACCTCACGGCGGATTCCGGCTCCCTCCCGCCCCGCCGGGGCTGCCCCGCTCCCGTTCCCTCCCTGCTGGCCGCCGCCCGTGGCCGCTCGGTCCCCGCTCCGCCGGGAGTCGG
>VZZY01004762.1:3880-55348 GCA_013400335.1 Eurystomus gularis | reverse complement strand
CCATTACCCCTTGTCCTATCACCTATTACCACTCACTCTAAAAGAAAAACCCCAAAAGAAAATACATTCCTCTGCTATGTTTATGCTCACACTGGGGAGACTGAGTCAGAGCACAGAACAGAGCAGCCAGCGATGGGTTCCTGCTGCTTTCAGAGGTGCTTTGAGCCTAAAGAGCCCGTGACTGCTCCAGCAAAGTGGACTCCAAGCTTTGACAGTCCGACTATTGTTGTTCATAGAACTATTTGAGATGTCAAATTCCCCAGAGAGCTACAAACTGCCAGGCCAGGAACAATGTCAAACTTTGAGAAATACAGAAGGTATGACGCCAATACTAGTAAATCTAATTTCTGCCAGAGAAACTCCATCTACATTTGCCAAGAACCAAAAAGCCGTTTCTAAAGACGGGCACGGCACGGTGGCACTCAGCGCTACAGCTGCTGCTTTCTCGTTTCTGTTGGGTAATCACTCCTTGGTGGCCTCGCTAGCTACTTGTGCAACTATTGTATTTCATAAACAATAGCTACTTTATTTAGACAAAAAGGAAGTGAACAACAGAAATTACTTGTGCCAACACAAAGACAGCGTGGGCCAGATCTCCAGCTGCTAGGAGCTGACTTCAGAGGAGCTGTGTCCATCTGTGCCTGCACACGGGCAGTGGCATGGTGCTGCTGGGCTTTGGATGGGGGACGGGAGGTCTGGTTCCTACTTTGCCCCCAAGTTGTCTCCAGGATCTTGGATGGGTCACCTAAACCCTTAGTGCTTCAGCTTCCCACCTGTAAATCCAAGTTCTGTAGCCCACAAAAGCGAGATGCCACCACTGGTGAGGGACTTGTTTGGCTTTTCCCTGCTATTCAGCTAGAAATCTGGAATTGTTCTGCTTTAACAAGCAGCTCCTGGTGGAAACAGGATGCTCTGTCTCCTCGGTGTCAAAGGTGGAAGAAAACACTTCCTGAAGGGAATGTAACAAATCGCAGGCTTTTCTGGGCTTTGAATGAGCTGAAATTGTTAGAAGACAACTGAGCTTGTTTCCCACTAAACATCTGGAAGAACGAGAAGCAGAGTTATGTGTTGTTGTGAGTGTTGAGACACTTGATACAGTCTTGCCAATCCGCTGGGCTTAAAAAAACAAGATGTAAAAATTAATCAAACGGGATTTGTTCCCTTCAGCTCTTGAGATCTTCGTTCCACCCTTAAGACTGCACTTCTCTTAACCAGAAATGTCAGAAACTTTTAAAAACACAAAACAAAACAACAGATTTGTCACATAAGAAAATTGTCAACGATTACGAGACTTGCAATAAAACCATGAAAACTGGCAACTTGCAAATCTGTCCTGGAATGTGTCTGTATTTGCTGGTTGTAGCTGAAAGACAGGCTGGAGGATACTGTTGAAGCAAGTATTTCAATTTCCTTCGGAGCTGCCTTCTTGATGTGGCACTAACGAAACGCTGGGCTTCGCAATTCTGCCTTAAAAAACCCCCGATATTGGCAGAGCGTTATAAAAGGCTAAAATTCAAACACTGGAGACACACAGGCTGATAAAGCTCGGCTGAGTACAGCGGATCAGGGGGTCAAGTTTTATCGAGCACTCACACAAAACCAGCTGTCTCGGAGAGCCCGGGAGGGGGTTTGGTCCCCGCTGCAGATAAAGGTGCCGCTGAGGACCACGCCAGATGCTACATCTGCACTGACAGAGCCAGCGGAGCCGCACGCTGACAGCTCCTGCCTCGTAATTGTTCTACTGCTGCATTTCCTGCTCATCCACGGCCCGTAATCCGCAGCATGCAGAGGTGGGATTACCTCGTTTCGCCGACTGAGAACTCCGGACCTTTTTTAGTCATTTAAACTGTTCTACTCCTGGGAGAGCATCGTCTGCGGATGTACAATGCCATAGATATTTTCACTTACTTTTGACATCGCTGCGTCCATTGCTGCCCAATTCTGACTTGCACCCTTTAAACCGTTACATTCGGTATCACCAAGCTGATTTATATGGAATAAAAATAAGCATCTAGAAATAGATCCATGCAACTGAAGTTAAAATGAGATTATATTCAGCATTTAATAGCCCTGACACAATTACATCTTCGGAGCAAAAGCTCCACATTCAAGACACTTCTTCAGCATGTCATTTATTTTTAGGGGCACAGAACTGAAAAAACTCCTCCTAAAACAAAGCAGATTTTTCAGGCCAGTGTTTAAACTTGTTATTTCTGCTAACTATGTCTGTAAAACGCAGCAAGAGAGTATTCTTTGTAAGGAATATTACCCTGTGATCAACTATGTCTGCATTCACAGCTTCAAACTTGACTTTCCCTGTGAAGGGGAAAGAACTGTGAGTAAGAACAAGCAGTTCAAGCAGCAGTTTTATTAAATCTTTCATGTTTCTACTTTCCAGCCTTTTTCCCAAGCAGTCAGAAAAACTGACAGGCCCAACTTTCCAGAAACAGGGCTTTCATCATCCTTGAAAACAATAAATTTCACCGTCTTTAAAAATAAATTATTATTTGAAAATAATAAACGGGAAGTACAATCTGCAGTGAAGGAAATGAATTTTTCTACGCTGCTTTGCAACAAGTACAATAACACGAGTCTTGCTTTAGGTTCATGAGAGGCTCACGCTCCACAGCCAAAATAAAGGTACCTGAAGCTCCTGCGTACCTCGGAGAGGACAAGAGATGACTCTGGAGCAGCTGCCCCGATCCCGGGCAAATTGCTCTGCCTTTTCTCATCTTCCCTAGCAAGAAATTTTGGAATAGCTCCTGACATGGTCAGGGGTAAAAAAGGGATGGCAGAAAATGTGTCCAACTCTTCTGGGGTTGGTTGGGTCTTTTATTTCCTACAGAAAAGCTTCTTTTCAATGAAAACAAAATAATTTTAGAAGGCGTGACAGTTGTGAGGCTTCATTTAGAAAACACGTGAGTCTTGATGATGTTTCAGCGTATCCTCCTCCTGTATTCCGGATGGCATTTTAACAGGATTTTGTGGGCACGTGCTGTTTCTTTTCAGTGATGTTGTTTTCATTCTACCCGAGCACGATCATTTGTCAAAATTACGACATTTCAAGCAAAAAAGAGCAGGTAGAGTATTCAATACTAATTACATAGTATTCAAATCTTTGTCTCAGATGGAATATCTTTTTAAAATTTATTTATTAGGTTTTTTAGATGCTCTTGCGAAAGGTGCTTTTACCTTCATTGCAATCAATGGGATTTTCAGTAGGGAGGGAGCACCTCGTAACTTCTCTCACATGGTAGAGCCTCATGGAAGAGTTTAACTGCATTTTTCTTGCTGATGACCAGTGGAAAAATAATTTGTTCCTAAATTTCCCTAAGTACAGAAGACGATGCCTTCTTTGTTTTGACTTTCCTCGGCTCTGTAATTTAGCTTTGAACCTCGACTTCACGGCCGACCTCACATTTTATATCTAAATTACTCACGCTGCATTTGTAAACATTCACTGGTGGCATTTATTTCAGCAATGGGAAAGCGGGGAAAAAACAAATAACCCTCAGACAGGAATAACATATATTGCATTAACCTCCCTTCCACACTTCCATCTGTGGCCTTTGCTGCAAGATTGTTTGGCAAGGCAATGAAATTAAACTTTAATAAAGGACAAGAGGAGTAGCTGTCACCAGGATGAGACTGGGAAAGCAGTATTTTGCAAGCAACGCTCGGAAGGGCTGGGATTTTCCATCAGCCGTGTTCCTGTGCCAAGGCCAAGCGAGGAGCTCGGACGGCAGCCAGGCCCTGGGAGAGATGAGATCATCGCAATACCCCAGTGGTGTGAGAAGCAGGTAAAACCAGAAAAGCAGCAGAGCAGGAGAGAAATAAAAATGCCCTCCTCTCCTCCATAACACAGAATACTAGGCAAATCAAAAAGGTTTTGATTAGAACGTTCAAAACCCCTGAAGTGACTCAGTCATTTTATTTCCAAACACGCCCACGTTTCTTTGGCTCTTGAGCCTTGGAGCAACTGTGGCATTTTGGCATCTAACCTGCTTTTGAGACTGGAGTTTAAGTACTTCTGAAGGTGCAGGTCAAGGAGGGCAGCCAGGGTGCCCAGCCCTTGATGGCTGGGAGATGTGTCAAAATGAGACACCTGGAAGAACATTCACTGAGCTTCAGGTGTAATCAGCGTAGACACGTCCCACCTAAATTGTGTATCACCTGCAAAATCCACCCAAGTGGACAGGTGTGTGGGTAGCATTATCTGAACCTTACGCTATCATGAGCATGCCCTGATAGCCCATCTTCCCTGCAAAACCCTGGAGCCCACTGACACATCCCTCAGTCTCACTTTCCAGATGCCAGGCAGCTCTAGCTCCAACCGTCTTTCCCTGTGTGAGAATCTCTTTTGGCAAGCAGTGAGAATGACTTGGAGTTTCTGAGAGCTTTTCATCTTCCTGAGGCTCCCAAACATTCTTAAACAACAACATTAACATGAGGAGTTAATTCGCCCTGGTAAAAACCCAGCCCATCACTCTGTTCTCCCCTGGCAGCTGCCTAAGGGAACCATTCTCCTTGGCTCGGGCATTTTGATGGATGAAGGGAAAGCATTTCATTTTGACATGTGATTGACAGAAAGTATCACTGTTAATTACGGCCAAGAAGACAGAAAGAGAAGAAAATGATAATACGGCTCCATAAACTGATTTTGGTGTCATATTTAAGGGGTTCTTAGAAGATGCAGAGGGTGAGTTAAGACTGCGCTGTGCAAGAGGTTTATTTACTCTATGTCTTATAAAGTCAGGGTGAGATCAGCCATAAATCTGCTAGAGTCCACTAGTACTGGGAAATATTATATGCTTGGACTCGTGCAAATAAGAAACAACCTCCTCAAGCTGCAAAGAGGCCACCTCTACTCTCACCAGAGTAACTTCAAGGTCTTTGATGGACCTCATTCTTACCCATGGTGGCGTAATGCAGAATGACGTGTCTCCCCTCTGCGTTGGTATTTCTCAACGCCTCACAACAATTTCAGGCTCTCAGAAGGACGACCTGAGAAGATTTCCCCCCTCTGCCCTACTCTTGTAAGACCATACCTGGAGGACTGCATCCAGCTCTGGAGCTCCCAATACAAGAAGGACATGGACCTGTTGGAGAGGGTCCAGAGAAGGGCTACCAAGATGAGGGCTTGAATCCCTTTCCTACAAAGACAAGCTGAGAGAGTTGGAGTTGTTCAGCCTGAAGAAGAGAAGGCTCCAGGGAGACCTTATTGCAGCCTTTCAGTATCTGAAGGGGGCCTACAAGGAAGTTGGGGAAGGACTTTTTGCAAAGGCCTTTAGTGATAGGACGAGGGGTGATGGTTTGAAACAGAAGGAAGTAGATTTAGACTGGAAATTAGGAGGAAATTCTTCACTCTGAGGGTGGTGAGACCCTGGCACAGGTTGCCCAGGGGGGTTGTGGATGCTCCATCCCTGGAGGTGTTCAAGGCCAGGTTGGACGGGGCTTTGAGCAACCTGGTCTAGTGGGAGGTGTCCCTGCCATGGCAGGGATGATCTTTGAGGTCCTTTCCAACCCAAACCACTCTATGGTTCTATGATTCTATGAAGGGTTGAGCCAGCAGTGCCTGGCAAAGTGCTGAGCTCCAGATACATACCTGAGGGGCTGCTCTGCCAGCTTGAGGAGGGGAAAAGCGCTGGCAGCACAGGCCTCTGGTTTCATCCCCGTGGATTTCTGCCCCCCATTAAAAAGAAAACAACCCCAAACCTATTTCCTAGCTCCGCGCCAAGGCAGCACTCCTCACCTGCCCAGCCCACTCCGCTCTTCTTTCCAGGTTTGCCATGGCAACAAGAAAACTGTGTATTACCAGTGTAAAACGGATGGGTTATGCTTTTAACTTGTCCTTCTGTCTCAAGCCGGGTTACGACATCTCCTAGCTACCAGACATGCAATACACTCGCTGCCGTGAAAAGCCGCAGCACAGTAAATCCCAGGCAGTAAATACACAGTCGGCTGCAGGCACGTGCAAAGGGCAGGCAGGGGCTCTGTGGCTTCAGAAACCAAGAGGTATAGTGGTTAGGAAGGAGGGGACGTTGGCTTCCCACTTCATTGTGTCACGGGCACTGCAGGGCTGAGCTGGGAGCAAAGAACCCCCTCCTCAGGACAAGCCAGAGAGGCTGAAACATGAGTGCTTCCATTTTGGCGGCACTCGCCAAACTGCCAAAGGACGTGACAGAGGCAAGCCAGGGTTTCTTAGCAACAGCATCACATACAGGTCCGTTAAATCCAGAGTGCTCTGTGAGTAAACCCTGAGCTAGGAAAATCTTTGGGCTCCTAGAGATAGCGTGAGCTAAAGCCTGTGTTCCGTTCAGTCTGTTTTTCAGGGGAAAATAAAAGGTAGCCAGTGAAAAGCACAGACCAGAACCAACTTGTATCTGGGGGGGGGACTCTGTGCATCTTAGAGGTGTTGGACTTGCAGCTGGCTCATAATTAGGTTACGGTGAGCTGCCGTGTGGGTCTCTACAAAAGCCTCAGCTGTAGAAACTGCTCTTGCAGCTCTGTGAGAGGATTGCTTTGGCCAAGGCAGCAACTGCAAAGCAGCTCATGAAACACAACAGAAACGCACAGAGAACCAGAGGGCAAGAAGTGATTCACGTGTTATAGCAGCTTGATTTTCCCCCTGCAAAGTGCTTCGTTAGTTGTGGGACTCCACTGACTCATTTCAGTGGCGTCACTCCTGATTTACTGGTGGCCAACAACAGGCAGACCAGGCTGGTCAGGAGGCTCCTCTTCCTTCTTCACCACCACGTGCAATATTTCTATTCTGATTGTAGCTGACAGCAACTATTTCACCCCTAAGTAGCTCTTCATTTTCTCGGAGCCCATCTCCTAGGAAGATGCGATGGTTTGAACAACTCCGCTTTGGTTTGGAAAGCTACAGCTGAAACACAGCTGAGCACAGCCTGAAAACACCACCGAGAGAACCAAAGTGGGTATTTTAAATACATTTCCAAAAGGATTCGAAGACAGTGTCGGAGAGGTGGGAGATGGATGCTGTTTGAAGCATCCCAGTGCTGGAGCACGTGGAGCTGGCAGTACCACGCTTACACAGAGATACCCACACCAGGTAGCCGTAGGCACTGTTTTAAACGTTACATTTTCACAGTCTATCCAGACTACACGTATTCTTCGTGTTCCTCATTAAAAGGGCCCTTTTGCTGCTGCTGCTGAAGTTATCGTCAGAGGTTATGAAGTTAACGTGAGGAAAAGACAAGATAAGTACGTTTATGGGCTGGATCAGGGCATTAGGAAGCTCCTCTGCTCAAAAAGGTCGGCTCATTTTAGATTGTCTATTTGCATAAATTCTTAGCCATCAACCCTTGCTCTTCCTCTGATACAAATGGGAAACCTGCATCAGAGTTCTCTGAGTTACACACACACCGACACCGCTTTTATACTGAGACAAACAAAAACCCCGTAGAAATTTACATCCGCTGTGCTTTCAATTCATGTTACTGTATTCATTTAATCTCTTTAGAAGTGAACAGCTGAAAATTACACTGCAAAATACTTCCATCGGTATTCCGACAAGGATAAAGGATAGATTTAAATCTAGAAAATAATACACAGAAGAGAAGGAGCCGTGGTCAAGAAGTAATTTCCCTGCACAATCTACAGCACCATCTCTCTAAAGCATATTTAGGTGCCAATTACGGCACACGGGGCCACGGGATTCACCTAATAACTTCTTCAGCTGCGGATCAAATCTTCCCAACCCTCTGTGATTTGCACGAGGAGTCAAAATGATAAACTCTTTAATAATGCCAGCAGATAGCACACGCTGAACCGGAGGAGAACAGATACAGGTGTTTTTAATGAAAAGAACATGAGGTTTATCATGTTTTTGCTATTAAACTCAGGCAAGATTAGGCTAATGAAAAGCAAAAACAACACCCCTCCCCCAGAGCTGCTCCTCAGCCTTAGAAATATTTGCAGTAAGAAGAATATCAAAACACCTTCTTATAGTTTTTCCTCCTCATGTGACACGTCACAGCACGCCCACCACCACCAAACCCCAACATTTAGGTATAAGACCTCCATTTTTTGGCTGTTTCCACAGCCTCCTCTTGTGGCTCCTTTTATTGGCTCTTCTTTATATGTTAAACAAGACAAAGGAGCAGCTACACACGTAAGGCTTTTTTTCATAGAATCATTAAGGTTGGAAAAGACCTCTAAGATCACCAAGTCTAAGCAGTAACCCAGCATTACCATGACCACATCTTAGGCCCTCAAATAGCTCCTGTCCTGCAAAGGGCCTTCATTTCCCCACCAGGATGAAAGAAGCACATGAGGCTAAAGTTCGCCCTGGAAAAGGAGAGGATCTCAAGCTGTTAATGTGTCATTATGTTTCCGCTCATTAGCATCTCTGGAAGCTGACAAATCTGTTTTTAATGACTTTTTTTTTTCCTTAATGCTCTTTAAAGTATTTTTCCCTTACTGCAGTGCTAATAAGGTGTAAAAGTCCTGTCCTGAACACGATAACACCACAGCACAAGCTCACACTGCTGCAGTTTTAATGGGAAAATTTTCTCACAAATGCAAATTAAACACAGTATTTAGTGGTCAATTTGTTAACAGGTTAAAACCTTCCCCAAACGATTTAGTCAAGATTCAATTTCCAGTGTATAAAATAAATGTATAAGATTTATTTTTATGAAATAAAAATGTAGGGGAGACTTGTAGTAATAACATAAGAACTTTGCTTGGACCCAGGTAGAATTTTTCACTGTGAAGGGAGGTGGTAAATATTTTTTTATATACATATGTGTGTGTATATATATATATATATATCATAAATATGTATATATAAAGAACAATTGTATTGACTGCAGCACTATTCCCCATGCAGAGCAGCATTCAGACTGAAGCAATTCAAAGCATTTCCTCCACATTCAGCTGCAAAAGAAACAATTAAATAAAGAGGGCTTTGAAAGTATCCACCAAATACCGTGGTTGCCTCTGTTGTTCTCTAGCAAATCAATGATCTTTGAATTGAAATAAATCTTTTTGCACGGTTTGGACAGTTCTATAATTTAGAGCCAGGTTCCAGCAGGAAAGATTTGTGTCAGTGCAACACGGTTTCTGGAAGACAGATGTTAGCACAATGTCAAATCTAATCAGGAGTGACACGCTGCTGTTACTTGATTTCTGCTTATCGGATTTATTTATGTCCAATTGTAACTTTTTGCAAAACACTGGAAGCGGGGCCATGTGTCCGTGCCATGAGTAAGGGAAGAGAATGATCAGCACACAGCTCCCCCCACCTCCAGACCATTCAAGCAAGCGCTGATTTGAATTCTTCATAAGCACAGCATTTAAAAGCGCATTTAAGTGTTTTGGTGACGTAGGTTCTGGATAGTGATAAATGAATCATTAGGAGGACAAATTACCCAAACTGGGCCATAATTGACCATGCTAGGCAAACTCCAGAGTGAAGTGGGGAAGCGGGGAGTGACTCAGCCTGCGATAACAGGGAAGAGACTGATCACTGCACATGAACACGAAGGGCAAAGGTGACGTTATTCAGAATGTAATTTCCGGAGATCAAAGCTCTCCCTGACCTCATAGGAGGTCCTAAAATGGTTTGAGGAAAACTAGGAAAAGCAAAGATTAGCGATCCCGATCTCGCAAAGTCTGTGTGTGCTTGGCATGTAACGGAGAGCATGATTTGGACGCAGCAGTTACAGTGGGGAACATACCACAAACCATGGCGTGGTTCTTCATCTGGGGGAGAAAGGTGCAGGCAGGACGGAACAGGGGATTTTGTAGGAATAATGCTGATTATAATAAAACCAATTGCTCCTTGCTTAGCACGTGAGCTCCTGGGGACATGCTCGTCCTGTACATCTTTAAGGTACATAACACTCGAGGAACAAAAGGTAAGAACATAAAACAGAAGTGCAGATGCTCCTTATGCCCGTTATTTCCATAATCTAAATTATCATTTAAAACAAAACCATCCAAATGAGGCCATTCATGAAAAACATGACCAAAGCTTTTACACATTATGCAGTATAGAGCACACCGCTTCTTCCTTTAATGCACAGGCTTTTGGCCATCCAGAGATGTATCACACCAAACAAGACAAACCTCTGCTCTGCTCCTGCATGGACACCTCGCTGCTCGTTGGCAAACCCTACTTTTGGCCAATGCTCAGCAAAGGAAGACTGCAAAAGCACATGAGCATCCACTCCCTCGCCGCTCAGTTCCCCGGGCCAAGGTAACCCTTCTTGACTTTGAAAGGGAAGCAAAGAGGAAAAACACCATCCCACCCACACAACTTAGTTCAGACCCGTGGGTCTGACATCTGCCTAATGGGCGAGGTGCTTTCTTTTGGCTTTACCCAAAACCATTTCTGGCCATCACTGATGGAATGAAGGTCTGGAAGAGCTTTACAACAGCCCTGAGCATATATAGGAGGAGGACGCTGTCACTATAACCTTAAGAAATAAAACAGAGAAGCAGCTCGAGATACAAACCCTTTCATCCCTGCCTTCCCTTAATCACATGCAGAGATGACATAGAGTTTCAGGCAGAGGAATTAATTACTCGGTTAACCCCCCTCCATTTCATGTGGCCATTGCTTTCTGTTGATAAGGAGCAAACAATGAGATTTCTCTATTCTTGAGAAAGCCTTCAGCCTGTTATCCTTTGGTTACTCCTACACATTGCTTTTCCTGTAACAGAAGTATCTAACATTTTTACTCTTTGATGGGGTAAAACACGAGATGAAAAAGGAGAGAGGCACCCTTTTGGCTGGGAATCTGAGAATGTGGCTTCCTTCAGCTTCCAACCACATCTTCTGAAGTTGCCTCAAATGAGAGGGGGGAGAATAAAGCAGGAGGAGTCATGAATTCATAAAAAGCACTACAGTGGGCTTAGCCAACATCAGATTGTTTCTGTAGTCAGTACAACCAATTTCTGGTGGTTTCGGTAAATTGGCTTCATTGCAGATACATCAGTTCTCGCATGGTGTAATTAATCATGCCATTCCCAAGTGCTATCGGGATGGGAAAGCACAATAGGTGAAATTCTGCCCCCACTTAAACTAGTGTAAGCCCAGAGACTGACTATTTCTCCATCGGTGGCTTATGATTTTCCAGAACGTGCGGCAGGGTTGCAAGGTGTGGAACGTCACATTACAATTTCAGGCAAATAAAACTTGAACTAACTCCTACACCTTTCAAGGTCAAACAAGCTCAAGTAGCATAAAATGGCCTTATCATGAATGCACTTTTATGAGTAAGAAATTAAAGAAAATTAGAGGCATTTTCATTTTAAATAAAGGACTGCCAACCTCGGGGGGAGGGATGAGAGAAATTCAGCTCTGAATTAACATTTGGATAGGCCAAGAGATGACCTTCTTCAGCTGCCAAGTCCCAGACGTAGGCTGCTGAGTGTGACAATGAGTGATGCGTACACACGTGCACTCGTATGAATTATTCACCCCAGAATCTTTAAGGGTGGGAGGGGCCTTTTTATAACCCTACGTTCTTCCTTAAGTTTCAACAAAAATAAATCAATGAGTGCAGGTGGAAGTGAGCATCAGTTCTGGGTGGAAACCGAAAGGCAGGACACAAGTTTGCATCCTGAAAGAAGTGGAGAGGACCTGTTTAGACTAGAGATCAGCAAAGCTTCAGTGGTTGCACGCCAGACTGTGTATTGCTGTTTTTCAAACACCAGAGGAAGGTTTCTACTGGAAATGGAGCTGGGGAAGAGGGTGCTGTGGAGGGGTTTGTCAGATGGTCCCTGGCTCCAGCTGAGTCTGGGGCTTTCAATAGTGCGGGTGTTGAGACCTCCCTACACACTTCATTCACTAGCAAAAAGACCTCACCCCATACATAACATTTAGAGGTCATTAATATATTCAAAGGAAATATTAAATTCGTGCATGCAAACTGTCCACACTGCCGTTCCCTTGAATCAAACACAATCTTGTGTCTGGGGATCGCTTCGCTAATCTTCACCATCATTCTGGAATCACTAGGACTAAACCACCCCACGTTTAAGTACATAAGTTGTCCCAGCACAAAGGAAAGGAGCTCAGAGATACGTCTTTCTCCTTCACATCATTTGTGCAGCTCTCGGTGCTTCTGGAGATATTTCTGTCGGAGCCTGCAGTAGATTGAAGCTGCTCCTGAGGACAGAGCCTGTCGGGTTCCCTTTCTGCAGAGGATGCTCTGGCCTTTGGAGTGATAGATTGGGAACAATCTCCTTCATCGCCCTGCCACTTGCAAGGAATTCATTTACTGCAAGGTAAGAAGCGTTGGCAGCCACAGGCAACGTCACTGCTTGCTTTCTACATTGTTGGGTTTTTGGGGATGGGGATTCTTCTCCCTTCTCTTTGATTTATCCTCTTGTATGCACTTGACCCCTCAGAAATAAAAGAAACAAAACTCTCAAATACTGCAGGCACAGAGAAAACGCCGGAGCTCAGAGGGGATGGGGAAACAGCAGGAGTTCACGCAGAGATGAGCATCTCCTCAAAGCAGCCACCAGCTTCATAGCCATTTAAAGAAAACAATCAAGGGCAGGTCCCCCCAACCCAAACTGCCCAGAAGCTCCCATGGGGAGTCTTCCCCACATTCAAGATGGGTTCAGCTGAGGATCACCTCCACAAGAGGAGCAGTGAAACTCATCTGTAAATCGTCTCAAAACCCAGAAAAGTCCAGCTGTGCTACTCCAGACAGCCCTCTCCCCCTTTATGATGTCCTAACGGCAGGTTAGGCAGCATATGTTAAAAGTAAAGAGCAACTGGGGAAAAATTTAAGTTTGGGGACATTTTCTGCTTCTATTTTGCAACATTCTTGAGTTATTTTTTGTGGAAACTTTGAATCCAGCCCTGCATGTGGCTACAGCATCCACTTCTATTCAGAAGGGTGTTTTCCTGACCATGTTCCTTGACTCTAGAGGTATTTTAGTGCCCAAGCACATTGTTGAACTAATATTTTCCCTGCAAAATTGAGTGAGTTTGCACTGAGCTCTTCCCCAAGTCATGCTTGCTGTTAATTTTTCTCACCAATGTTTCTAAGGGCATTTCTCAGTCTCCTCCCATAAATTACATTTATTAAAGAGCAGCAAGAAAGAAAGCCACTTTAAGCTCCTCCTCTAAAAGTGAGAGCAAGCAGACGCCAGAATCTTGTTTCTCTTCTCTTTGCAAACAACATACCAGAGGCCTGACACCTTTTTATAGCTTTGGTGTGACCTCCCTCGCTTCCCTCACCGCGTGACTTCATTTCTGAGCCCTGGTGGGGGCTCAGCTGCGGCACGATCCCCGCAGCACCACATTAAAATGCAATATCCCCCAGGCTCTGATTTATGGTCTGTCACTGGGAGCGAAGCATTGCGCATCGTAATTGTCTGCTCCTTTCCAGCTACTTGCGTTGGTTGGGAGATTAGAAATTTTTCACCCGCCGTGAATTTTCATGGAAATTTGGATCTTTGAAAGGCACGGGAGTTAAGGATGTGAAAACAAACCAGTCAGAGTTGTGTACCTAACAGTCTCGCTGTGCGATGCATGGAAATGTATCCTAGCGATGCATTTTTCTTTACCCGATTGACAAGTTTCAGGGATTTCCCCAATGGGATCAGCTCTACAAGTCCATAGGAATAAGCCCACGCCTTTGCAGCCAGCCCCAGGGAGCTCACCGTCAGCAGAAGATCTCCAAAATCTGCATATTCGCAGAGTTATTAGCTAATTATGAGAAGCCGCATCGACCCACTGGAAACTAAAATAGCTTCGACTTTTGATTTGGCTCACGTCTGACGGGCAACGTGCTACTTTCAGGGTATGAGACCTTGCAACTTCTACATCAGGCAGAAATACCGCGTGCGCTGGCAGTGTCCTACCTGAAGAAACTTTAATCTTCTTCGGCCGCATAGATTTTCCATTAGAAGCTATAGATTTGAAATTACAACCACTTTCCAGATCAAAGAAACGCATGGCCGACATCAGTGGAAAGGATTTAATTGTGTAGGTGATGGCTCCATGAGTCACTTAGCAGGCTGTGATTTACAGATTTGTACCCAAACCCCATCTCTGGCCCATCCTGTGGATGTCTGTGACAAATTATGTAGGTTGTGTTTTCCATGACCTTTTCAACCCTGCTCCTTCTCAAGACATCGTCTTCAGAATTTTTCTATACCCATATTTTTATAACCATGTATCGTGGCTCAGAATGCCAACCAAATCCTGGGCTGCATCAAAAGAAGCATGGCCAGTAGATCGAGAGAGGTGATTCTGCCCCTCTACTCTGCCCTGGTGAGACCTCACCTGGAGCACTGTGTCCAGCTCTGGAGCCCCCAGCACAAGAAGGACGTGGACCTGATGGACTGGGGCCAGAGGAGGCCCCAGCAATGATGAGACAGCTGGAACCCCTCTGCTGGGAGGCCAGGCTGGGAGAGTTGGGCTTGTTCAGCCTGGAGTAGAGAAGGCTCCAAGGAGACCTTATAGCACTCTTCCAGTGTCTGAAGGGGTCTACAAGAAAGCTGGGGAGGGACATTTTACAAGGGCTTGTAGTGAAGGGATGAAGGGTAATGGTTTTAAACTAGAGAAGGGGAGATTTAGAATAGACATTAAGAAGTTCATTACTACAAGGATGGTGGGACACTGGAACAGGTTGCCCAGAGAGGTGGTGGAGGCCCCATCCCTGGAGATGTTCAAGGCGAGGCTTGATGGGGCTCTAAGCAACGTGATCTAGTTAGATACATCCCTGCTGACTGCAGCAGGGTTGGACTGGATGACCTTGGAAGGTCCCTTCCAACCCAATGCATTCTATGATTAATTCACCTGGTGTGAAAGCAATCTCATAGCACCGAAACACACTTCGGTCTGTTCTCAGGGTAGAAAAATATTAACAACTTGGCAAAATACCAGAAAAGAGAGTTTGCTGTGGTGAGTCAGATGGTTGCCGACACTCACATGCCTGCCTCACCGCTGCAGAATGCCCATTCACGTTTTGAAGGCTTGAAGAACCACAGCTGAGATGAAGAAGGTGTTTCCAAATGTCCACCCTGCTCCAGTGTGCCTTGGGCACATTGATTTCTCCAGAGCTTCTCTGCCTTATCCAACAAGTCTACCCAACTCAATTCTTTCATATTTATTTAGTCCCTCTGTCAGATTATTTGATTTTTTAGTTTGTTTAATCCTTACAATATTGGTATTTTTCAGGCTGGTAGCCAAATAAAACCTTTGGAGACATATGAAAAACATATTAAGAGTCTCATTGCCCAATAAATTAAGGGCACATATTATACAGCCAAATCTGATGAGCATCTCATTATAGATGGCACGTTCCAGCATCACAGTGCTTTGCAAAAGAGACTTATATTCATATATTCTTGTGCAGAATTTAAAATTCCAATCAGCAGAACCACAGAGGGGGATTACGTTACCTTGGACTTGAATTCAATTGCATTTTTAATTCTATAAAAACTCCTGGCTCGCAAAAGAGAAATAATTGCACATATTTGATTAGGATCTTAATTACATGTTTGCATATTACTATATCTGTTTAAAAACTTAAATAGGCTTCCTGTCCCTTGGAAAATTTTTGGGAAACAAGGTGGTATTTATTGTACTGAGCAGAAGTTTAAATAGACGAGACACTAAAGTGAATAGCACAATCCCAACATGAAGACAACGCTTTTGTCAGAGTTCTACAGAAAAACAGAATTAACTGATACAAGCTGAAACTACACTTGACCTCGGAGGTTTTGGGCTGGTCAGTTTAATTAGCCCATTAAAAATTAAATGTTAGTATCAGTTTTAGTAAGCTCACACTTCATCGTGCCCAGAAGACGCTACAGAGAGGTGACACATCCAAAACCGCGCTGTAATGCCACCGGTTCTGACAATCAACAGCTTTTGACCCAGCAGAGTGATCCCTGCTAGGACTCAGAGGCTGTTATTAGCCTTAGAGGGCATCTCGGGGCTGCTTAACTGGCAACCATTGACCCAGCAGAGTATCGCTCTGCAGCGCGGAGCTAAGTCAACCTACACGCTACTTCGTATGCAAGCCTAATTGGAAACAAGGGATAAATTAACTCGTTTCTTCCTTTACTTTGTGCCCATTTGAATGCTGCAAGTTGAAAGGTGTAGAAAAGGAGTTTTGGGGGGCTGTGTCCTGAGTTACCAGGGAGCAATAATTAATATAGGAAATAGAAATACTGGAGAGACCTGGGATCCTGCAAACCTAGCACATGCATCCCTGAGCCAAGCCCGTTAGGTCAGGCTTTTTACTGGCTGGCAACTAGAACAGGTGGCTGTAGAAGGTCTAATCTCTCTTATGGCTTTAGAACTCCAAACTTTGGGTAAATTTGAGAGCTTACAAAACATCAGGAAGGAAGTCCATCACTATTCAAAGTCTTACCTCCCCCAGGCTCTCAGCATTTGGAAAAACAGCAGCGATGTGAGTACCGCACAGCTCGTTAACGCTGAACCTTGTCTATTCAAATGATCTCTTACGGCAACAGTTCATAGTCAGAAAATATTTAGCTTAAGCATCATCAGTTTCAGATGGACTATTGAGTAGCGATTAACAAACCGCAAGGTGTGGAGCAGTCAGCATCCAAAATGGCAGATTGATGGACAAAACTCAGTCCCTAATTCTAGCAGATTTTCAGAAAATGCAACCTGCTAGTTAAGTCTCACTTGTAGAAGCGTTGTTCACAACAACCCCATCACCTTTGAGAGCTCCTGCTCTTCACCGACCTTCTCAGGGGAGCCCTAAACTCCTTTTTTTTTTCCATTCCAGTTTTATAGACAGAAAAAGAAAATCTAAATAAATGAACCACAGGTTTTCAAAGGTTCAGGGTCACTCCTTGGTCTGCATAGTTCATCAGTCATCTAGCTCTAATAACTCAGATTCCGTGGTGGACAGTATATAAAGACAGAGAAAGCCAACAGACATAAATCCTCATCATGTTAACTGTCCTATTTTCTTTCTGCCAGACATAGTTTTGTCCATAGTCTACAAGGCTTTGTTTATAGCACAACCTCAGCAAAGAAAATAGCTTCTTCCATCCCTCTGTCCTCACTATACCTCCAGACTCGTCATTTTTAATTATCTCTTCTGTCAAGAGAGATCAGAAATGTACGGAAACAGGTTCAAGAGCAGGTAACTCACAGATCCAAGGTCAAGTCTCCAGGACAACAACTCAAAAATGAGCTTATAAACAACAACAAACCCCAACACAGCTCCATCTCAGATGTTCTGTAGAATCATCTCTAAAGAAAAAGGTGATTTGGTGGCCTGGGCATTAGAATTGGTGTGTAGCAATCTGCCTGTAAGCCTTTGCTCTCCCAGTAACCCAAGAAGCATCACACCTGGATGGCCAAGAAGCACGTGGGACAAGCGCTGGTGCCCACACGGGGCACCCTGTGATGCCAGAGCTGGTTTATAACCAACACCACAGCGATTCAGGATAATGCAATAAACTGGCAGAGAAATCAACCCCCTCCCCTGTCTGCAGAGCACCAAGAGAAGACCCAAGGACAAACAGGGCTCAAACACCAGCACGACCTGGAGCACTCACACCAGCTGTAGGAGGATTAAGCAAAGCTCTCTTCTCCAGAGACTCCAACAGAAACTTCCCCAGGTTGGAGGGATACAGTATGAAAAGCAATTTTGTTTCTTCCTTGGCATTTATAAGTAATAAAAGCAGCATCAGGCAGCTTCCAAAATCAGTTGCCAGGTTTTGCAAGGGTATTTCTGGGATATAGAAGACAGGCACTTCCCTTTTATGATTTATTTGCAAGCAGGGCTCTGCTTCTCTATCTCCCAGCCTGTGGTTTTCATAACCGGCCTCAGGTGCTGGGGGTAGTGTGAAAAAAACCCCAAACACCAAAACACCCGGACAACTGCAGCAAGTATTTTAAAGTTTATGGCAAAAGTGGCCATTGCACGAAAGCTTTTAGTTCGAGTCCGTACAGGACTCCTCACCCAGTGCACAACCACAAGCTATTCCCATCGCCCGAACTAACAGCGATAGATCCAGCCGTAATTTCATTTTTTCCAGGGCATTTTTAATGCAGCCATCACTACAAACTCTGATCACCACAACTACTAAAATTAAAATACGCTCCCAGGATGAGAACTGTTTCATTCACCCTCACACTTCTCCCTGAGCTAATGAGAGCAGCAGGACGGACCTGATCTCTTAATGCCCTGGTGCCTGATGGCTTTAACCGGCTAATTACAGTTACAGTGAGCAGTAGTTCAGAAGCTCTGCGGTTGGCAGATACCTTTACTCAGCCATTACTACTAGATTTTAAACCTGTTTCATTCCAGAGATGACTGTGAGGTTCGAAAGAATTCAGCATCCTATAAGAGGAGGACTACGGAAATTCCTCCTTTAACAAGGACGGTTGCATCTACAATGACCATACAAGTAATACAAGTCCAGGATACAGAAAATAGAAAACTTCTTACAGGCTGCCAAGGTGAAACTCGGCTATTTCTTTCCCTGGTTCCTGACTGTACTTTTCACAGAATGATAGAATAGTTTGGGTTGGAAGGGACCTCAAAGATCATCTCGTTCCAGCCCCCTGCCATGGCAGGGACACCTCCCATTAGACCAGGTTGCTCAAAGCCCCGTCCAACCTGGCCTTGAACACCTCCAGGATGGAGCATCCACAGCTTCCCTGGGCAACTTGGACCAGTGTCTCACCACTCTTAGAGTGAAGAACTTCCTAATTTCCAATCTAAACCTCCCTCTTCCAGTCTGAGTTTTTTGTAGCTGTTTGTCAGAACACGGCCCTGTTTTGTTGTGTAAAATACAGATGTTGCCTCTTCCAGAGTGCTTCTATATTACAAGGAAACAAAAGCCAAGAGAGAAGGAGCTGAACTGCAAAGAGGAATTTGGATGCGAAAGAGAAGAGGTGATTTGCTCCACAGCACACAGGGAGTCCTTGGCAGGATTCGTGATGGAAAGCCAGCAAAAAGAAAACATCTGCCTTTGGTTTGGGGCAGGTGGGAGGGGTGGGAGTCTGTCCCTGCAGGCAGCTCTCCTGTGTCTCAGCCCAGGTCTCCACCCACGGCACAATTCCTCTTTTTATCACGTTAGACAGAAATCCAACTGCGCTGCTTATTTAACGCAGGATGTGCTCATTCCAGCTTTGCTGCTGGGTGAGATTTCCCAAATCTGCTTAGCTCCGCTCCCGCTGAAGAGCCCAGCCGGCGTGGCCGGGGTGAGCCAGCCGACGTCAGGACTGTCCTTCACTATATTCCTCCGGCTGCCATCACCAGCAGTGCCGCTACCTGGGGCTTCGCTCGAGCCCGCCCTGGAAGCAAAGCGCCATTTGAAAGATTGCTGCGTTGTCATTTTGAAATTAAAGTTTCTTCCAGGGTTTTCTGTAACAAACAGCAAAGGGGATTTCCTTGGTGTTTGCAAGCACAGCCCACTCCCAAAGAGCGTCTGAGGATTTGGGAAGGATAACCTCTGCTGGAAGGGTCACCTTCATGCACCTTGGACAACTTGGGTCTAGTAGGACGAGGTTCTCTCAACTCCTTTGATCTTGATAGCAGAGTCACCCGAGATGATGATGAAATCTGAGTTAGCCCAAGTGTCCCTTGTTCAGGAGGAACCTGGGAAGACGAGCTTCACCAGCCCAGTCCCCTTCAGTAAACATCCAGCTCTGATCACTTGCCTTCTAGTACAGCCGTGAGGAAGATGCTGAATCATTGAGGTTTTGCCCTCTCTTTCAGATTTTGGACTCGTGCTGCCGCTGGCCCACGGCTGATCGCACAGCAGCGTCGTGCCCAGCACAGCGCAGCTCTCCCATCGGTGCTGCTGCAGCGCAAATATTCAGAGTATTCCTGGGATACGGATGCTATTATAGACATAGTGCTTGGGGATCTGGTTTAGTCGAGGACTCATCAGTGTGAGCTTAATGATTGGACTCGATGATCTTAAAGGTCTTTCCCAACCTAGGCAGTTTGGTGATTCTGTGATACAGAAGACAGGTACCCTCATTTATAATTATTACTTGCCAACAAAAGGCTGCTGTTGGGAAAAAAAAACAGTTGCAAGCATCTGGATGCTTAAACAAGCACCAGAGAAAGTTCATTAAAATAGAAATTGAAGTTAATTAACTAACTGATGGACTTCTCTGTTCCATTTGCTTTAAAGCCATCCGCGTCCTTCCCCTGGTCTACTGACTAGCTTTATTCGGTTCCAGTTAGTACATCAAAGTGATGTATTCTGCTTACAAATTCAAGGCAAAGCACATTTATCTATTACAGAAGGAGAATGGATTTACATTTAAATGGGTGTTCTTCATGTATCTAATAATTCAGTTGAGTAATCAAAGAAGGACAATCTAAGCAGGAGTGTCTGTGTTTGGCACTAATGTAGCCCCCAAGATTCACTCCACACACTTCTCCCCATTTCTTTATTTCACGGGTGGCAGGGAACAAAATGGGAACGTTGTCATTCTCCAGCTGCAACCAGGAAAGCTCGCTCACAATTAACAGGCTGCTTGCTTAGGCTTATGTTTGCTTAAAAATTCAGACTCAATAGGAGAGTAAGAAATTGCCACAGTGCGTGGACTTGGCGTTCCTTTAAAAAGTAAATAAACAAATAATGCTTCAAAGGTGCCAAGGGAGGTTTGGCAATGAAACTGTTGCCACTAAGAGCAGCAAGATCTGTTAGGTTCACTGTACGCAGGGAAAAATGGCAAGGATTGCACTAGTCTGAACCAAGCAAAACAATTTACAAAGTGAAACATACTTGGATAGGAAAAGCGAGATGGGAAATAACATTCAAGTTGTGGTAATCACCTTTAATTCCCTTTCACACGTGATTTATCTAAAGATATGCGGGAAAAAAAAATATGCATGTGTGGGAAGAGGCCTGCATGCGTTAAAAAACAAGTAGGTACAGCTTAATTCAAAAATGCTAGCAACCTTCCTAATGAATGGCTTTGAAAGTGTAGAATTTGCTCATCAGTTTGGGGTTAGAAGTGATTTCGATGGCAACTCGACCCCACAAGCCTGTGGAAGTCCAAGCCAAAGATAAGCAAGAAGAAAGGAAATGCACATATTTCAATCAGACAAGGACAAAGCAAGTTTACATGTAACGTGGTTGGAGATGACGTCCTCCATCAAAGCAAATGCCCCATCTCCCAGTGATGTGTGAGGCACAGAGATGCCATTTTGCAGGTGCAGGACAGCATCTTCTACCTCTGACAGGGGTTATCTTGCAAGACATATCGAGAAAACCTGAAATATGGCCCGTCCCAGGTTGCACCATAGCTCTTGTTATTCTGGGAAAAGAATTAACAAGAGCTCAGGGGACTAGGAGTAATAGAACCATAGAGTGGTTTGGGTTGGAAGGGACCTCAAAGACCATCTCATTCCAGCCCCCCTGCCATGGGCTCCCACTAGACCAGGTTGCTCAAAGCCCCGTCCAACCTGGTCTTGAACACCTCCAGGGATGGAGCATCCACAGCTTCCCTGGGCAACCTGGGCCAGTGTCTCACCACCCTCACAGTGAAGAACTTCTTCCTCATTTCTAATCTAAATCTCCCCTCTTCCCATCATCTCTCAGTGAGGGAAAACAGAAACACCACCCTACATTTCTTCTACGGTCTGTGCCCCACTTCTCCTCTATAAAATCACCATTCTCTCCTGATATCCTCTCCAGAAACGTGTCACCCAATGGAGGAGAAAAAGAAAACTCCACTTTTCCCCGCAGCAAGGAGTTATAGCAGCTGAAGAGCTCTGGGCAAGCATGCAAATGAGAAGAGTTTGGAGCTCAGCGTGTACCCACCACTGTTTTACTGCGGGGAGGGCGCAGCTCCCCACCGTGTAGAAAGCAGATGGTCTAAAGAAGGCTAATAAAGATACATTAATGTTTGTGTTGCCTTCCTTGTAAATAAGATTTCCCTGTGGGCTACCAATTCATCAGCCGGTTTCTCTGCAGCTTATGACCACAGATCAGAAAGCTGTGCACAAATCGTTTAAAACGCAGAATGTAGGAAGTGTTTACATTGCCCATCTTTTCCACTTTGTCTTTAGGCTAATGCTGGGCACGTGCATCCACAGCAAATATTCTGCTCCAAGAATCTGAGGTTTAGGAGAAAGCCGATGACTGTTTGCTGCACATCTAAGCCATTAATTCATTTGCTGCTGGGCTCTGAGAAAGTTTAGATTTAAAAACCCCTCTTGGATAAGCTTGGTTTTAGAGTTTTTAAGAGACTGGTTTGAATTTGAGTATCTTCCTGAGTGCCCACTGCTGGCTGAGCGAGTAGAGAGCAATCTGCGACCTACCAGAATCTGAAGGGGACCTACAAGAAAGCTGGGGAGGGACTTTTTGCAAGGGCTTGGAGTGATAGGACAATGGGAAATGGCTTCCAAATGGAAGAGGGGAGATTCAGATTGGATGGAAGGAAGAAATTCTTCACTGTGAGGGTGGTGAGACACTGGCCCAGGTTGCCCAGGGAGCTTGCGGATGCTCCATCCCTGGAGCTGTTCAAGACCAGGTTGGACGGGGTTTTGAGCAACCTGGTCTAGTGGGAGGTGTCCCCACCATGGCAGGGGGCTGGAACGAGATGATCTTTGAAGTCCCTTCCAACCCAAACCCTTCTGTGATTCTGTGATTCAATCCTGTATCATTTGCCTGCCTCTGTCCCAAAGGATGCTCTTCATCTGCTCCACGCTACACGTGAATTCTTCTCCACCTTTTATTGCCTTAAAGCAAACCAGTGATACTGGGAGGAACCCAAACCTCCTCCTGCCACAGCAGAAACGCGAAGAGGCAAGCGTGACGCTGCCAGCGCTGGAGGAAATGCCTCCAAAGCTGACCAACAAATGCAAGCATGACGTGCTAAACAAAACCAGCTCCATTATCAGCTTCACTTTCCACCTGCAGTTACGGCACTTTGCAGTGAATATTTTCTCCTGGAAACTGAAACAGTTTCATCACAGCTGAAATATCGGACAAGACAGCTTACTACGGGCTTGGGAACAGCAATTCTTTTGGACGCTGATTACTTCCCGTGCAGGCAGCGAGTCTGTAACTGCAGCTCGCTGGGAAAGACCACAGCTTTATGTGATGGACTTACAGCATCCGGAGGAGTTAATTAATGTCGTGGCGTGAGTAGGAAGAGAGAAACTCTGCAAACACCCGGCTCAACATTCAAATTAATTGACGTGAAATAACTTCATATGTTTAATTGCAATGCAATTAATTTATTAGAAAAAAAAACAGTCGAGGGACAGATAGCTGGTGCATCTGGCGCAACAGCTAGAGCAATATCAAGTTCCCACGGCAACGTATTTGTTAGAAACAAGGCAAACCTGTTTAGGATGATGCGGTTTTGTTTCTAATCCACCCGAGTGGTGAGGACTGCACCAACGGGATTCAAAGTATTGAGATAAAATTGAAGAAATTAAGAACAGCTATGAAGACAGATTTTCTTCCCGAGCTGGGAGGCATTGCAGCGAAACCTGAACTGAATCTGGAAATGCAGGTGCTAATGTGGGAAACTGGAAAAACAACCGAGCTCTGCACGGCACCAGGACCTGTGTCTACACCAAAGGCCACACGTGGGCTCTGTGCAGCTCAGCCGCAGCAGGTTTTAGCATCCCACCCCTTCCCATGGTTGCCTTCTTGGCTGCTCCAAGGCCAGCTGATGTCTTGTGTCGAGGTTCAAAGCTCCTTCATTAATAAGAATGAGAAAAAAGGCACCAAAAACCTGTTAGTCATTGCTGTAACTGTTTATGGATTTCAGTGATCCATGGCTAATGCTGTTGGGAAAAGATGAGGAATCCTGGTACATATGAGCTCACATAATATGGTAATTGTTTTTCCAAGAAGGCTGCATATAGATTTTGTTTCCTCCAGCCTTTGAAACATACTGTTTTCTTTGTATGTCATTGTATGGGCTGGGCACTGAGCCACAGGATGGCTTTAAAAGTCTGCCCAAGTGAAACAGTTTGCGGAAGATCGAGGGGGATACCAACAGAGATCCAGGAGTCCCATGATGTACCTGAGCCTACCTCGTGCAGCTTGTTCTTCTTCCTGACATGAGCTTTCAGACCAGTTCAAGTCAGAACTGGGACAAAGAGGAAACATCAAATACGGCAATATACAGGAATGGAGTAGACCTTCCATTTCTGGTAACTTGGAGATGGAGGCGTTGGGGGTTTTGGAACCAATTCGATGCATTTGGGCTTATGAAACATCACTGAGGAATAAAGGTCAGAAAACAAAGGTTGGACGGGGTTTTGAGCAACCTGGTCTAGTGGGAGGTGTCCCTGCCATGGCAGGGGGGTTAGAACGAGATGATCTTTACGGTCGCTTCCAGCCCAAACCATTCCATGATTCTCCCTCTCACCTACCCCAGTCTCTCCCTCTTTATAACCCAGAGATGACTCCAACCCACCTTTCATCCTCAGCAGGTGCCTATATCTCTTCTGGGACCTCTACAGGACTTCCCCAGGTGATCTTTTTTTAAATGCTTTGTGCGGATAAAGCACTAGAAGTTGTTTGACAAATTTATTTCTCCTGAACTCGGCCAGCTCTAGGGAGATATTTTCTAAAAATGGAAACGGTTTTTAAAAATACCAATTCGGGTGATTCTTGCTACCACATCCCAACTTCATAGTCCACAGAGTTTTTCAAACATTGCACTTGTTCTGCTTAGTCTGATTTTTCACATTCCACATAAAATATACACCAGGATTCGGAATGACAATAGCTCAACGACTTTTCTGAGAAAAGTCAGGCCCCAATTAAAGTCTCTAGGAGAAATTTCTCATCGCTGGAAGTGGAGGGAAATATTTAAAAAGCACTGGAGGGCATGTATAGTCACAAGTCCTTCAAACACACTGAAATTACCTTACACCAGACATGGAGTGTGCTTGTGACTTTTTTTTGGTCTGTCCCTTTATACTGGCTCCCCAGCTACAGAAAATATTTCCATGTAATATACACATTAGCTTCCAGCAGGGAAATGTAATTACCATAATAAGATTTCTTAAAACTTGGCTTTTATGTTGTCAACTGCATTAAAATTTAAATCCTTTGTCAAGTTCAGAAAATGGGTCTAAGAGTGGAAGAAGAATATACAGTAAAATCAATATTATTAGGAGTGAAACAGACTAAACTGGAGGCAATCATGCCTTTCATTCCATATGAAAAAAAAAAAATGCTGGAAAGTTGTAATAAATTACTTTCATTTTATCTCCTGGTGAATTGCTACAACACCGGTGTCGCTGCGGCAGGATTGCTCTCACCAGAGGAGCCCTTCTCCACCTTGAGTGCTGCACGAAGCTGATAATATTTGCATTTCTTGACAAAGCATCTCAGGCATCACTTGTTCTACAACGTCAACACATGTTTCAAAACCTCTCCTATGGTGTTTTTCCTGGTATCATTTATTATTTAGCCACTCACCCACTGCTTCCTAAATCTTCAGGCCACTTCATCTCAGAACACATCAAATCCTATTGTCTTGGCACTTTCATCTGTTAACGCAAAAGCAAATCTAGCAGAAATACAGGTGCGTCTGTTTTCTCTCTTTAACAGCTTCACTTACGCTCAATCATGGGTCTCCCTGACAGAACGAGCTTCATTTTTTAACGTTTTCTCAGGATACGTTTTAGGAATGGTGAAAACAAAAACAAGTGATGAAAATACCAAGGTTTAAGGGAGGCATTTGGTGCGTTGTTGATCTCAGCCCCATGAAACACAGAGAGCAGTGCCCGATTTTGTGTCCAAACCTTCCTCTGCTCCCACTGCAACACCACACAACCATGCACGGTCTTGCTCGCCCGTTATCACCAGCACAGCCGCGCTTGTGCACGCACGGGTCGCTGCTTTCTGCCTCAGATTAAACTGGAATTTAACGCCATTGCATTTTATGCATTCTGGACCAAATTTCCACACTGACCAGCAAGCTGGAGTGGCGGCAAGGAATTCAGCTCGAGAGCAGCGTGCTACGTCCACCCCGGGACAAGCCCCTTCTTGCCTCTTCTCTCTCGGTAAACACAGCACCTTCACAGCCCTCCCAGGTTTAGGACCATTTATTCCTTCCAAAATCTGAGCCAGTACTGCCAGAAAATGAAGGTGATGCTTTTGTTAACCCTTCCCGTGTTCCTCCCACCGCCTTTGCCGACTAACGAACAACTATTTCCAAATACTGATGGATCAGCTGCAGAGCACTCCATCCCAAAAGGAAATTGCAATAGCTCTGCCTTGAGGGCAAAACCAGACAAGGGCTTGTTGCTAGTGAAGCAGCAAAGCATCCTGCCCATTGCCAAGAGCCCGCGGGATCACAGCGCTGTCTCCCAAAGCCCCTCCGGCAGGAGTCTGGCACCGACCCCACGGCCAGGGGATGGCACCGGGCACTGGAGCGGGACGGCTCATTGAGAAAGAGTTCTTTCTGTTTACCCACAATGAGTAGGCAAAAAGGGAGTGACCACAAGATGACAGAGGCTGAATTATATTTCACCCCTGTAAAAAACTTCTCAGGAGCTGGCGTCCGTGCGGAGGCACGGTTTGTGGGAGCCGGGGGGTTGCTGACACGAGAGCCCCACGCTGCGGGTGAAAGACGCCGCGTGTCTGCCCACCAAGCACACGCAAAAAAGAAGGCTTATTTTAAGCTACAACTTGTTGCGCTTACTCCTTTCCCAAGCAACAGCGACAGAACGTTAATTAACCGGAGAGCAAACACTGCGGTTTTATTAGCAAGCAGAGCTGCTGCTCCAAAGGCAAACCCCAGGAGGCCTCACCACAATCCCTCCGCAAAGCCAGCAAAGCTCACAGCGGGTTTAGGCTCAAAACCTTCACAATAAGAAGCTCCAGAGCAATCCTGAGCCCTGAGCGGCCAGCTCTGGGCAGACCCCGACAGGACCAAGCCGCTGCCTTCTGGGCACGCTGGCCCCCAAGGGAGGAACGTAAATGCAGAATTTTAGGGTCCTCACGTGGAGGAGGACGTGACAGTAAAGATGTTTATGCCATAAAAAAGATTCTAGACAAATCACAGAGATACAGAGGGCTACTGCCGCATTGCTCTTTCCCTTTACACATCTCAAAGTTATAGAAAAGAAGATAAAATAAACACAAACCATTGTCACCAATCTGTAAGATGGGACAATATAACCATCCTTGTCTTCCCTGCAGAACAGTGAGCTACATCAAGACAGAAGTAAAACAAAAAATTATCATTATTTTCTGACATACTTGGAAAATATCGTTCTTCTCTGAGATCATCAGGACCAGCGTTCTCAAAGGACTTTGCATTATACTGATGTTAACTGATTTCCAGGGCAAAACACAAAAAACCTCAGGTGTCACTGCAAATTCCTCAGCACTTCTGCAAATAAACAGCACTAAAAAAATCTTATTCTTAGATGGTATTGTAGGTTTGGTTAAATTTGACTTAATACAGGGACATACAGCTTTTCTAGACAGGAGAATTCCCCTGGTTTTACCCACAAAAATTACAGCCAAGAGAGAATGCAAAAAGCATCCCCACTGAATTCTCCAGGAAAACTCTCAACTGAAATCTGCCGCTCCTGGATTTTAATCCTACAGACTTTTGGAAAATGAAGTGATGGCACAAGAATTCAGAGCTGCCGGCGTTTTGCCCCATAACAAACCCATCTTAAAACAAAATTTTTATTTTATTATTATTATATTTATGATTATTACTCATTATCTTTTATTATTATTATATAATGTTAAAAATCCTTCAGTGAAAAGCTGGCGCTGTATTTTCAATTGCTTTGAGGAAAGCAGGGCTAAACTGATGTCCTGCCCTTTCTCAGGGGTGCGAGGCAGAGTGATTCCCTCTCCCCGTTAAGCACCCGTAAGTGGCTGTGACATTCAGTCAAGATTTTACTGACCCACGAATATTCCCCACGCAGTGACAGATCCCGCTCACTCGGCTGCTGCTCCTGGATCAGGGTAACAACAAACCGGAGCGAGTGAAACACTTCCTGTGTATTTAACTACCCAGTAGAAATGCTGCTTCACTCCTTAAATTCCAGGTGTGTCCTAAAGCTGGTCCTTTCCGTCCCCTCTTTCAAAAAGCCCCAGCACCAGCACTCGCTCAAGGTACAGTCTTAAAAGGAAATTTTCACCCTTGTGCTGCACTCGCTCAATTATTTACCGACACGCTCAAAATACAGCAGCATTGATCACAAATTTGTCATTAAGGCTGACCCGTATTTCGCACTTATCGCAGACGTTCCTGTTCTTTGTCTCCCACCGCCATTTTATAGCACTGACCCTTGGAATATTTTACGAATTTACTAGAATATTCAGTGTTTAGTTCTCCATGTGGGTCCTGCCATGAGTGCGGCTGTTTCCTGGCTGCAGGATTCCAGTCGTAGGCTCCGACATGAAGGTTTTTCCGATAAAAACGCGGTTGAGTTTTAGGTAGCATTGTTTCCTCTACTGACGATGACTACCCGCTGTGCGAAGGCCTCTCTATCCCAGCGTTGCATTCTCTAGAGGTGACACCACAGCAAGACAAAAGGCCAGAGGGTAATTATACTGCTTTTCATTTCCACTGATCTCAAAGCATGGTGTAAAAGACATAAATGCCTCCTACACGTAAGCGTCAGCTCTAAAGGATTACCTGGTAAATACGGAACGAAATACGTTTGGTTATTTTTCCAGGTTTAATATTAGAAGAACTCCTTTCATTTTCTTCTGCAATATTTGTCCTTTTGCAGCTAACCCATTAGCTTGGATCTGATAACAGATCGAGGATTGGATACTTCTACTACAGTAGGGCTGATAAATTTGGAAATACAACCAGAATGATGACGGCCATTTGTTGCCTATATTCTCCTCAACCTTCAGATAAAACTTGACAGGTTTCCAAGCTAAAATAGTTGATCCCAGAAATACCTTATTCTGACTCCCAAATCAAAAAGAAAGGTCTTAACACTCACAACTCCTCACACAAGGGTCTTTGGGGTTTTTCTTTTTAACTAATGTGATGGATAAACTAGAAAAGAGTCCCAGCTTTGAATAATTTGAATAATTTTAATAAGGAGCTGCCTCTTTAGGTATCTGTGTTGGCATTTCCAGCCCCAATTCAAGAAGCCGACGCACAGCGCTGCGATTCCCGGGCAGCTGCTGAAGGAGAAAGCGGAACGTGCCCTGGCACATACGTGGGGAGATCCTACCCACCCGTGAGCACATCAGCCAGAGATATTACTGTCTAACGCACCGTGATGGTCATCATGTTTGCATCCGTAGTCAGACAGATGTTTCTCAGACTTCTTGCACCTGCTCCTCTGCAATTCAGAATTGCTAAACAGCCCCTAAAAATCACGCGCTCTTACAGAGAGGGGGAAAAAAAGAGAATATTCCATCTTCCCAAAGAAACAAAGGTCAATCAGGTTTGCAACGAGGATCGCAAACCTCTTGGTTTTTTACAGTGGGATTCTTTGACTGCGATATCTGGAGGGGATCATCAACAGAAGAATGTTTCTCTTCTGTGGTTACGTTACCATACGGAGTCATTTTCCTCGACACAAAGGGGATTTCTTCTGACAAGATTTGAGCAGAGTAACAGACGTTTGTATCTTTGACAGAAAAGAACCTGAGTTATTTAAAACGCTGCATTACTGATTTTTATTATTTGGCTTCTCATTTGTACCCTTCTAAAACCAAGGCGTGAGCACATTTGTAAAGTCTCTCCAAGAGGACTAAAAGGTCACACTGAAAAGGGTTTCTTTTGGATCTGAAAGTAAGTCAAAGGTAATTATTCCAGATATTTCTCATTCCCTTTAATAACTAATGTCTGTTACAAGGTTACTACTGTCAACGTGCTCAATATGTTCCTATTGTCAAAATAGAGAACTGAAGAAAAAATTAGAATTCCACATTTGGGTAAGGTAGGAAAAAAAAAAGACAAAAATTCAAAATTTGAATTTGAATTGAAGGTTGGAGGAGACCTTCAAGAACTTCAAGTCCTTGCAACATTGCAATTTCTTTACCTCTTGGAATGACTAGGAACGCTGAAAGCGTGGGGTTGATTTTCTCTTCCATTCACAGGTCTTTCCCAAACACGCTAGAGACCCTGTGGAACTACCACACTTCAGATGGGCAGCAGCTTCTAATTCCTGGCTAGGCGAGCGCCAGGAAGAGGAGAACGAAAAAGGGAAAAACAGCAACCATGAAACAACACCGTGTAAGAAAAAAATAAGAGAGCTAGTCCCTTTATTGACTTTTCTGGTACTGATGTGAAAAGATCTAGTGAATTAAGAAGGACGACTCTGGAAGGCAAACTGCGTGTCTTGGGGGGAGTACACAACAGCATAAAGCCCCTTGCTCAGAGTAAATTTTCTCTAACTTGGGGGGGAACAGGGACAGAGTCGCTTCACATGCCCCGAAAAGCTCACGCAGCTTCTCCAGCCACTGGCGTGGTGCTGCTGATGAACTCTTCCATGGACTGAACAGACCCTGGGGTCTGCAACTGGCGTGTCCACAGGCACAGTAAGCCATTTCACAAGAGCTGGGGATGCTCAGCACTTCTGGAAATGGTAACTAGACACAACTCACTTTTTTCAGAAGAGACAAAAAAAACCCATCTCTAATTTTCCTGAATCTATTCTTTTAAACATGAGGTTTAATATTGCTTAGAAACCTCCATGCAGCAAATCATGTACGCAAATTATTCCATAAACACTAACCTCTAGTAACATCCTCCCTACCTTCTTTTTCACGTGTAGGACATTGAAAGACAGATTTAGATTCACACTAGCAAACTCCATTTGAATTTCCAATCAGACACAGTGCCAAGGTTTCTGCAGTTTTATGCGTTCAAGCGTTTCTAACGTTATGTGTGCTTTAGACGACTTTAGGAAGAAAGATGGAGTGCAAAGTAATAAAAGGAAAATCTTTGCTGCAGCTCCCAACTTCATGCTTGAACAGACTCCAAAACGTAGAAGGCTTCGCCTTGTCTTAAAGTAGGAAAAAGCATTTTAAATAAGCTTCTGAACTGTCCAGCTTCCATCTCCTCCACCCAAAGCAGGCTCCAAAGGTTACCAGGCTCCGAGCTGCACGGTCGCTGCCAGGAAGCTTTATAACCACATGTGTTTTTCCCACATCTGTTGCTCTGCAGCCTGTGGACTGGATGCATGGCCATGGCAAAGGGCAAGCAGCATCTGCTGGGCCAGATTTGCTGGGTAAAGAGGGAAGCGCTGTGGTTTATGCAGATCCAGATGAGCATCTCTCCACCCATGGGTGAGCATTTTCACCCACCCGTCTCTGAATATTTATGGCTGCAAGGCGCAGCTGCACTGGAGCCGGCGTGTCTGCGCCGGCTCACCCTGAACATCCCCCAGGACTTCGCCTCGTCTGTTTTATTCACGCCTCAAAGAGGACACGCTACTCAAAATGCAAGTCGATTTGTATTAAACACTTGTACAGCCTCGGTTCCCGGGGTGTGAAATAGCTGCAGCTTCACCCTGCAGACCCTATTCCGAACCTCAGGACCTGCAGCACACAGTAATTCAATAAGCTGCCAAGAGGCGTTCAGGAGAGCTGGGAACGTGGATTTCCCGCGTCTCCAGTGGCTCTGACTGAGGTTCTGTGACAGCACAGAAAGGGACGGAGATGCCCATCCACAGAGAGCAGTACGCAGGTGGCTGCAGAGCAAGACTGCGTGGATGTAACGCAGATTCTTTACCCCTAAAACCTGCTTGATTTCCAGGCAGCTTGTTTCCAGAGCACCGCTGCAAACGCAGGAGTGTAAATGTCTCCAAGGAGGAACGAGCCGTTCCTTCCAGAGCTCTGATTCTACACGTCATTCAACACACACCATCTCCGCTGCCTCCCCTGGCACCCCACCGCTGGTGTTCCCATAACAGCAGAGGAGATGGCTCCGCCGGCGCTCGCTCCTTTACAACCCAAGCAGCAAAGGGGAACCAGATCTGCTAAAATACTTCCAACGTCTTCAAGGACCAGATTCTTACCCAAGAACTCAGTCTTGCAGAGCGCAAAATACATCTGCAGTAAATCTTCTAGTCATCCAATACCCATTTAAAGTTGGTGGGTTTTTTTTAATTAATGAAAACATAAGCTTATAAAAGCCAAATAAAAAAAGTCAATGCAAAGCGTCTAAAAATGAGGCAAAAAAAAAAAAAAGAGAGACTCTCAAGTTTTGTAGCCCTTAATTTCCCCTGAATCACAGTGAGCTTTACATATTTAATTCCATCAAGAAGTTCTGCCACTCTCTGTGTCATCTGCCATGTGGAATAGCACGGTGTACAGCACCACCGTGATGCTCACAGCATTGGACAGACAGACAGAAATCATGCCCTACGTGACGAGCTGTAGGGCTCCAACATAAGCGGTAAAACAATGAAGGATATTTGCAATAGAAATACAAACGAAAGAAATCCTAGTAGAGGTAATTGGAAATTCAGCAAGGAAAACAGCTCATACCTGCTCAAAGAATCTTGCTCTCCCATAAAGGTTTGAGATTTCTTCCAAGAGCTAACGCGTCTTGACAAAAGGTCTGTCCAATTGGTCAAATGCCCACAGACTGCAGAGTTAATTATGTACCAGTTTACTTCATTATTCAGCCGTTTATTAACCACATCAGCCCTAGAAAATATGGCAAGGGCTCTTTTTCAGACATGTTATTCTTTACTTGAATGAAACAAACCAAGCAACTTCTTTCTCATTGTGTTTACTTGTATTTATTAAAGGAAATAATAATAGAATCACAGGAATGGTTTGGGTTGGGAGGGATCTTAAAGATCATCTGGTTCCATCCCCCTGCCATGGCAGGGACACCTCCCACTAGACCAGGTTGCTCCAAGCCCCGTCCAACCTGGCCTTGAACACATCCAGGGATGGAGCATCCACAGCTTCCCTGGGCAACCTGGGCCAGGGTCTCATCACCCTCACAGGGAAGAACTTCTTAGTTCCATCCAATCTAAATCTTCCCTCTTCCATTTGGAAGCCATCACCCCTCATCCTATCACCGCAAACCCTTGTAAAAAGTCCCTCCCCAGCTTTCCTGTGGCCCTCCTTCAGACACCAGAAGGCCATAAGAAGGTCTCCCTGGAGCCTTCAGTTCTCCGGGCTGAAGAAGCCCAACTCTCTCAGCCTGGCCTCCCAGCAGAGGGCTTCCAGTCCTCGGATCATCTTCATGGCCCTCCTCTGGACCCACTCCAACACGTCCTTCTTAATGGTACCACAGCAGATACTTCAAAAACGTTTCACAACACAAGCAAAAATATACCCTGATGGGAAGTATCTTATAAGGACACACTTTTTTCCATGTAGTAGAACAAGTGAAAAGAGCCATTCATAAGCCCAATCACCCCCTCCAACACCCAAGAAAATCCAGGAGATGACGGGTTTGAGGTTGTAGCAAGAGTGACTGTCGCTAGGTCAGGCTCATACTGTGCCGTGTTCTCTCCCCACAGCCAGCTTTGATACGGGAACGCGGGTACCCAAGGGGAACACAGGCTTGCTCTGCTCCTTATCGCAGTGACCTTTCAATTGCTCAGCACTCTGATTAGCTGCTCATAGCAAAAGAGCCATAAAAATATTGTCACATCTCGGTGACAAGACCAGAGAGGTCTGAGCAGACCATCAAGCCCTGAAAAATCATCATCTAGATGATGCATTAGACTGCTAATGGTTTAGACGTGTAAAGGGGAAAAAACCCTGGTAACGTAAGCAGAAAATGGCACGTGGAGTTTATTTCCTAACAAGAAACGTCGTAACCAATTCTCAGGCTGCTTATGGAGAAAGGTTAGCCTGGCCTCAGGTGCATTTGCTGACAAAAAACATCAGCAGGTCAAAGAAGCGCCAGCTGATCAGCACGCTTCGCCCTCAGCCTGATCCCACCATCAGCCCTCATGCTGCCACCCAGGACTTCAAACAGCCCGGAGGGTGCTGCAGGAGCACCCACAGCTCAGCTGGCATGGCAGGAGTGTCCCGGTGCTCCGGTTTGGAGTCACGTTGTTGTGGTTTTGGGACTACAGCAGCTAGTTGGAAGAGTCCTTTCTTTCAAGGTGTTCAATACCACTCCTCGCTGGTCCAGACCCAGAAGACACCGAGGCCTCTTCATGCAAAAGATTCACATTTTCCCAAAATATAAAAACAAAACTCGAGGTGCAATCACAGCTAGCTAAAGCCCAACTATCTCCTGTACAGAAGGACAGAGTACAATGTTGGATGAGAATCACAAAATGGTAGAATCATTTTAGTTGGAAAAGATCTTTAAGATCATCAAGACCAACCATTCCCCCAGCACTGCCAGGGCACCACTAACCCATGTCCCTCAGCACCACATCTCCACGGCTTGGAAACCCCTCCAGGGATGGGGACTCCACCACTGCCCTGCCCAGCCTGGGACAGCCCTTCAAGCCCTTGCAGGGAAGACCTTTTTCCTCATGTCCAACTTAAACCTCCTCTGGCACAACTGGGAACCGTTTCCTCTTGTCCTGTTGCTTGTTCCTTGGGAGGGCAGACCAACCTCCACCTCACTACCATGCTCTGTGCTGGCAAACAAGGGATGAGAGAAGAAGTTTTCAGATGAGCTATCAAGTGTGAAAAACCCTCTGGCTGAGAGCTGTGTCTGGGAAGGGAAACAGTCCCTCTGTACCTACCAAAACTGAGGGAAAATGCTCATTCCTCAGGTATGCCACACGCAAAATGGGAATAAACAAATAACATTTCACCAAGTATTGCAATATTCATTCATCCCTCATGTTAGCTGAGCTAATTAATAATATGAGTTACTGAGAGCAATTCCCCAACAGGATTACTGCTGAATTATGAGAGTAATTGCTCATCAGGACTTTATTTAGCTCAAACTTCTTCTCTGGCAAGGAATTCTATGAGCTGCTTGCCCTAAGCTTCAGTCACACGGTTGTTTCAGGGTGAGTTATTTCTGGCCTAGGTAACTCCACGCTTCCTCAGGGAGCAAACACACCAAGCAGTCATTTCATTTTCCTTGCACTCGCCCATGCCACAAAAACCTTTGTCGTTTCCTTGGTCACGCTGTCCTAGAATCGATCCTGAACGTGCACCAGTAACAAGCACAGAGCACGTGCTCCAGGCCGATGGGAGATCATCTGCTCCAACAGGAGTTAAGCCAAGTTGATGCAGTCCAGGAGAATGTTCAAGGTTGTCTGGGACCCCAAATAAAACTTTTACACGGGGCTCGGTTACATAAAAACTCACTGATGGATTTGGACAGATCCCCAGAAGCATGAGAGGCCTTGATGTGACCCTTGGAGGAGTTCGTTTCCCAAAGTATTTTTTATTTCTTTGAAATGCCTTTTTAACAGCAAAATGCCGGGTAGCAGAACTATTGCTCCGAGAAGACTGATTTTTCTGTTTTGGATTTTGTTATTCAGTTTGGGAGGCTTCGACACATGAAACCAAGTAAGATCTCACAACAGAGAAAGCCATAGACATAAAAGCTCCGATTTTCCGGGCTTTTATTTCCATTTTTTAATTTTTTTTCACTGCAGGTGAGGTAACCACCACATGATTTGTACATCTGAACATTTCTTGGGCTTAAATTCTCAGGACACATTTGATTTGTACCAAATGTGGCCTGTTTGATAAACCAAATCCTACTGCTTGTACTCATCAAATTACATTAAATTAGCCTAATTACCCTGAAATGAACCTAAATCTGTACAGATTAGCTAACCTGAAACAGCTATCATCTCATGGAATTAGACTTCAGCCTAGGACCTGCCAAACTCCTTCTGCACAGCCCAATGAGCCCCCACCCATCCTGGGGATGACCCACAACGGAGAACGTGGCTGTTGGAGCTGCACAGTTGGTGTTCCTACAGGCTGAGTGGATGGATGGAGGATAACCTGGAGTACGCAACAGCTTCACTCGAGGGAGGTGATTCTCCCCCTCTACTCTGCCCTGGTGAGACCCTCACCTGGAGCACAGCATCCAGCTCTGGAGCCCCAGCACAAGAGGGACATAGACCTGTTGGAGACGTCCTGAGGGGGCCATGAAGATGATCCGTTGGCTGGAACCTCTCTCCTACAAGGCCAGGCTGAGAGAGTTGGGGTGTTCAACAGACCTCATTGTGGCCTTCTAGTATCTGAAGAGGGCCTAAAGAAAGCTGGGGAGGGACTTTTTACAAGGGCTTGTAGTGATAGGATGAGGGGTGATGGCTTCCAAATGGAAGAGGGAAGATGTAGATTAGAAATGAGGAGGAAGTTCTTCACCTTGAGGGTGGTGAGATACTGGCCCAGGTTGCCCAGGGAAGCTGTGGATGCTCCATCCCTGGAGGTGTTCAAGGCCAGGCTGGACGGGGCTTTGAGCAACCTGGTCTAGTGGGAGGTGTCCCTGCCATGGCAGGGGGTTGGAACTAGATGATCTTTGAAGTCCCTTCCAACCCAAACCATTCTATGGTTCTATGATTCTAAGAACCACCAGCAAGCAGCTCCTATCACAAGTGTATTGCCACCAGGCAGAGCCCATCAATGGCTAGAAGATCTCAGGAGCACAGGAGAATCCCAGCTGTGCTCTCTGCTGCGTGTTTGATGCAGTACAAGCAGTTTTGCAGCCATAAACCCAGACAAATTTCCATCCGACTGGAAGGGAGCTTTGCTTTGCAGCGTACTCTGCCTCCCTCTCCTGGCCTGTTCCCAGGCGTTGTATACATCCAAAACTTTGGTGCAAAGTTACATGAAAGCAGCATTAGCCAGATCAGGGTATTTGTCCACTCAAGATGCCCAAAGCCTACGGATCAGAACCGTGGAGCCCCGAGGAAATCCTTTCCGTCATTAACCTACCGACCCCGCGCCAAGACTTGCAAAAACTGCTTTTGCCATGGCCTGTAACAAACGCCCAACAAAAGGAAGGCACCAGACAAGCCAAGGCACCAATAATCCCTGGTTAAGATCACGAGCACAGGTATCAAAGCCTAACAATTTCTACTCAGCCTTTCTTAAAAGAAACAATTACAATCACACCCTCTCATTAATCATTTTAAACTTACTACAAAGTGCACTTCCCAAGGGAAAGAAGCGGGGGGAAGTATCAATCTTAAGCCATGATTCCCTAATTCAATCAACAAGAGCAAAAGCAGCAAATCTCAAGTGAAACATTATCAAGCTCAACGGAAGTAAAGCATAACCAAATCCCTCCCTCCACGGGGAAACCGTGGCTTTCCTGGAGCACCGTCAATCGGCACTGGGGCATTCCCAGGGAACTGGGGCCAACTGGGTTATAAAAGCTGTAAGGGAAGGGGAGAAAAAAGTAAAAACAACTGTTGTACTAAGAAGGCAAAGCAGCAGCTCCAGCTTGTGTTTGTGTTTTCACGTGCAGAAACGTAAATCTACACTTAATTGCTGGCAATATTTGGAGTATCAGACTTCTAGGTGTATGCAGAATACAGCAAAGTGCTCAAGATAATTACCATTAGATGCAATTAGATTCGTGAGAATCGCATTTGTATTTTAAACTTCCCTCCGTGTACTTTGTTTTGTGGAGATTATGTTGTCTTTGGTTTTTCCCACATGCTGACCAAGGGATATTAAACGGCAGGAAGACCCTCGTGAAACAACGGCAGTCATTTTGACCACCTCTGATTCTGAGGAATATCAAATTTTAAATAAAAATGCAGAACTTCATGGAAAAATCTCATTTCTGAAATGCTTTTTCTTTTATACGTGTGTATAAACCTTTACGGGAGTTAATCCAATTTAACCAACTGTGAATGTTAAATTATCCTTCTACGGTTCATTTACACTTTGCCCTGAAGATAAAAGCTTTTTTTCTACCTGCAAAAGCAGCATTTTGCTGTTTACAGAAAACAAATCCCAGCTTATAAGTATCAGCTCCCTGAATTGGTAACTCTTGATGTATTTGCTGGACTTACCATGTTATTTACTGAAGCCCTGGCTCTTGGTGGGGGAAGCAAGAAAACCTCAGCTTTCAGCTAAGAAACTCCATCTATTGATTGATAGATAGACAGATAGATAGACAGATAGATAGGTAGATAGATAGACAGATAGATGATTGATTGATAGATAGATAGATAGATAGATAGATAGATAGATAGATAGATGATAGATAGACCAACTGACCTGTTTACAAACAGAAATCAAAGCCCAAAAAGTCTTTTTCCTACTTTTTTTAAAGCAACCAGCTCAGCTGGGGCTGCCCATCCCAGCAGCCCGACTCCAAGCCATACGAGTTTGACGCTGGCCCGTTGGTTTTCAGGTCAGTATGGTATCAGCTCATTAACAAACACACAGTGAATTGAAAAATAAGCTTGTGAAAACCAAACCAGTCTCCGTTCTGCAGAAGGCGACTGAAAAGGTGGCCAAGCTGAACATCAAAACTAAAGGAAGGGGAAAAACCCCCAAGGTCTGTGTTTCTTTGAGAACATTTGTGCTATCTCTCAGAATACATCACAAAAAAACAGAATTTCTTTTTTTTTTTGCCAAACCTTCTTTTACTTAAAAACAGGCGCTTGCTGGGAAATCAGGCTGCGGCAGGAGACACCAGCACAGCCACCACCGGGGGTCAGCACCACTGCACAAAGGACATTCATTTTGAAAACAGCAGCTCTTCTAGAAAAGCAGAATTATTCGGGTTGTGGACACCGGTCATCGCCATGTGCAGACTGATGGAGAACCTTCTCTGAGAGAGGGGCTGGATTGCTCGGTGGCATTTTTTAACAGTCATGGATAGAGGTCTTTTTTAGGAAGCCCTTTGCCATTGTTACCTGCCCGCGGGTGAAAGGACAAGGAGGGAGCTCAATTCCTTTGCAAACATAAAAATGACCAATTGATTTAACTGGAATCTTCCCAGATGAACCAGACCCCTTCAAGCACACTGTGCTGGAGATCTCTCACGCCGCAGGGAAGATCAGACAAGTCTCTGGGCAACCTGCGACTGCAATACTTGGGGAAGCTGAAAACCTTGTTAAGAGCTGCTGGAAGGAGCATCCCCAGGAAACGCCCGGAAAGACTTTGCTACCTCTGGACGAGGAGGTGACTTTGCAGACAGACTGTCATTCACGCAGAGGGCGAATCTGCATGGCACGGGCAGGGGAAATCCCTCAGCTAATGAGAGTGTTGACAGCTCTGCCTGTAGTGGCTGGGAAATAAGGATAGAAAGAGCAAATTGACCTTCCCGGAGCTCTGCGCTGCCCCAGCCAGGTCATTCTTCATATTTCCAATTCATTTAAGTGCCTTTGCAGCGCACTGCAAAGCTTACAGGACACCCAGGAAACCATTAAACCCTCACTGAAGGCATCTAGAAATTACCCGTCCACTCCCAGTTAAGCACACAAATACCGGTTATCACAGAAACACGAGATCTTTGTGTGAGACGTTTGTCAAAGCAGCCTTGAACACTGACAGAGAAACACGGACCAACGAAACCACAGGATCCCCCCGTGCTGGGGAGATGTCGGCAGGGTTGGGGAGGTATGTGGGATTTGTGCTGCTGTCCTCTGCCTGGGCAACCTGTGTCTGGAACAAACAGCAGTTACCTGTAACTGCCAGTGCCTCCAGCCAGAGCTGTGCTTGGACCAGGCACTGCAGAAGATGGAACTGGGCTCTGGAGCGGCAGTCTGCACAACCAAATTCCACCCAGTGGCCTGGGGCAGATGGAGAGCGGGATGGAGAGCGGTTCCTGGGGGTCCAGCAGCCTTGCTCTCCTTGCTGCGCCCAGCTCAGGCCCAGCTCATGCTCAGAGGAAGGGCAGAGCTGCCCCTTCGTCCTCTCCCCTCGCTGGCTGTGCAGAACCGAACAGCCCAGCGCTGCGGGAAGCGCTGGCATGGCCCGATGCTCCGCAGGCTCTTGCGCTCCCCGCTCTCTGCTTGCCCTGTCCCGCAGTCTCTGCGCTCAGCAATCCTCAGGGCTCTTTCTGGCGGAGCTGAGGCCAAGCGGTTTCGTTTTGCAGGCAGGAAAGAGCACGCTGTGCCTCGGGTTTAGCCTGCAAAGCCACGCTAACAATAAGCACCTCTGCAAGACAACCTGGAGAGGCAGGAACCATTTCCACCCGTGCAGAAACGCTGCAGGCAGAATGAAGTCTCATTTTGCTGCAAGCTCCGCGTACGCTCTGAGCATCAGGAGCCTTTTCTTTTGCCAAGCCTTTACAGACACGCTCTGGTTTTCCTGAAATTCAGGAATAACAGTGGGTTGGGTGCACCCAGGGCAGAACACAGGGTGCTGCGGCCCGCAGGGACAAGGGTGCTTGGTCCCTGCAACCCAGACCCAGCAGTGGCTCGTGGCCTGACAGCCGCTGGTGGGTGTCAAGCACTTGTCCAGGAGATGATGCAGCATCACTGCATGGCCTGCGCAACTGGGCGACCAGGAGAAAAGGAATAGTAGAAATATAGATAAATTTGATTACCTGGAATTCACTCTTGACACGACAGGAAAAAAGGAATAGGAGGAATACAAATTAAATTTGATTACCTGGAACTTACTCTCCACACGACAGGGAAAAAGGAATAGGAGAAATACAAATAACTGTAATTACCTGGAACTTCCTCTCAGCACAACGGGCAGCGAAGCCCCGTGGGCAGAGCAGCACCAACACAGCTCGTACCGGGACGAATGAATTGCACAATGAACCAGGCTGGTTCATTTTGCACAATGAACTCGCTCCAAGGTCACCAGCTCCCGCTGCTTCACTGCGGGCTGTTAAAAAGTGCCTTTTACATCAGGTCTTAGAGAATGATACAGCAAAAATGGTGTATCAGCTGATAGCACAGTCCTCATTTGCAACCCGCCACCCCTGGGTCACAGCAGTATTTTCTTTCTCTTCAGCAGAAAAAATGTCGGTTTCTTTATCTTAACCTGTTTTCTCTTTGCACTTGCATTCCCCAAACGAATGGAATCCAGTTTCCCCATCTCATACAGCTCCATATATTTTATTTCATTCAAAGCCAGGGTAATATGTGGATGTTTCGAGTATCGTGTTTTGGCTCTGTAGGAACGTTCTGGTTTGGAAAGGCTCCAACATTTTTAATGTCGTCGTCGCATTAGCAGGATGATAAAGCACAGAGGCAAAACCTCAGCCTTGCTCAACTGACGTCCAAGTTAAAATGCTGATGGCTTGAATATGTCCTGGTAAAATATTTCCATTATTGCATATCAGAATTTAGGCAACTTGAAAATATCCACTTGTACAATTCCCAACTAGCTATATCTAAAAACCGCCAGCTTCCATGACCTAGGAGAAGCCATAGTAAAGGCAAATACCTCGCTTAATGCCTTTCCTTCCACTTTCCCTTTAACAAGGCACGGCTGCTAGAATTGCTTCAAAGGCCTCCAAAGAAAGAAAGGATAACTAATTTGTGTTTGTAGCTGCAAATCTAATCATATGCATGTTTTCTGTTCATTATTTTGGTGTCAGAAAAACACGACGGTTGCTTTCAATTGCAAGGAATTATTATGTCCTTACACTTTGCTATTCATGAATATTAATTGACAAAACCACATTTGTCTGTCAGGAGTGCAGATGAACACTACCTGTAATCTAATCAGGAGTAAATCAGCTGGCAAGTGGTTACTACACAGATGCTGCAATAATTAAGTCTCTCTATTGAGATGACAGGGAACAATTTAGATTTAATTTACGCAAAGAAAAATATTTTTAATATTTTCTTTCTGTTTTCTGTGGCTGGGTTTTTCTTGCCAGATACTTAATGGCATAAGGCTGTCCCAATATTTTGGAAGACCTTTTCCTCTCAGCTTGAAGAATAAACCCCTCCTGCTGCGTACTATAGATACAGGTACGTACAGTTAATTCCATAGTTACTAGCACGCCCACAATCCCTGTCCCCTCCTCCCTCTAGTGTGACTCCGCGCTGGTCTGGTTTTGAGCAGATGAGCCACGTCTACGTGGATTCAGCCAGCACAAGGGACTCTCCCGTGGGGCAGAAGTGACAGAGGAGTCACCTGGCCGTGGGGAGGGTGGGAAGCTGACCCCCAGCACTGGGCATCTTGCTCAGCTCCCAGCTGCTGCTACGTGTTTGATCAGAGCCCAGAAGCCCAGAGCACTACTCTGGGCAGCAAAGCACCAGATCCAGCAATGGAAATGTGGATTTAGCTGCAGTCTAAGTCCAGCTTTCCCCACTTCTGTAATACCCAGACACCCGACATGCTTGGCTTTTATGCTCCGTCCTTGGAGGTGTTCAAGGCCAGGTTGGACGAGGCTTTGAGCAACCTGGTCTAGTGGGAGGTGTTCCTGCCATGGCAGGAGTTGGAACTAGATCTATCTTTGAGGTCTCTTCTAACCCAAACCATTCTGTGATTCTATGATCATATACTGGTTTTCTCCCCTCTTCCAAGCAGGTATAATGCATCACCCTCAGGACACAACCTTCTAGTTGGCCATTAGAAACACCTAAGCTCTGCTGTAGGACACCCCTGACCCATCATCTCAGCCACATACCGCAATCCCCAGGAGTTTTTCAAGCCTGAAAAGAACCAAACCAGGAAAACCACTCAGATCACAAACCCTCCAATCTGTTACACTGGTTTTGCTCACTGAAGCATGGTCTCCACTGATTTCTCATGCACTTCACATTAGCATTTCTAGTCAGTCATTGTCTTTTGTCCCCTGCCCTTCAGAGCAGCACCCCCAGGTCACCTCTAGCTTCCCCAGCAAGTCGCAATAAAACAGTATTTGTGTGATAAAGGAGAACTTTGTAAAGCCATAAAAGGTGTGAGCAGCAAGTGAACTCCATCCAGCAGGCACTGATGGCTGCTCTCCTCCTGGGGAGCACAGCGCTACCTGACAAAGTGAGAGAGAGATAAATGCCACTTGTTTTTTACCCCTAGTAACGGCTCACTCCACTGGATGGAAAAGAAAAATATTAGTGACCTTATCACAGAATCACAGAACGGTTTGAGTTGGAAAGGACCATAAAGATCATCTCGTTCCAACCCCCTGTCATGCAGGGACACCTCCCACTAGACCAGGTTGCTCAAAGCCCCGTCCAACCTGGCCTTGAACACCTCCAGGGATGGAGCATCCACAGCCCCCCTGGGCAACCTGGGCCATATCTTCCCATATCATTTCTGTGGTCCCTTAATCTGTTGAGCCCAGGCAGGAGCACAGCATCTGCCACAGTGGGATTTACTTACTGCTTATCTGGGGGGGAGGTAAATGACTTCTCCTAGTGCTGGAGCTGGCCCCAGAGAGAGGTGGATTATCCTGTTTTCCCCTAAAACACAAAACTCAGAGGGCTTTTGGAGTACTTTGTTCCTGATACATTTCTTGTCCTCTAAGAAAAACAGGGGTTTGGTTTCGATAGACGTGACACCTCTTTCTACACCCACACACACACAGTTATTTAGCATGACCCTATCGTGTGCGGGAAGCTGGCAGGGATCTCATCTACATGCCTCAAGCACCACAGCGATGAGCACAGAGGGTTATGCTGGTTGGTTTCAAGCTGCCAAAGCCTGCCATCATTCCAGGACAGAAACCCAGATCACAGAATCACAGGATCATTATGGCTGGAAAGGACCCCCAGGGTCATCAAGTCCAACCTTTGTCCTAGCGTCTCTCTAATCACTACACCATATCCTCAAGCGCCGCATGATAGGTCCACCCTGAGGGAACAGAAACCTTCAAGGGCAGGCAGATTTAGCTAAAGGGAAAAAACAACATTCCCACCCTTGCCATTGAATTTCTATGAACTAACAGTCAGGCCCTAATTTTGCAACACTGCAGTAAATAATTCTCTATTCCAGGTTTCCAACCAGCACTCCATCAGCTTCTGGTACCTGCACTGAGCATCACAAGTCTATTGCCCAGGAGGAGCAGGATCTTGCAAACCACTGAATTCATCTCACCTCCCTCACCGGACACCTCCTGCTTCTTATTTCCCCAAAGCCAGGAACCCCGACCTCGCCTGCGGCACGCTGATTACACAAGACTGCAGTCATCATCTTTGGAAGCAAAGCCTCGTTGCCACACATTGTCTTGTCCTGGGAGAGCGAATGAAACAACTTGTTCCCATGAAAAATTTATGACTGACTAATGCACGTAGGAAACCTAATGCACTAAGTACCAAGGAACGCGATTCCAGCCCTGGTTCCGTGTGGTCCCAAACAAACTGATCCAAGCAAATTTTATGCTGACTGTTTTCTCTTGCTGCCCATGGGAAGAAGGAAGAGCTGTCACTACAGGTTTGCTTCAACACTCTCGTAGCTGGAGCCTGAGCTCACTGAAGTGTTGTACTTAAGGAAACCCAGGGCCAGAAAGGATCGTAGCTTTGATGTGAACCCATTAAATCATCTTTCACAATACATATTGTAGCAGAAAAGAAGAGAGGGACATGGCTCCCAAAGTGCCTGGAGGGCACCACAAACCTCAGCTTTTGGGAAGAAGGTGAAACTACCACCTCTGCTCTGCTTCAGCTCCAGGTAAAAGGTCTGAAACCAGATCCTGTTTGGTTGGCATTTAATTAAATCATGGAAAAACACACAAGGGACTAAAGGACAAAAAAATATGAGAGCACAGATGGTAAATGTTCAGCTCCTCAGCCTCATTTTGAAAGGTCAGAGATCTCCTTCAACATCTTATGAGAGGCGGAGATTTTTCCATAAATTCTCCCCCAATTACCTGATGCACACTTCAGATCAGCAATGATATTAATGAAGTTTATTTAACAGAAGACCTTCATAAAGGCCGGTAGTGATAGGATGAGGGATAATGGTTTGAAACTGCAAGAAGGGAGGTTTAGATTGGAAATTAGGAAGAAATTCTTCACTCTGAGGGTGGTGAGACACTGGCACAGGTTGCCCAGGGAAGCTGTGGATGCCCCATCCCTGGAGGTGTTCAAGGCCAGGTTGGACGGGGCTTGGAGCAACCTGGTCTAGTGGGAGGTGTCCCTGCCATGGCAGGGGGGTGGAACAAGATGATCTTTGAGGTCCCTTCCAACCCAAACCCTTCTGTGACTCTATGACTTGGCTATAAAGGAGTTATTGGGCAGAGAACTGTCTCCCATGGAAACGTGGTAAGTTACAGGCAAACATTGATCCATGGGTTTACTTTAAAAGCCCTCCCTGCTCTGCTCTGATTCTGCTCCTTTATTAAGCTCTCAGTGCCGGGTTTCCCTTGGACCTGACTTGTGCAAGGGCCAAATTACTCCTTGGCCAGAGCATCAACACGAACAGCAGCACCTTCGCTACCCTCCAAGGTGCTTCCCTCTCAGCTCTGAACCCTGCTCGTGGTTTCCCCCTTCTCTGCTGACACTTGAAAACTCCTTTTGCTGCTAGAATTTTCCTGCTGCAAAGAAGCAAGGGCCAGGTTGGGGGGGGAGTGGTTGCCCCAAGGGGAGGTGAAAACATTGTAAAAGGAAAACTTGGACATGGCTCGGGAGAGGAGCAAGGTTCAGGTCCCCAGGAGACTGGTTGCTCCTTGTGCTCACCGCAGCTTGAGGTGGGAGATGACTTGTCCAGCGTGTTCTGCCACGAGAGGACCACTACGCTGTATCACAGCCCAACATTTTGTCCAAGTACTGTTCAGTGTCAAGAACACATCTCCCCCCTCCTTTCACCTACTCAGGGAAGCACTTGCTGTTGCAGAGAAGGTGCTGAAGGGAACATTTATTATTTTGAAGTCTGAAGATAAAGTTTTGCTCCAAAAAAAGGAAAACCTTAAAGTGGCAGGATACCTCTGTACAAACAGATCATTACAACCTGTAATTCATCAGAGCTCTAGGTCTGGTGCACAGTTCAAGGCACATTTTATTCAGATTCAAGACACATCAGATTTGCAATCTTTTTTTTAAGCTCCTGAGGAGAACTTCACCCAAATCAGAGGTACATAGCAATTTGTTTGTTTGTTTAAAAGCCATATTACTTAAAAACCAGACGAAGGAATCCTATGTTGCATATCCTGTTCTGTTTGCAGTAAGATGCTAGACCAGATGAGATCCTCAGGGATTTCACGCTGCAGGACAAATACGCTGCATAGGTAAAACCACATCTCTCCTACCTCCAATTCCACTTGAGGGAAACTGAATCAAGAGCTAAACTACACATCTAGGTGGAAAAGGCAAAAGCTTTGACCCACATTACATTAATTTCCACAGAAGAACTCCTACGAACTTTGCATCACGTCCTTAAATCCAAACTCACAGACACATCCCCTCAGAGTGGGATACAAAACACACATACTGGATAATATGTAATTGAAAGATAACAGAGAAAAATTTCACTGCAACATCTTAAAGTCTGGATGGTTTTCAAATTACTTGAGCTTTCTTGTTCATTCTGGTCCTATCTTGAACAGAGTTCCTTATTTCATAACCAATGGAAAATTAACTGGCAAGATATAAAACCATCGTGAGCCTATCAAAACAGCAGCATCCGTGAGCCAAAGAATTGATGGAAAATGACAATTAATCTAATGGAGCAGTGAGTCAGGGAGTATACACGGTGGTAACTCCAGAAAACTGCATCATGCCCAGTAAGTTGCTTGGAATTTGCCCACATATAAAGTGGGTGATTTCTCTGCTAAGCCCAACTCTTCATGAGAGCCCTCACCTCTCCTCGAGACCAGGTCTTGCTCCAACTATTCAATACTTCATGGGAGGGCAGAGGGAAAATACCCTTCAAGTTCCTAGTGTCACTCCTTTTTAAGTTTGGCAGTGCCAATCAGAAATCTTTCAAACCCATTTTTAATTCAGAAACTGCCAAATGCGGAAAAAAAACCCTAGAACCATTTTGGTATTAGCAAAACGCACAGTGCCAGACTCAAATCCACGCTCCAAACAAGAAAGATCCCCCAGAACTGCCTGGTGAGCAGAACTTCTAGCTAAGATTGGGAAAACTGAGGACTGGGTTATAAAGGGTTATAAACTTTCTCGGGTACTGCTTCTGGAAGTCACCAGCCTTGTAGTTAGGCTGGACCAGGTGAAAACCCACCCAACCTGCGCAGCTTGCCCATGAAACAAAACCCTTCTTCTCTGGGCAATGCCCAACAGGAACTGCGCTCCCTCTTTGGACAGTACACTCGCTTGAAAGGTGACCGCAGCCCCAGGACAGATCTTTCAGATATCAGGTGAATTTAATGCCTGCACTGCAAGGATTTACTGCCTTGGGAAACAGGAGCTTTGCCTTCCAACCTGAGCTATTTATTCTGCTCAGTGCAACTAAAATCCCCAGGTAACTGCAAGGAACGCATCCCAGCAAGCGGATTGATTGATTTACAGCCAACTTGGTATGGTAAATAGCAACAGTACGAATAGGAAGAGCATCCTAGGTGACGTACAAGTGAACAGTGCTTCAGAGGTTAAAGAAAGACCAAGTACTTGTGCAAAGGGCAAACCAGCTTTGGAGCACGGCTCCCGTGTGACAACATGCTCTTCAGGCTAACGCTGTGATTACCATCCTATGTCCCAGGGTATTATGCAAATCTACATAAACTATGCATGAACAATCAGCCAATCATGCAGAATTGGCTGCACAACAACCTTTTCAAGTCTTCCATCAAATGGGAAGACATGCAGCTGGCAGGAGAAAAGTAAACGTCCAAGACATTCCGTATTTGTTTTTCAGAAGACCTTACTGGAGAGCAGCACCAAGCGAGAGGGACACACGTGTGCCATGGGGTGCCACCAACCCTCCACTCTGCCCCAAGGCAGATACCACTACACAAAAGCTCAGGCATCATCTGTAAGCAGAGCCCAGCTTTTCTTACAGGTGCTTTAGAGGAAAAGAGCCCTTCTATCAAAGACAGAAGCTATAGAAGACAGAAGAGCTTTCCAGGTGGTCCATGGAAGTTGTGCTGTCAAGTCTGTGATTTATTCAGAGTGCCGCATTTCTCCAGGCACAGAGCCTGACATTTAATTAAGGGCAGCACCTTTTTCAGTCAAGCACATTGCAGTGTTATTAAGAAAGCCCAAATGTCACCAACGACAGTGAGGTAGTAGTGGGTATCTACAGGTCTTGTTCGCGAGATCTGGACTGCACAGCTCAGAACTGGACTCCACACAGCTTCCCAGAAATTGTTGTTCCAAAAGAATCACAGGGTGCAAGATCTGATTCTTGCACAGCCCTGCACAATGGAGAGCCCTTCTATGGCTCTGTGGCTCTCCCCCTGGACTGGGCGCTGGGGAGGCCGCCCCTCGAATTCTGGGGTCAGTTTTGGGCCCCTCATTCCAAGAAGGACCTTGAGGGGCTGGAGAGTGTCCAGAGAAGGGCAACGAAGCTGATGAAGGGTCTAGAGCACAAGTCTGGTGAGAAGCAGAGGAGGGACCTGGGGGTGTTGAGCCTGGAGAAAAGGAGGCTCAGGGGAGACCTTCTCGCCCTCCACAACTCCCTGAAAAGCCAGGTGGGGTTTAGTCTCTTCTCCCAAAAATCAAGCAATGGGACAAGAGAGAACGGCCTCAAGTTGCACCAGGGGAGGTTTACGTTGGACACGAGGAACAATTTCTTCATGGAGAGGGTTGTGAAGGGCTGTGCCAGGCTGCCCAGGGCAGTGGTGGAGTCCCCATCCCTGGAGGGGTTTCCAAGCTGTGGAGATGTGGTGCTGAGGGACATGGGTTAGCACCTGGCAGTGCTGGGGGAACAGTTGGACACAATTATCTTACAGGTCTTTTCCAACCAAAACGATTCGATGATTCTAACCCAAACGTCATTTGTTCAGTTGCCTGGGACATGACCAAGTAACCAGGGCTTGGCATCCCAAACCTATATCTGCTCCTGCTTCCTTAGGGCATCCTTCCTGCCCACATTAAAACTCCAGAGTACGGTGACAGCTTGGGCAGCCAGGTTTTGCAAGGCCCTATGAACACAAACCCATCCTCTGAAGTTCTGCTCTCAGGTGTACTGAGCATACACAACATCACTGCCGTAAGAACAGAAAGCTCACGTAGATGTGAACACACGCACATCATCTACTCATTTGCTTTGAACGTCAGTGACGTGCACGGCAGCCATCCGTACCTTGCACTGCACCTTGTGCCTGAGAAGACATCTAGAGAAAATCCTACCAGAGTGACCCATCCAAAGGAAGAAAACCTTTTGTTTGAGCTACCGAGGTGGGATTCAAAAGTCCTAGATTCACAGGCTTCCCCTCTGGCATTTCCCTGTAAGGAAGGGAAAGGAAAAGCAAACAGAACGAGAACTGTCACCTGCGTTTTCCAACCTGGTTGGTTTTACTCAGGTGGCAAACAAATGGCTCACTCAGGACTGGGGCCTTCTCACCCAGCTCTTTGTTGTGTAACATCTGACATAATCCACAGCCTTTGGACCCATCCCAGGCCAACACGAAAGAATGATACCAAACCCTCTTGAAAAGCTGCCTGGCACGTCCTTGGAGGCAGCAGCATGATCACAGCCTTGATTAACTGAGGGGGTGTCAGCAAACGAGTCGCTCTCCCAGCTCAGCCTGTGAAAGTGCTTCGAGAGGCACAGCAGAAGTCACAGCAAAACCCCGATACAGAATATTTTGGATCTCACCACGTAAATAGAAGCCCTACAATCCAAACAGCATTCGGTACAGAATTGGCTGGGGGAAAGAAAAGGGCAGAGGGGGGGTAGGACACTCTGCAGGACATATTTGCTAAGATACACCATCACAAACAGTGATAAGAAAGGACCAGTAGGTCCGAGTGAAATCAGGCCTAGAAACTGAGAGCAAGTGTTAGGGTATCACTGCAAAACCCAGGCCTCCCCCAGTAAACAAATCCATCTGTTCTCAGCGCTACCTGTAATCAGGGGGAGGGAAAAGGGAGCAAGACTTGTAAAATTCCTCACGGCAGCCTGTTCTTTTGGGAACTGGGCTATGAAGGAGGCTGCAAGTGCAAAGCTCGGCGGCACTGAACGGAGCGGTGCTTCAGAGCAGCTGTGCGGAGCTGGCAAAGCAAGGGGTAACAATGGGAAATGTGGGATTAGTCATGTTACACACTCCTTCCTTAATACCCAAAAGGCACAGACAACAGATAATTAGGCCCTTCTGTAGAGATGTCGCAAATGTATAAACAACTGGGAAAAGGAACAGAGCTTCGAGGCGCTACGGTAACACAAACAGCCAGGAAAAGCCAAGGGAAAAACACCAACACCTTGTCCTTCATCACAAGGAATACCAAAGCAGGGATCTGCACGCCTGGAGATGCTCTGTACGGCAACAGCCACTCTCCAAACCAGCAGATCAACCTCCAGTCTGCATGTCATTATTTTGAAATGGGAAAAGTTGCTACAGACCTTGTGTACACACCTAAACACAGCGGCAAGTTCCAGGGTCAGGCAAAGAGCAGCTGGTAACTGCCAACATTAACCCCCAAACATGCGGGCACCCCAACCCTCGCCCCAAATGTGTAGCTACTTGGACACCAAGCTTTTACGTGGTTTTGGGAGAAGCTGAGGCAGGCGTGCAGATGCAATGGGGGTCACTCTGACTTTCCCTTTGGAAAATGTCAGGTATGGGGAAGAACTTGGGAAGCAGGACAAGGGAGGGAAGAGATTAAAGGACACTGCAGACCAGGAGATGAGAGGTAGGATGGTGAGGTTGTACGTGCGCCTGTTCCCCTCTTACCTGCTTCCATCAGCTGGCACTGCTGCCCGAACACTTGCGAGAAGGTAACGGGGCCTGCCGCAGAGCTGGAGGTCACCGGAGAGGAGTCCATAGCTCTCTTCGGGTCCTTTGTGTTAGTCATGGGGCAGAGCTCAGAGCTCTGAGAAGCCTCCTGTCCCCCTCAGATGCTCCGTGGGCAGGAGGGGACCCCACTGAGCAATGGTGCCTCTTCCTGAGCCCAGGGGATGCTCCTTTCTCTCTTTTCAAGGGAGAATACCAGCACACATGTTTTCAGTGGAGTGTCATCAGTATTTTCATCGAGACTTGTCTTTGCCTCTTCCAGGAATTTTTCGTGTGTCCTGGGCAGGTCTGATTGCCTCAGGCACAAATTAGCATTAGCCGAGGAGGAATGACCCCTTCTGGGGTATCTGCCATCAGTATAGCAAAGCTACGAGCCTCTTCTTTTCTCCTCGTGAAGCCAAGATGCCTAAACCCAGCAGCTACCTTGTCCATGGGCTTGGGCACATCTCCTCTTGAGGAAACACAGGGAGTCTTCCTCCGTGCGAGGTACCGGGCACGGTGGGGATGCTGGACCACGGGATACTGGCCGGTGGGATGCTGGACCGCCAGGATGGTGGACCACAGGATGCTGGACCACAGGATGCTGGCCTGTCGGGATGCAGGACCGCAGGATGCTGGACCACAGGATGGAGGACCACAGGATGCTGGACCACAGGATGCAGGACCACAGGATGCAGGACCACAGGATGCTGGCCCGCTGTCCTTCCAGTCCCGCCGCCGCCGAGGACACTCGAAGGTGCTGGAGGATCAGGGCGATCTCTGCCTCTCGTGCAGCCCCAGCTTCACGCTGGGAGCTCAGAGGAGGCTTCCAGCCGGGCCCCGCTGCCCAAGATGGGTCCCGCTGCTCGGGGGCTGCGCGGCTTCCGCCTCCCCGGCAGCAGCCTCCGCCCCGGGGGCCCGGCCGGCTG